>CM016625.1:64661354-65261354 GCA_005393395.2 Gossypium australe
GCCCGAACTATTTCACCAGCACAAAGCCTGCTAGGCTCGAAGCCCGAATAACTCACCGGCACAAGGCCTGCTAGGCTCAAAGCCCGAATAACAACATAATTAACCCTTCAATATATATTTATTAATGCTAACATCACAACCAAACCATATACATCATATTACATCCACGTATCGTATCAAATACATACACTTATTCATATCACATTAACAAAATATATTTAATCCAATTTAACACCTTTACATTCGGCTAACACATAATTTTATAGTCAAAATTATTAAATATCATCCTTTAACATGTTCATAATTAACTCTTTAACATATAAGTGCTTAAGGACTTACCTCGACTATCGACGGACAACGTAGACCGGCTATTCGATAACCTTCGTCTTTCCCCGATCCAAATCCGTTTTTCTTTGTTCTTGATCTAAACACATTAAAATTTAGCTCATTCAAGTACATTTCATCTCAATTTAGTCTCAAAACACATAAACAAGCAAATTACCATTTTGCCCCTAATGTTTCACATTTTTACAATTTAGTCCTATTTGCATAAAAAACAAAATACACAAAATTTCACTAATCTACTCAAGGGCCGAATATTCATAGGGACCCTACAAGTCCATTTCTTTCATTTATTTTTCATTTTAGCCCCCTCAAAAATTCATTTTTACAATTTAACCCAAAATACTCAAATTCACCAAAATTTCCAATACAAAACATACTAATCTTTATCATATCTTTGACTTAAAAACATCAAACATCAAAAACCACATGAACATGTCAATGGCTGAACATCAAGCATGCTTAGTTTTAAAAATTCTAACATGGGTCAGCTACTGTTCGAAGCAACGATCTCAAAAACGTAAAAATTTACAAAAACCGACTAAGAATTTACCTTGAATTTGGCTTGAATGTTGTCGAAATTTCAAAGAACCTAGCTCCCCTTTCTTTCCTCAATATTCGGCCAAGAGAAGATGAGTGAACATGTTCATTTTTTTATGTTTTAATTAACATATAATATGGTTTTAATCTATTTACTATTTTAACCTTATATCATAAAATTATATAATATAAAACTTAAGGTTAATCTTGTCATATACCACCCACTAACTTAGAAATGGGTTATTTACCCATTTAATACCTCATATTAAAAAGCCATCATCATTCTAGCAATTTACACTATAGCATGCAACTTTTACACTTTACGCGATTTAGTCCTTTTTGTTAAATTGAACACACAAACGATTAAATTTTTCTACGAAACTTTCATACACATTAATTCACATACAATAAACACAAAATATAATATTTAAATATTTCTCAGACTCAGATTCGTGGCCCCGAAACCACCGTTCCGATTAGGGTCAAATTCGGTCTATTACACTTCTCTGACCAATCAAACTTCACATCTTTTTGCAATACTCTTGTCATCGGAGTAACTATCACGGAAAACCCCTTGGCAAAACGCTGATAATAGCTGGCTAGGCCTAGAAAACTTTTACTTCAGTTACATTCCTCGGTGGTTTCCACTCAACAATAGCTGAGATTTTACTCGGGTCGACTCTAATTCCATCTCCCGAGACAATGTGCCCCAAGAATCCTACTTTCTTAAGCCAAAATTCACTCTTACTGAACTTGTCATACAATTGTTTTTCTCTCAAAATTTGCAGAACCATACTCAAGTGCTCGGCATGTTCATTATCATCTCGAGAGTAGATCAGGATGTCATCGATGAAGACCACTACAAACTTATCCAAGTATGGTCGAAAAATGCAGTTCATCAGGTCCATGAAAACGGCAGGGGCATTCGTTAGACCAAAAGGCATGACCAAAAATTTGTAATGGCCATACCTAGTCCTAAATGTGGTTTTCGGTACATCCGAGTCCTTGACTCTCACCTGATAGTACCCAGACCTTAAGTCTATCTTGGAAAATACTGTGGCTCCCCTCAATTGATCAAATAAATCATCGATTCTCGGCAACGGATACTTGTTCTTCATAGTTACCTTGTTGAGCTGTCGATAATCTATGCATAACCTCATGGAACCATCTTTCTTCTTCAAAAATAATACGGGAGCACCCCACAGAGAATAACTCGGTCTTGCGAAACCTTTATCCGTTAGTTATTGCAACTATGCTTTCAACTCTTTTAGCTCGGTTGGAGCCATTCTATATGGAGCAATAGAAATGAGGGTAGTACCCAGAGCTAGCTCAATCCCGAATTCAATCTTTCTAATCAGAGGTAACCCTGGTAATTCTTCTGGGAAAACATTTGGATACTCGCATACTATAGGTACCGACTCAATTTTCAACTCAGTCTCTTTACTATTCATAAAAAAGGCAAGGTAAGCTTCGTACCGCTTTCTTAAATATTTTTGAGTCGACAATGAAGATATCACTGCTGGCAATCTGTCTTGCTCATCTGATTCAACACGAATAAGATCCCAATTTTCACATTTTAACTTAATAAATTTTCTCCCACAATTTACTATCACACCATGAGTAGCTAACCAATCCATCCCAAGGATGACATCGAACTCGTCAAACGGAAATAGCATAAGATTAACCGGAAAGCAATGACCCCTAATCATCAAAGGACAACCTTTTTATACTATATCAACCAACACATACTTGTCTAGAAGATTAGACATTGTTATTACAAATTCAGTAGACTCTATAGGCATGCTCATGCTAGAGACTAATTTCATGCATATGTATGAGTGGGTAGATCCCGGATCAATTAAAGTTATAACACAAGTATCATAGAGAGAAAAAGTACCCGTGATTACGTTAGGGGAAGATGCCTCTTCACGAGCACGAATAGCATATGTTCTTGCCAGTGCTCTACCCTCAACTCTTGCAGTTAGCTCTTTAGATAAATTTTTGCTACCCATTTCATTTCCCGGGTTTCTTTGTGGTCTTCCTCTAGCCATACTTCCCTGTCTTGCATTCTAAGACTTCTCTTTCTCACCCACCTCGAGGCAATCTCTGATAAAATTGTTTAGAGACCCACACTTGAAACAAGCTTTCTCACTTGCTCGACACTCACCGGAATGACTTCTACCACACTGCGGGCACTCCAGTCTACTCGGTCGAACATTGCTGACACTAGCAGCTGAAAACTGTTTGCCCTTACTTCGATTTGAAAACCCAGTTGAAGTGGCTGATCGAATAGCGAAATCCCTCGATTTCTTAGATGAGGATTGGAATAACTTATTCAGTTGTATTTTCCTCGAGTCACGGGACTGAATCTCAGCTCTTCTTTTCTCTTTAGCTAGTTCTTCAGCTTTGTAAGCTCTATCCACCAACACTACGAATTCTTTTAGTTCGAGGACTCCAACATATAAACGGATATATTCATTTAACCTGTCTTCGAACCTTTTGCACATGATGGCCTCGGTAGACACGCACTCCGGGCATACTTACTAAGCCTTATGAACTCCCGTTCATATTCGGTCACTGTCATTCGACCTTGCTTTAATTTCAAGAACGCTTTCCTCTTCTGGTCAATGAATCTTTCCCTGATATACTTCTTCCGAAATTCCTCTTGGAAGAATCCTCAGGTAACTCTCTCCCTTAGTACCACTGACAGAAGGGTGTTCCACCATTGATAGGTCGAATCTCTCAAGAGAGATACCACACACTTCACGCACTCTTCAGGTGTGAATTGCTCCACCCCTTATTTCTAGATCTTATCGACCGGAGGTCTTTCTCTTCTTACTACCTTAACCACTTGAGGAGCTACGAGAGCGGGTTGAGGAATAGGTGGGATAGAGGGGGTTGAGCATTAGGATTCGCTCGTATGTACTCAGTATACCAGTTGCTCGTCATTTGGAGAAAGACTTCTCGAGCCCCTTCTCCCTGACCCATAGTCTGGGGTCTACTCTCAACTGGCGCGGTCTCTTACGTGGGAGCCGATGCATTACTCGCAGCATCATCAGCAGCAGTCTGATAGAGATCTATGACTATATAAAAACACAATTCAAATCGTCAGGAGTTGTCACACTATTGTTACAAAAATACTCTTACATATGGCATGTAAAGCTAGACTTATACTTCGCTATGTTAGTCCTAGAATCGACTAAACCGTAGCTCTGATACCACTAAATGTAACACCCTTTACCTGTTTTCTATGCCGGAACCGAGTTCGAGGCATTACCGTACTTAACTCACATGATCATACCACTTTTGGTTATCAAGATCTATTCCAAATTAAACTTTCCCATTCTCATGTTTAACCTCCTTATAATGGGCCTATAAGGCCCTAAACATACTTCTAGAAGGTTTCAGAAAAGAATCAAAACTTTTACACACTTAAGAAAATTTTACCTAACCAAGGGCCACGCGTCTGTGTGAAATGGGACACGCCCGTGTGGGCAAGCCGTGTAGTCACACACGCCCATGCCCCTCAACCATGGTTGATATTGACTTATTTCACACGGTCGAGCACACGCCCGTGTCTCTGGCCCGTGTCCCTCACACGGCCTCGACACGCCCGTGTGCCAAAACCTTGGCATTTTGTTTATGATGTCATCACCTCATTATGGTCACACGGGCAAGGCACATGCCTGTGTTCTTAGACCATGTGTCGAATTAAATTCTACATTTAAAGTACAGACTTCACACAGCCTAGGCACACACCCATGTCCAAGGTCGTGCCTTCCACACAGCTGAGACACATGGTCGTGTCTCTGTCCGTATGTTTACTACTGGGCAGCTGACTGTGTAAACCTAGCATGCAGGGAACGCACGATCGATTAACACGCCCATAGGGCTGACTGTGTGTCCCACACGGCCTAGACACACGTTCGTGTGTCTACCCGTGTGGACATAAAAAAAGGCTAAATTCCAAGACAAATTCCACCCTGCATGGTAAACATACTAACTCCAACTCATATGAGCATCATTCATGACCCAAAGGTACATACAAAATCTCAATTCAAAGCATTCACACAAGCATAAACTTCATAATTCATCTTCATTAAACATAAGAATTTGCCAAGTATTGGCCCAACTTTAACAACCATATACAAAATGACTTTAATAACATACATAGCCAACACTTTGGCTAACAATTACGACCTAAAAAAATACCCAAGTCCTATATATGCCATACTCAAAATAAGTCTAAATTGTTATACCAAAGTAATGTCGATAATGTGATTTTCAAACTCCGACTTCCACGTTCCTCAAGTTATCTTGGCAATACTACAAGGGAAAAATGGCAATGAAAAAGGGTAAGCATAAAGCTTAGTAAGTTTGCATGGAAATAAATAACAACAATAAGCTCATGATAAAATCCATCCATGGTATTAATTAACCGTACACAAGGTTATAGGCTTCTTGCCATACTTACTCACACTCGCCCTTATTAAGCCCTTACCGTGCCACATGTCGTAAATATTTCTTCGTGAATCATTCATGAGTACCTGTATTCACTCATTCACATGACTTTAGTACTAATCTCATTACTATTTCCAAGCTTATCTATCTATCCCATTAATCATTAGGGATACTCAAGGACGCGTATTCATCGTCATTAATATAAGTACGAAGCCAATGCCACACCCCAGATGTGGTCTTACATGGGGTCACCTCTAGGTGCCGATGCAATATTCTGGATATGGTCTTATACGATTCTCATATACAATACCGAAGCCATATCCCGGATATGGTCCTATACGGGATCTCAATTCGGTGTCGAGGTCATGTCCCGGACATGGTCTTATACGGGACCTTATCCCTTTCAAGTCTAGATAGCATTTTTACATTCATTATAGTCCACTATGAATTTAACATCTCAACTTACTCAATTTAGTAGAACATCATGTATCAATATAATACCAAATATTCTCAAACGTGCTAACATAACGTTGAATTTATCGCATACAAACTTACCTCGATTTCAAAATAAGTTAGATCGTCGATTTAGTCTGAGACTTTATTCTTTTCCAGATCAAGGTGGATTCTTGGTTCTTCTTGCTCTATAATAGCAAATTAGCTCGTTTCAATCATCACATTAATAAAAGCATTTTAATAATCATGCTTTGGCAAAATGACCATTTTACCCCTAGGCTCGGAAATCAATTCTAACCAAATTTCTACCTTCAACAAGCCTAGGTGAACATTTATTTCTCTTATAACTATCATCAAACCTCAACATTTCACACATTTACTACAAACTTTATAACCTTTACAACAAGGTCCATTTAGATGTTTTCATGATAACACCTCTTACAAAAGTTGTTTATCTAACAACTATGGCTTATTTTCTTCCATAAAAATGCAACAAACAACATAAAAGCTCTCATGGAAAAATCCTAAACTTTTCACCATATTGCAAGATAGTCCCCTCTTTAGAAAGCTTAAGTTTTAGGGGTTCCAAAAGTACAATTTTTATCAAGAAATGATCACTAGAATACTTACTAGAAAGGAAAGAAGCTTGTTGGAAATTTGAGCCCTCAAACCCCTTAGTTTGCTGCCAATTTTTGGTGGAGTATAAGAAAGAAAAAGATGATATCTTTTGTTTCTTTATTTTAATATAAAACACCAATTTAGTCCACCTAATATCAACAACTTTGAGTAATTTGACAATGTTTGTCTCTTATGGCAGACCACTCTATTTCTTGGGGGTCTAATTGCACTTTAAAGACCTCCAGTTAATGTTCTTTAGTTATTGAACACCCTTAGCTTATAAAATGTGACTTCCGCGCTTTATGCGATTTAGTCTTTTTTTCGCGATTAAGCGAGAAATCGCTAAAATTAAAGCACCAAAATTTACATGCACTTATATAATCATGCTCCAACCCATACAATAATATGAAAATGATTTTCTCGAATCTTGGATTAGTGACTCCAAAATCATTGTTCCGACTAGCCCCTAAATCGAGCTGTTACACTTCTACCAGTCTAGCGCCCATGTTCATGAGCTTGGTTTACCACACGCACGATCGCACGCTCGTGTGGTATCGTACGCCATATTTCTGGCTTTTTGACATTTAGTCGATCTACAGTCTTAGCAGTGTAACCATTACATACTTTCGGCTTTTCAACCGATTATCGAATGCTGCATACGATTACACACATGTTTGCGACACTAGATAAGATCTGCGCTCTCTGAATCCTACAATCCACCAACATATCGTATCAGATTCACACCATGTGACAGACCGAATTTGACCCTAATCGGAACGGTGGTTTTGGGACCACGAATTCGAGTCCGAGAATATTTTTTATATTATATTTTATGTTTATTATATGTGAATTGATGTGTGTGAAAGTTTCGTAGAAAAATTTTATCGTTTGTGTATTTACTTTAGAAAAAGGACTAAATCGCGTAAAAGGTAAAAGTTGCATGCTAAAGTAAAATGTACCAATTCGATTGTGGCTTTTTAAGTGGATGTCCTAAAGGGGCAATTAGCCCATAAACCATGGTAGTGGACGACAATGGACCACACTAACCTTATGATATATGTTAGTTTAATAATTATAATAAGGTTATATTAGTAAATTACAAATAATGTTATTATATGTTAAATAAAACATAAAATAATGCCACTATCATCTTCATTTTCTCATGGCCGATTCTTAGCTAAAGAAAAGGGGTAGGGAAAGCTTTAAATTTTGGCAATTAGAAAGCTTGATTAAGGTATGGTTGGTTTTCGGTTTTTGATAATTTTTATGTTTTTGTGATCGTTGCTTCGCATATTACCCGACCCATGCTTGAATTTTTGAAATTTGTATGTATATAGGATTCGGCCATTAACATGTTTAAGTGGTTTTGATATTTGATGGTTTTAGATTAAATATATGTTAAGGAATTACAAGTTTTGTATTAGGAATTTTGGAGAAATTTGGTATTTAGGGCTAATTTGTAAAAATAAATATTAGTAGGGACTTATTGCAAAATAAATGGAAAATATGGACATGTATAGCCCTATTGAATATTCAGCCCTTGAGTTAATTAGTAAAATTTTGTGTATTTTGAGTTTTATGCAAATAGGACTAAATTGCAAAATTGTGAAATAGTAGGGGTAAAATGGTAATTTGCCCATTTATGTGTTTTGGGACTAAATTGAAATGAAACGTACTTGAGTGAGCTGAATTTTAATGTGTTTAGATCAAGAACAAAGAAAAATGGATTTGGATCGGGGAAAGACGAAGGTTCTCGAATAGCCGATTTGCATGGTCTATCGACAGCCGAGGTAAGTCCCTAAGCGTTCTAATGTCAATGAATTTATTTATGAACTTAGTGAATGATGAATTTTGGATATTTAAAGCATAAATACATGATATAGCCGAATATGAGTGTATGGTATTGAAGTGAAACTATTTTGTTTAATGCAATGTGAATAGGTAAGTTCGGTTCGATAAGTGAAAGTAGTATAAAGAATATAAGATGTTGTGATTTCATTATTAAGCATTGTGTATTTGAAATATTAAATGTGTTGATATTCGGGCTTTGAGCCTAGCAGGCCTTGTGCCGGTGGAAAGTATCGGGCTAAATGCCTAGCAGGCCTAGTGCCGGTGAAATGTATCGGGCTAAATGCCTAGAAGGCCTAGTGCCGGTGAAATGTATCGGGCTTTGAGCCTAGCAGGCCTTGTGCCGGTGAAGAGTTTCGGGCTTATTGCCTAGCAGGCTAAATGCCGGTGATTTCTAAATACGAGCTTATGCATATAAATTGGTGGAGTTATGTTGGCAAAAAGGACAAACTTAAGATTATTCATATGAATTGAATTACAGAGCTGTACAGGTAAGTACTTGTGAGTTGTTTAATCGAGTAAATATATTCGTTCAATTATAAATGTATATACATATGTATGTGTGTGTGATTTTGGACAAAAATGTGGTGTATGATTATGTTTGTATATTCGATTGGTTGTTTGGAAACCCATATTGATATTTCGTGCATGTTGGACTTTTGGAGCGATAAGATGTAAAGTGAATGAGCATATATATATATATATATATATATATATATGCTTTTGTATATGATTCCATTTAAAATGATGTGCATATGATTTGAGTATTTGACAAGGAATGGATAATTATCATTTGAACTTGAGTTGATTTAATGAATTATTTGTTAAAGATAGAATAATGAGAAATGTCAAGTTAAAGATGATATTGAAGTTCGATAATGTGACACCATATGTGTGATTTGTTAAAGTTCGATGTAATATCAAGTATTTGACTTGGAAAGTTTAGGTGTCAAGTTGAATTATTTTCGTTAAATTCGCTTAAGACTTGCTAAGCTAGTTAGCTTATTTCGTGTGTGCTCTTTGTTCTGTTTTATAGATTTCCATCAAGCTACGGGCATCTGAGGATCGTCAGAAAAGTCAATCACACTATCACCCCTCTTTTTGGTACTTAATCTTAGTTTTGAATCGAAGGCATGTATAGGTTAGACTAAGCAGTAGAACTAAGGGTTTGTAATCGTGTAAATATTCTTAGCCATGCGAAAATGGCTATCTATCTTGGTTGAACTTTGTTTTTGTGTTTCGATGATATGGGTTGCTCATGCTTATAAATTTTCATTGATGTTCAGATGTGGTAGGCATTATATGAAATAGCATATACATATATATATATATATATATATATATATATGTATTTTGATACGTAATGGACAACTTATAGTTTAGGGTTGCATCTTATTATATATATATATGATAGATAGATATATAGAGATGTGACTACTTTATTTTGGATGATTAATGTGAAGACTTGCTATGCTTAGGTATGCTTTTGGTTATAAAATAGTACTATTGAGTTGATCTCATGAAAAATGTTATAAGTTATTTATTTATGGATATGTTAGGTATTGAATATCAAGAAGTTGATATGAAAATGATATTGAGTCATATGCTTGTGAGGTATGTATCTAGATATGTTACAATTTAGGTGTTGAATATAGCTGATTTGGATAGGTATGTTTCATGAGATTATGAATGCCTTAGTACTAGGTGACGTGTTGGTTAAAATTATCAAGCTTGACTATAATGCTTAGGTGAGTACGGTTTTATGGTAAGCATTTTTTTGGAAATTTTATACCTTAATAACAAATATATGTGGCATGTACAAATGCATGTTTATGATTTTGAGTAATGCATATAGTATAATACGTTATTTGGATGGACATATATACAATTATATTTATGTACCGTAAGTCAAGTTATTGAAAATGAAATATTTGGCCATGAGTTAATCTAGTTTGGAGTCTAAATTTTCTATTGAGTAATATGGCATATTCGGTCATGGGAAATGAATGCTAAGGTGTGATTATGATGGTATACATATGTGTGGTGATCATTGCCGAATGTGATAAGCAATTATGGGATAAATGAGTTGGTTTGATATTTATATTTATGGTATAATCGTATGTGGTAATGAAATGAGAAATGTATATAAGCGAAAGTGATGCCTATGTTCAGAAATGATATATGATTGAATGTAATGTCGATTATAGAGATGAAATAAATGAGTAATTACTATATGCCTATTCGGTCTTTGTTTCTGAATTACCAAATGAATAGTGTTTTGCTTGATTTTTAAAAGTGCATTGATTTGTGTTTGGTTCGGTATCGTAACCCTAGTCCGGCGACGGATATGGGTTAGGGGTGTTACACACCAATAAGGTTAAGGCATACTCTTAATCCACCACCGTTATTAACTTAACCTCAACCACTCACCTTGCTCGAACTTGTCGATACTAGCGCCTTCCTACTGATCAAGGGCAATTTGCCCCTCCTAACAAGATTTCGCGTAACAGAAGTTGTTAGAAATAATCCAACATTCGGGCCCCAGAGAGAAAGAAGGGAAAACCGGAGTTTGATAAAAAAAAGCCATAAGAAATCTAACTAATAACAAAATAATAAAGTGATTGTAGCATTCCTCCCTTACCAATACCAATTTACAACGTATTTCGGCAGTTGTCTGACAAGAAGATTCGGCCCGAACCAAGAAGAACCAAAAAGATTTGAGAGGGAGAGAATATAAGTATTCGGCCTAGCAGAGAAAGGGAGACAAAAAATTGGAAAAGAAGAAGAAATGGACATAAAAGAGAAGGAAACTACCAATTCAGCAGAGAGAATTGTGTGGAGAAGAAAGAAAGGCTTCAATGGAGGATTCGGCAATTGGAAATTGGTATTTTGATTGGAAAAAGTGAATGACAGCTGAGAGAAAAAGAGGGTTGATTAAGGAAAGACCCGAATGGTCAACAATGTTGCACGAGATGGAACAAAGAGAGGAAAAACCCGAAACGAAAAAGAGAAAAACATCCTGAAATACCAAAGAGGAAATTTGGCTTCTACACTTACCTCAAATGCCAAAATTGCACAATTGAAACTCCCTTGGTCAAAATCCCCCTACTTAAGCTCTCCCATTCGACCAAGACTCCCCTCACATCCCAACTCCTTGAAAGTTTCCACCAATTTCTCCTAGATTCACTCCACACATCTCATTCAAACTCATTCAAATTTGATGACCAAGTCTCCAACCACCTCTGCAGAGTTTGAGTCCAACTCTACCTCTCTCGCCACAGAGACATAAAATAAAAGCCCTCTATTTGCATGCATTGGGATTCGAACCACAATTCCATCGCCATCTTAGTGACGCCACAACCATCAAGCCACATGCTCTTTTTGTGACATAGAATCACACATATTTAAACATAAGTCCTAACTGCTATGTAACACCCCAAACTCGGCCTAAACGTTACGACCGGATCTAGCATGTCACATGAAAGGAATGTCTAAAAACTGTGCGTTCGGTAAAAAGCTCGTATTCTTTATAGTTGTTGTGAAAAATCGAGTTTAAGTAATTTTGAATAAGAAACGTTTTATTATCATTTTAGGAAAATCCCATATTGATAATTTAATAATAAGCAGTAAACAAATCAAAAGCTAAAACAAATAAAATACCAAAAATACAGTTAAAGTGGCCCTATTACATAACAAAAATCCCAGTTACAAATAAGTTTAACTAAGAGAACGAGTTTACGAGAAAAACATTGTATGGCCACCACAAGTCTGCCTCGGCTCCCAAATCTGCGATCTAACGATTACCTGCAAAATTAACTAAGGGGTGAGTCACCGAGACTCAGTGTGTAAATCCCCATCCAAAAGATGTTACGCTCGTACACAAATTCATATGCAAATATGCATGTCATGCAACCCATCCAACCTATCCATCCGAAACTCCCAGATCTACCCCGTGTGGTACCAAACCACTGGTGGTGCCAAACCACTGGTGACCCAAAGTCACTGATATCAGTATAATTGTGGTGCCAAACTACTGGTGACCCAAAGTCACGAATAATCCATATGTGGGGCCAACCCACGTTGTGATACCAAATCACTGGCGACAATCCCGTTATATCAAATGTGGGGCCAACCCCCTGTGGTGCTAAGCCACTGGGACGAGTCGCTATGAGGTGCCAAACCTCTGGTGACCCAAAGTCACGAATATCAATAATCCAAGTGTGGGGCCAACCCACATTGTGATACCAAATCACTGGCGACAATCCCGATATATCAACTGTGGGGCCAACCCACTGTGGTACTAAGCCACTAGGACGAGTCGCTATGAGGTGCCAAACCTCTGGTGACCCAAAGTCATGAAATTAACTGTGGTACCAAACCACTGGTGGTGCCAAACCACTGGTGACCCAAAGTTACGGATATCAATCTTCCCCCTCCTCTCATATCACCCATGTCCATGCCATGTTCATCAGTCATAATAATTCGTGTATGCAGTATGCCAAGTATGCAAATCATATATCAAAGATAACGAATGAAACGTATGACCATCATAATCAGAATAACAAATATGATATAACCAAGCTAATCAACCTCTAAAGGGTATAACAGTAATTTTACCTACCAAGGGTATTTTCGTCATTTACCCCTCCAAGGGTATTTTCGTAAATTCGCACCTGCAATGGCCTTTCCGATGGCCTAATGTCACCACTAGCGACTCAGCTACCATTTCTGGTCCTTACCGGACTATTGGGTCTAAAACCTGATTTCGGCCCATTCGGGCCCACACGCTTGTGTAGTCCACCTAGCACAAATCTGGCCACGTATATAAGTTCCACATAGTCTAGTTCACTATATACTATATCATCATACAATTTACTCATATGGGCCCACGGGCCCATTGGGCCCACTTCGGCCCATCGTGGCCCAAGCAGCCTCAACCCACCAGAATACTACTGATGGCCTCAACTATCGCGTCGAAGCCCCACACGTGCGCTCGGACGCTCGTGTGGCTACTATTGTCGTGACCGGCACTTCGGCATTTGCCGCTCTACAACTAGAGTAGAGAGAGTTACACACCTGATAGGACTCTGGTGTTAAACCGCGCTGCGCCCACTGCTGTGCCGAAACGCCCACCAAGGTATGTTAACTCTCCTCCTGGAATGCTCTTTATATAGCTAGCTCTTCACTCTTCTTCTTTGTGTCTTTCCGATGTGTGATCCCTTCGTCAGTAGAGTTTAAATTCAACTGAAACTCTTGCCGTCCAATCCGCAAAATAAATACTCCCTTGCTTCTCATGAGATTCGAACCCAGGCTCCGTTGTAGCATAATCCACGCCGCTAACCACTTGGCCACAAGCTCCTCTTGTGTCTTAAACCATGCGCAACTAAATATAAACTATGACCCAAATTCTAAGATCCAAGTAAAAAGAAACCAAAATGCAAAAGCCAAGACTTGAACCTTGGACCTCCTTCCTTCCTTGTGGCGTCACCCCCTTGTCTCTTATGTGGCGTTACTTTGCCACTACACCACACACTCCACTTGTGTCATTTTCTCCATATTTTATTCTTAAGGCCTATCTGCCAACTTCCAGGGTTTTTATCACCTAAAACCAAAATTTCCCCAAAGCTAAAGTTTGATCCCGGGACTTCATAGAAGCCCTCTAACCTTCCAAAATCACTTATGTAATAAGTCTAACTTGCATTAATACCGTTCTCTAAAATTTTAAACGTTACTACGCCTAAGGCCCATTGGGCTCAATCCTACTAAGCCCAATTTCAGTATGTTACAAATCTACCCTCCTTAAAGAAATATCGTCCTCGAAATTTCCAACTAACTAACAGTCGTACATCCTAACTTACAACACTACGCCAACGCTGCGCACTCTGATTCTAATAACACTAATACCCTTTCAAACTAAATCTTGGAACCCTTCACATAACCAACTATCTAACACCGGAGCAAATAGATATTTTCCACACATACATACAATTCCTATATTCAAGCATCACATCCACACATCGCAGAATAAATACAATCATTCAGTATATAATAGAATATAGTAAAAAGGAAACTTACGGATTTGGTGCCGGAGACTCGGGTGCCCTACTTATAGAAAAGAGATATATATTTTTCTAAACCATCCTTTGAAAACATTTTTGAACCCAAAACCCACAGCCGAGTTTTTGAACTTGGCTCTGATACCATAATTGTAACACCCCAAACCCGGCCTAAACGTTACGACCAGATCTGGCATGTCACATGAAAGGAATGTCTAAAAACTGTGCGTTCGGTAAAAAGCTCGTATTCTTTATAGTTGTTGTGAAAAATCGAGTTTAAGTAATTTTGAATAAGAAACGGTTTATTATCATTTTAGGAAAATCCCATATTGATAATTTAATAATAAGCAGTAAACAAATCAAAAGCTAAAACAAATAAAATACCAAAAATACAGTTAAAGTGGCCCTATTACATAACAAAAATCCCAGTTACAAATAAGTTTAACTAAGAGAACGAGTTTACGAGAAAAACATTGTATGGCCACCACAAGTCTGCCTCGGCTCCCAAATCTGCGATCTAACGATTACCTGCAAAATTAACTAAGGGGTGAGTCACCGAGACTCAATGTGTAAATCCTCATCCAAAAGATGTTACGCTCGTGCACAAATTCATATGCAAATATGCATGTCATGCAACCCATCCAACCTATCCATCTGAAACTCCCAGATCTACCCCGTGTGGTACCAAACCACTGGTGGTGCCAAACCACTGGTGACCCAAAGTCACTGATATCAGTATAATTGTGGTGCCAAACCACTGGTGACCCAAAGTCACGAATAATCCATATGTGGGGCCAACCCACGTTGTGATACCAAATCACTGGCGACAATCCCGTTATATCAAATATGGGGCCAACCCACTGTGGTGCTAAGCCACTGGGACGAGTCGCTATGAGGTGCCAAACCTCTGGTGACCCAAAGTCACGAATATCGATAATCCAAGTGTGGGGCCAACCCACATTGTGATACCAAATCACTGGCGACAATCCCGATATATCAACTGTGGGGCCAACCCACTGTGGTACTAAGCCACTGGGACGAGTCGCTATGAGGTGCCAAACCTCTGGTGACCCAAAGTCACGAAATTAACTGTGGTACCAAACCACTGGTGGTGCCAAACCACTGGGGACCCAAAGTCACGGATATCAATCTTCCCCCTCCTCTCATATCACCCATGTCCATGCCATGTTCATCAGTCATAATAATTCGTGTATGCAGTATGCCAAGTATGCAAATCATATATCAAAGATAACGCATGAAACGTATGACCATCATAATCAGAATAACAAATATGATATAACCAAGTTAATCAACCTCTAAAGGGTATAACAGTAATTTTACCTACCAAGGGTATTTTCGTAAATTCGCACCTGCAATGGCCTTTCCGAAGGCCTAATGTCACCACTAGCGAATCAGCTACCATTTCTGGTCCTTACCGGACTATTGGGCCTAAAACCCGATTTCGGCCCATTCGGGCCCACACGCTTGTGTGGTCCACCTAGCACAAATCTAGCCACGTATATAAGTTCCACCTAGTCTAGTTCACTATATACTATATCATCATACAATTTACTCATATGGGCCCACGGGCCCATTGGGCCCACTTCGGCCCATCGTGGCCCAAGCAGCCTCAACCCACCAGAATACTACTGATGGCCTCAACTATCGCCTCGAAGCCCCACACATGCGCTCGCACGCTCGTGTGGCTACTATTTTCGTGACCGGCACTTCGGTATTTGCCGCTCTACAACTAGAGTAGAGAGAGTTACACACCTGATAGGACTCTGGTGTTAAACCGCGCTGCGCCCACTGCTGTGCCGAAACGCCCACCAAGGTATGTTAACTCTCCTCCTGGAATGCTCGTTATATAGCTAGCTCTTCACCCTTCTTCTTTGTGTCTTTTCAATGTGGGATCCCTTCGTTAGTAGAGTCTAAATTCAACTGAAACTCTTGCCGTCCAATCCGTAAAATAAATACTCCCTTGCTTCTCATGAGATTCGAACCCAGGCTCCGCTGTAGCATAATCCACGCCGCTAACCACTTGGCCACAAGCTCCTCTTGTGTCTTAAACCATGCGCAACTAAATATAAACTATGACCCAAATTCTAAGATCCAAGTAAAAAGAAACCAAAATGCAAAAGCCAAGACTTGAACCTTGGACCTCCTTCCTTCCTTGTGGCGTCACCCCCTTGTCTCTTATGTGGCGTCACTTTGCCACTACACCACACACTCCACTTGTGTCATTTTCTCCATATTTTATTCTTAAGGCCTATCTGCCAACTTCCAGGGTTTTTATCGCCTAAAACCAAAATTTCCCCAAAGCTAAAGTTTGATCCCGGGACTTCATAGAAGCCCTCTAACCTTCCAAAATCACTTATGTAATAAGTCTAACTTGCATTAATACCGTTCTCTAAAATTTTAAATGTTACTACGCCTAAGGCCCATTGGGCTCAATCCTACTAGGCCCAATTTCAGTATGTTACATGCTAACAGCCAATTCCACTTAAGAGTAAAAACTAAAAAATTTCCAAGGCCCAGACTGGAGCCTAGGCTTCTTAAAAACCCCCAAATACACTCATATACTTAGCCATTGAAGCACACATGGAATTTAAGCCAAATCATGCAAAATTACAAACCTTGCATTTTTGGGGCGTTACAACTCTACCCCCTTAAAGAAATTTTGACCTCGAAATTTACCTGGTCAGAATAGGTGAGGGTATTGTTGTCGCATCGCCTCCTCAGGCTCCCACGTGGCTTCCTCTGAACCGTGATTACACCAAAGCACCTTGACCAACAGAACAGATTTCCTCCTTAATACTTTAACGTCACGATCCAAAATCTGCGCCAGTTCTTTCTCAAAAGTTAGATCAGGTCTAACCTCGATCTCCTCCACTGGCACTATATGTGAGGGATCAGAGCGGTATCGCCTCAACATGGAGACGTGGAACACATCATGTATCTGGTTTAACTCAGGAGGTAGCTCAAGTTGATAGGCGACTAGTCCCACATGCTTTAATATCCGTTAGTGTCCGATGAACCTAGGACTCAGTTTGCCTTTCCGTCCAAATCTCATGATCCTATTCCATGGTGAGACCTTCAAAAAGACATAATCCCCCACCGAGTACTCTATCCCCTTACGCTTTAGATCAGCATACAACTTCTGCCTATCAGATGCTTCCTTTAACCGATCTCGGATCAATTTTACTTTTCTTCGATTTCAAAAACTAACTCTGGCCCCAAAACTCGCCGCTCACCAAGTTCTGTCCAACAGGTAAGGGTGTGACACCTACGACTATATAACACCTCGTATGGTGCCATCTGAATACTGGATTGGTAGCTATTGTTATATGCGAACTCTACTAACGGCAAGTAGTCTTCCCAACTGCCTTTGAAATCAGTACACAGCTTCTCAACATATCCTCCAATATTTGAATCACCCTCTCCAACTGACCGTCAGTCTGAGGATGAAATGCAGTGTTGAAGTCCAACATTGTACCTAAAGCCTTGTGTAATTTTTTCCAGGATCGAGATGTGAATCTAGGATCTCTGTCTGAAATGAAAGACACTGGTACCCCATGCAGTCTCACAATCTCAGCCACGTATAACTTGGCCAACTTCTGCAGCGAATAATCAGTGCAGACTGGTATAAAGTGGGTAGATTTAGTCAGTCAATAATAACCCATACCGAGTCCTTCTTAGCTGGCGTTAAGGGTAGCCCACTTACAAAATCCATGGTTACCCTCTCCCACTTCCTTAGTGGAATCTTCATTAGCTGTAGTAACCTGGGAGGTAGTTGGTGCTCAACTTTAATTTGCTGGCATGTGTAACAGTCCGATTTAAACCCTACTCGAAATAGTAGTTTTGGGACCATAAAACTAAGTCAGTAAAATATTTTAATATTATTTCCTGTGCCTTTGATATGTGATTAAGCATGTGTGAATTTTTTGTGAATTAATTTGTTCGATTGTGTGCTTAATTTGGCATAAGGATTAAATTGCATTGAAATGCAAATTTGTATGTTTTATGAAAAGATACCTATTTTTCATGTCTTTATAAGTGTGAAGGCTTTATGTGGCAATTAAGCCAATACTTAGATAGTGGATGATTATGTAACACCCCCAAACCCGGCCCACGAGCCTTGACCGGATCTGGTATGTCACTGCAGAAAACGGTTGAAAAGTATTTTGACTTAAAGTAAAAACATATAAATTTGTGGTTGTTTGTAAAACCTCGTGTATTTTAAAAAAAAAAACTTTAATAAAAATTCTTATGATATGAGGTGTTAAAAATAAAACATTTTCAAATAATAATATAATCAACAATCCAACTTAAAAGATAATTAAAATCCTTAAATACTTAAAATGGCCCTTTTTACAATAACCAAATATTCCCAAATTCTGAAAATATAAAATATATAAAATATGGAAAATAACTTCTGCATGGGCCACCTCGTATCCACTCCAACCCGGTCCAAGCTTTATGCATTACCTGAAATGTTGGTAAAAATTTGGGTGAGTCAAACAGACTCAGTGCGTAGTTATTTCACATGTCTCCACACATGGGATTGGCCCACATCCACACATCAATCACATATCAGATGATAAAGCATTATATCCACATAATTCCACATGTTAGGCTTGGCCCATATCCACATTGATCCACATAATTAGTCATGCAAAATGCATAAATATTCAACATGAAGCCCAACCCAACCTAGAGTCCATCCGTTGCTCCTACCTTAGCAGACTCCCTGCCCAAGGCCGTGGCTAATCCACCGATCACATAGTGATCCACATATCTTACCTTGGCAGACTTGCTGCCCAAGGCTGTGGCTAAGCCACCGATCACATAATGATCCACATATCTGTATCCACGAGGTGACTCGAGGTCATCCTCAATCTACGGTGATGTACACAGCTATCATCCACCGAGATGGGCACCTAACCAACACCTCCCTTGATGAAGCACATAGCCACCATCAAGCGCCAATGTAGCACAAGGCTAACATCAGACCACGTACATAATGTACACCCTTTCCTTCGATAGTCACATCCCGAGTCCCATGCATATATATGTATCATGGCAACATATCACTTGAACAATTATGCATCACCTGCCATCACATTTCATATATTCATCAATGATCATTTAATATCGTAAATCACTGACCTGAGTATTCGATCACCCACCACGGGTATTCACAATCTTAGCCCTTAATTCGGCTACCATTAACATCATATCACATATACATAAATATAACACATACACACAATCAAGAGACAGTGCGATAACTACGCACCTATTTGGCACAATCGATTAAATCCCGAAAACGCCACTTGATTATGAACTCTGTCGAAATTCCTTAAACAACCCACATTAGAATCGGCTTTAAGCAATAATCCAAAAGAATGGCCCTTGGCCGAATGCTACACTTACTTACCTTGAAGAATCGAATCCCGAAAGCTTCTCCTTTAATGCTCCTTAATGTTGGCTACCATCACAAGAAATACATATCATGGCACAAGCATAATCGGCCATCCCTAAACCAAGGCTTAATCCTTGATTCGACACACTTAAAAGAAAGAGAACCTACACCGATTGCTAGGATAGAAATTACTTACCACCTCGATGCTTGAAGAGACCAAATAAGAGAAAAAGGTTTCGGCTAAACCTTCCCAATGGTAATGGGATATTCGGCTAACACAAAGATAGGTATAGAAACGAGGTTGAGATGGTGTTTCGGCACTTTGCTGATGAAAAGGGATTACGCCAAAGTGGAGGGAGTAGAATGCTTAGAGGATTTGGATATGGTGTTTCTTTAAGGCTTCAAACCAAGAGAAAAGGGTACACAAAGAAGGCTACAAGATTTGGCTATGGGGTTTCCTTAAAGTTTCAAGCAAAGACAAGAGAGAAAGAGGCTATAGGGTTCGGCCAAGCCTTACCAAAGGTGATGACAAACTCAGCTATCAAAAGGAAAAGAAGGAGTTTGGGAAAGGAGATAGATTCGGCCAAACTAGCAAATAGAGAGAAGAAGAAAACGCTAGTGACCTTAATGGTCTTTGAAGTTTCGAACACAAAACAAAGAGAAGGGAAACCGAAACTAAATGGCTTATGCACAAAAACGGCACTTTGATGGCATTAGGATTTCGGCACCACACTAGAGAAAGAAGAATAAACCCAAAAAGAAAACACCTAAACTCCTTAAGAGAAATTCGGCTACTCCCCTCTACTCACAAAACCGAAATGGTCATCAAAGAAATCCCCCTTGGCCATCCAACTCACATATTCATCACAAATCCCACAATTTCCTCTTTATTTCCTCCTAATCCTATTCCTTCCAAAAATTCGACCAACTTCCCCCTAGTCCATGAAACCATCCATGTTCATGGACAAAATGCCATAGAAGAGTTTCCAAAACAACACTCCATAATCCATGCCTTTTGTCCCCTCATCATACCATTTTTCATTGATACCATACCTTAACTAAAAACTTGCCTTATTCCTTAGTCTACTATCCATAAATAACAAAGTCCATCCTTACCATAAGTAAAATTTGACCAACACATGCCATACAAAAATTAAAAGTCACCTTAATGTCATCCATGGGATTTGAACCTTTTCCCTCATGCAATAACTCATGCGCCAGCTCCACTTTACTACTTGCTCACTTATGTTAACATTAAACACTTAAATTAACTTAAGCATCATAATCACTTGATCCACTTCATTAAATTCTCCATACTAAAAATTATTCTAAACCAATTAATTCCAAGCCTTCACAAGACTATATTAAGCCCACAATAAAATCATACCTAAATTAACACAAGCAACAAGATGATACTCAAATTTTCCTAAAGCCCAAGGCCCAATCAGCCCAATCCTATTAGGCCCAATTTCGGGATGTTACAGTTCTACCCTCCTTAAAGAAATTTCGTCCTCGAAATTTCCAACTAACTAACAGTCGTACATCCTATCTCACCACACTACGCTCTTGCTGCACACTCTGATCTTAATAAAACCAATATACTTTCTAGGTACAGTCTCCAAGTTCACACTCATGGTTCTAGATGCTTCACTGGCGATGGTTCTAACATAGCCATTTAGCCTCTACCGCGTCCACGACGACCACGTCCCCTAGAACTCATATCTAACGTCGCGATTTAATCTGACTTAAGAAATTTTATGCATTAGTACTTTTGTTCCACTTGTTTATGTGCGAACAATTTTATGAAAAGAATTTCACGAGTAGTTCTTTCGATCAATCCAAGTTTCTAGTTCAAGTTCACTATTCTAGCTCAGAGAATCACACATTCACATTCATTCACATCAATAGAAACACATTCACTCATCCACAACATTTACCATGCTACTATGGGCATCCTTGTCCATTCCCAACCCAGGGGTAATTTCATCATTTTTCCTTACAGGGGTATTTTGGTAATAAACCGGTGTAAATTCAAAAAAAATCACCAAAAGTCATTTCAAAAATTTTCAAACTCATGGATATTTTTGAAAGAAAGATTTTCCAAATCAAGATATTACAAAAAAAAAATTAAAATTCAGGGGTTATTTCGGTAATTTGAAAGTTAGGGGCATTTTCGTAAATTTTCCCAAATCAGGGTTTCTTGAGTTTTCACAAAATAGGGTTTTTTTGGATACTTTTGCAAAGTAAGAAAATCTTATTAAAATTGATGATAGTATGGAAATTTTAGAAACCAAGGGCATTTTAGTAATTTTACAGCTCAGGGGTATTTTAGTAATTTTTTCAAATCGGGTGTATTTCGGAAAATTCTCAAGTCTAAAAGGATTTTATAAATCAGAGGGGTAATTTTTAAAACTAAAATCTTTATAAAACAGTATGGCTAGTCCCTTTCGGGTATTAGTTATCGGGTTTAGCCCGTGAATAAGTCCTCTTGGTTAGGGTGAACCGTAGCTACGCACCAGGTAGGATTCGAGTAAAGAGGAGGTGAGTCGCTAGGACTGCTTAAATACCAAGCTCTTACCGAATCCACTCCTAGACATGCGCACAATGGTTGCCACACCTTAACTCGACGACTTAATTCACAGGTTTGTTTGATTGTCCTTAAGTCTTATGCATGTGTTTTAGTGTACTAGCCCTAGGGTTCAATAGCCCTAATCTTCTAATCTACGAGCCCAAATATGCCCATAACATTCACATATAAATCACTTCAATGGCCAGAGGCACTTACCTGGTGGACTTCTGGTCGGAGATACAGGTGCCATGCCAGAATAAACCTGAAAAATTTATGAAAGCCCAAATCTTTGAAACCCATCTTAAAAAAAATGTTTTTGGGCCCAAAACCCTCAAAGCCGAGTTTTGAACCGGGCTCTGATACCAAATTGTAACACCCCCAAACCCGGCCCACGAGCCTTGACCGGATCTGGTATGTCACTGCAGAAAACGGTTAAAAAGTATTTTGACTTAAAGTAAAAACATATAAATTTGTGGTTGTTTGTAAAACCTCGTGTATTTTAAAAAAAACTTTAATAAAAATTCTTATGATATGAGGTGTTGAAAATAAAACATTTTCAAATAATAATATAATCAACAATCCAACTTAAAAGATAATAAAAATCCTTAAATACTTAAAATGGCCCTTTTTACAATAACCAAATATTCCCAAATTCTGAAAATATAAAATATATAAAATATGGAAAATAACTTCTGCATGGGCCGCCTCGTATCCACTCCAACCCGGTCCAAGCTTTATGCATTACCTGAAATGTTGGTAAAAATTTGGGTGAGTCAAACAGACTCAGTACATAGTTATTTCACATGTCTCCACACATGGGCTTGGCCCACATCCACACATCAATCACATATCAGATGATAAAGCATTATATCCACATAATTCCACATGTTGGGCTTGGCCCATATCCACATTGATCCACATAATTAGTCATGCAAAATGCATAAATATGCAGCATGAAGCCCAACCCAACCTAGAGTCCATCCGTTGCTCCTACCTTAGCAGACTCCCTGCCCAAGGCCGTGGCTAATCCACCGATCACATAGTGATCCATATATCTTAACTTGGTAGACTTGCTGCCCAAGGCCGTGGCTAAGCCACCGATCACATAATGATCCACATATCTGTATCCACGAGGTGACTCGAGGTCATCCTCAATCTACGGTGATGCACACAGCTATCATCCGCCGAGATGGGCACCTAACCAACACCTCCCTTGATGAAGCACATAGCCACCATCAAGCGCCAATGTAGCACAAGGCTAACATCAGACCACGTACATAATGTACACCCTTTCCTTCGATAGTCACATCCCGAGTCCCATGCATATATATGTATCATGGCAACATATCACTTGAACAATTATGCATCACATGCCATCACATTTCATATATTCATCAATGATCATTTAATATCGTAAATCACTGACTTGAGTATTCAATCACCCACCACGGGTATTCACAATCTTAGCCCTTAATTCGGCTACCATTAACATCATATCACATATACATAAATATAACACATACACACAATCAAGAGACAGTGCGATAACTATGCACCTATTTGGCACAGTCGATTAAATCCCGAAAACGCCACTTGATTATGAACTCTGTCGAAATTCCTTAAACAACCCACATTAGAATCGGCTTTAAGTAATAATCCAAAAGAATGGCCCTTGGCCGAATGCTACACTTACTTACCTTGAAGAATCGAATCCCGAAAGCTTCTCCTTTAATGCTCCTTAATGTTGGCTACCATCACAAGAAACACATATCATGGCACAAGCATAATCGGCCATCCCTAAACCAAGGCTTAATCCTTGATTCGGCACACTTAAAAGAAAGAGAACCTACACCGATTGCTAGGATAGAAATTACTTACCACCTCAATGCTTGAAGAGACCAAATAAGAGAAAAAGGTTTCGGCTAAACCTTCCCAATGGTAATGGGATATTCGGCTAACACAAAGATAGGTATAGAAACGAGGTTGAGATGGTGTTTCGGCACTTTACTGATGAAAAGGGGTTACGCCAAAGTGGAGGGAGTAGAATGCTTAGAGGATTTGGATATGGTGTTTCTTTAAGGCTTCAAACCAAGAGAAAAGGGTACACAAAGAAGGCTACAAGATTCGGCTATGGGGTTTCCTTAAAGTTTCAAGCAAAGACAAGAGAGAAAGAGGCTATAGGGTTCGGCCAAGCCTTACCAAAGGTGATGACAAACTCGGCTATCAAAAGGAAAAGAATGAGTTTGGGAAAGGAGATAGATTCGGCCAAACTAGCAAATAGAGAGAAGAAGAAAACGCTAGTGACCTTAATGGTCTTTGAAGTTTCGAACACAAAACAAAGAGAAGGAAAACCGAAACTAAATGGCTTATGCACAAAAACGGCACTTTGATGGCATTAGGATTTCGGCACCACACTAGAGAAAGAAGAATAAACCCAAAAAGAAAACACCTAAACTCCTTAAGAGAAATTCGGCTACTCCCCTCTACTCACAAGACTGAAATGGTCATCAAAGAAATCCCCCTTGGCCATCCAACTCACATATTCATCACAAATCCCATAATTTCCTCTTTATTTCCTCCTAATCCTATTCCTTCCAAAAATTCGGCCAACTCCCCCTAGTCCATGAAACCATCCATGTTCATGGACAAAATGCCATAGAAGAGTTTCCAAAACAACACTCCATAATCCATGCCTTTTGTCCCCTCATCATACCATTTTTCATTGATACCATACCTTAACTAAAAACTTGCCTTATTCCTTAGTCTACTATCCATAAATAACAAAGTCCATCCTTACCATAAGTAAAATTTGACCAACACATGCCATACAAAAATTAAAAGTCACCTTAATGTCATCCATGGGATTCGAACCTCTTCCCTCATGCAATAACTCATGTGCCAGCTCCACTTTACTACTTGCTCACTTATGTTAACATTAAACACTTAAATTAACTTAAGCATCATAATCACTTGATCCACTTCATTAAATTCTCCATACTAAAAATTATTCTAAACCAATTAATTTCAAGCCTTCACAAGACTATATTAAGCCCACAATAAAATCATACCTAAATTAACACAAGCAACAAGATGATACTCAAATTTTCCTAAAGCCCAAGGCCCAATCAGCCCAATCCTATTAGGCCCAATTTCGGGATGTTACAGATTAAAAGTCATTAATGGCCTTATGTTTATATGTTATATATGTTTTGTAATAAGGACAATTTTGTAAATTGGTTAATAATATGATAATAAATAAAAGAAACAAATGAAAGATGAAAGTGGTCATCTTTTATTCATCCATCTAGACGAAAATTAGCAAAGAAAAAGAGGAAACAAGCTAAGCTAGGTTTCGGCCATATCTAAGCTCAAATTAAGTTATGTTTTGACTTTGGTTTTTGATGATTTTTATGTTTTTGAGATTGTTGCTTAGTCTACTATCAAGCCCATGTTGTAATTTGAAGAATTGATGATGTTTATGAAATGTGCCATTGATGAAATGGTGAGCTTTGTGATGAGTTTAGGTGTTAAATGAAAGATATGTGTTAAATGAACATGTTATGTTCTTGAATCTTTGATGAATTTAGCTAATTAGGGCTAAATTGTGAAAATAGTATTTTGAGGGATTAAATTGTGAATTTGATTAAATGTTTAGACTTGTATGAGATACATGAGCATTCGGCTAAGCATGGTTATATGGTGATTTTGCAAATTTGATGTTTTGTAGAAAACGAACTAAATTGATAAAATGTACAAATAGCCCTAAATGTATGATTTTGGATTGAATTGAATAAGTTGATGAATAAAAGGGTTAAATTTGAATATGTATAGATCAAGAACTGAAGAAAACAGACTTAGATCGCGGGAAAGCGAAGGTAGTCGAATAACCGAGTCCGAACGAATATTCAAATCCGAGGTAAGTTCATATACAAATAAATGTATTTGGTATTGAATTAAGTATGTTGATATGACTATCTATAATAACGAATGTATATGAGATGTTGTAAACATGAATTCCGAGATGGAATCGACATAGCATTAAAGTCCGAGAAGTTCTGTCTGAACCTAGGAATAGATAGGATTAACTATGTCATGACATAGGTGTCTGTTATGTGATATCATGTAAGACCACGTCTAGGACGTTGGCATCAAGATGAGATATACGTGTAAGACCATGTATGGGACATCGGCATCGTATTGATTCGTGTAAGACCCTATCTGCGACAGTGGCATCGATATCTGATTACATGTAAAACCACATCTGGGACGTTGGCATTGTACGATTATTTCGAGCAATCTACATATCCTATTAGATTCTGAAGGGTTCAACAGGAAAATCTGAGATAAGAACGACTATGTGCTTTGTATATCTATTTCAGGTACGCTAGATATGTACACTAAGTGTGTATAAAAGGTAAGTGCTTATATGTACTTATTAAGATAAATTTGTGAAACGAAATGATGGAATGATATGTTAATATATGCTTAAATGAGCTATGTGTGTATATGTGATATTGAGTTGATGAATATGGTGAGATATGGCTAAGCTAATGAGTCAAAGAATATATGTGATGACTATGCTATGAAAACCATTATAGACATTGTATCAATATGGTTATGTGCATTTTATGCTAAGTTTATTTGTATATGGCTTACTAAGCTTTTGAAAAGCTTACTCTCTGTGTGTGTTTACTCTGTTTTATAGGTCGTCAAAGCTACGAAAGGCTCGGGACCGTCGAGGATCGTCATCACACTACCTAGCTCATTATGGTACCTTTTGGATATGTATATAGCTAAATCTGGCATGTATAGGCTAGTCATTTTGGGTTAAGTTTGAAATGTATATAAATAGCCATGAGATGTGGCTAGATAAATTTTGATGATATGCATGAGTGATTATGATATGTGATGCATGATTTGGTATGTTTGATAGTTAATGAAATGGCCAAGACTATGGTAAGCTTATAAATGCATTACAAGTTTGAATGTTTGAGCAAAGGAATGATCTTATGAAAGGTAAATGTGAATGAATCATGCTTGAATATATGTATGTGTTTTAGTTGTGTAAATTGGCATGAATGGAAATGAAATAGAATGTGGAGACTTGTTGATTATTTGGTATGTCTTGAGTTGTCAATTGTGTATTATATGAATTGGTATATTGTTTTTAGGTGTGATCTTAATGTGGGTGGCATTATGGCCTTGCAAATCTATTTTGCGTACACGGTCGTGGCACACGGGCGTGCCTGGTAGCCGTGTTGGTTAAGTCAGTAGCTAGCCGAACTTTACACAGCCATGGTACACGTGCGTGCCTGGTAGTCGTGTGGTTAAGTCAGTAGCTAGCATAACTTTACACGGCCATGGTACACGGGCGTGCCTGGTAGCCCTGTGGTTAAGTCTGTAGCTAGCCTAATGTTACACGGCCATGCACACGGGTGTGCCTGGTGGCCGTGTGGATAAGTCAGTATGCATGCTCTGATTTGGCACAGCCAGGACACATGGGTGTGTCTAGTAGCCGTGGAAGACACACGGCCTGCCCACATGGGCATGTGACCTCTGTAATATAGAAAAGTTTTAAATTTTCAAGAACTTTCATATGTGTTCGGTTTAGTCCCGACCCTATTTTAAAGCAGGATTAAGGTCTTGTTGACCTATAAAAGGGACACTTTGATTGTGATTGATGAATGATTGTATGAAATGTCTGTAAAAGTTTTTGATCTGTTCGGTAACGCCTTTAATCCTATTCTAGCAATGGACACGGGTTAGGGGTGTTACAGCATGTCAAACACTTGCCCACAAAATTAGTAACCTCGCGCTTAAGCCCTGGCTACCAGTACAGTTCACGCAGATCTCGATACAACTTGTTTCTACCAGGATGCATGCCATAAGGACTGCTATGCGCCCCCTGTAGGATAGACTGCCTCAGCTCAGAATCTCTAGGTATACAAACTTTCCCACGGAAATATAGTACTCCCTCACTATTCAGCCCAAAATCCATAGTCTCCCCCTTCTCAACCAACCAGAAACGAGGAACCAACGATTCATGCAACAACTGTTTCTCCTTAATTTGATCAGTCCAGATTGGTCTCAGTTGGAGTACAACCAACAAACTACCATCATCAAATAGGCTGAGACGAGCAAACATTGCTCTCAAATCAGATACAATCCTACGGCTCAGTGCATCGGCTACTACGTTAGCTTTACCAGGATGGTACTCAATCGAGCAATCATAATCCTTAAGCAACTCTATCCATCTTCGTGGCCTAAAATTTAACTCCTTCTGAGTAAGGAGGTACTTGCAGCTTTTATGGTCTGTGTAAATAATAGACATCTCAGCGTATAAGTAATGCCTCCAAATCTTTAGAGCGATTACAATCGCAGCTAACTCCAAGTCGTGAGTGGGGTAATTCGCCTCGTGAGGCTTAAGCTGACGAGACGCGTATGCAACCACCTTACCCTCTTACATCAACACACAACCTAATCCAGTGTGCGATGTATCATTGTACACAGTGAATTCCTTCCTAGACTCTGGTTGTATTAACACAGGGGCTTCAGTCAGAACTTTCTTCAGTTTCTCAAAACTCTATTGCTGCTTATCGGTCCAATTAAACGGTACCCCTTTACACAGTAACTTAGTCAGAGGTGCAACACTCAGTTAAAACCCCTCAACTAAACGTCTGTAATATCTAGCCAAACCCAAGAAGCTTCGAATCTCAAATACAGTCTTTGGTGGTTTCCAATCCAATACTGCTTCAATATTTCGAGGATCAACCCTAATCCCCTTGGCAAAGACCACGTGACCCAAAAATGTCACTTCTCGCAACCAGAACTCACACTTGCTGAACTTTGTGTATAGCTGCTTTTCCCTCAGAATTCGCAAAACAATTCAAAGATGCGCATCATGATCCTTCACGGTTCTAGAATACACCAGGATATTGTCTATAAACACCACTACGAACCGATCCAAATAGGGCTAGAATACTCGGTTCATCATATCCATGAAAGCAGCTAGTGCATTCGTCAACCCAAACGGCATTACCAGAAACTCGTAATGACCATAATGATTCTTGAATGCAGTCTTATACACATCCGCTTACTTAACTTTTAGCTGATGGTACCCAGATCGAAGATCTATCTTGGAGAAAACCGAAGCTCCTCACAGCTGGTCCAACAGATCATCTATCATCAGTAAAGGGTACTTGTTCTTAATGGTCAGTTTGTTCAATTGATGATAGTCGATGCACATGTGCATGGTTCCATCCTTTTTCTTCACGAATAACACTGGTGCTCCTCATGGAGACACACTCGGCAGAATGAATCCTCGGTCCAGTAGCTCTTGAATTTGAGCGTTTAATTCCACCAGCTCCTTCGATGCCATCCTATAAGGGGCGATGGACACCAGAGCTGTTCCCTGTAGGAGCTCAATACAGAATTCGACCTCATGGTTTAGAGGCAACCCAGGAAGCTCTTCTGGAAATACATCCGAAAATTCCTTAACAGGTCTGACATCTCCCACTGAAGGACCTTTAGAATTAGAACTACTGACATAAGCTAAAAACATCTCGCAACCCTTGCAAACCAGTTTCTCGGCCTTTAATGCTGAGATTACATTAGACAGATAATCTCTTCGCTCCCCTAACACAACCACCTCCTCATCCTCAGAACACCATACGCTTAGCAGTGCAATCCAAATTTTCACGTTGTTTCACTAGCCAATCCATGCCCAAAATAAGATCAAATTCACCAAATGGCAGTTCCATCAAATATGCCGGAAAGACAACCCCTTGGACCTCTAGGGGCACGTCTCTGTACAACTTATTCACCCTAACTGACTGTCCCAGTGGACTTAACACAGTCATCTCACTGTCAATAATTTTAAACTGAGAACCCAGCGTCCCAAACACAGTGCATGCAATATACGAGTGTGTAGACCCAATATCAATTAAAGCTGTGTATAGTACATTATAAATTAGGAATGTACCAATTATGACGTTAGGAGTGTCACCATCCTCTTGGCGCCGAGCTGCATAGACCAAATCTGGTTGTCTCGCCTCAGTATTACCAGCACCTCTGCCCGGTGCTCCACGACCTCTTCCCAAACCATTTCCCCCTCTGGCCTGACCACGACCTCTCGGTGGCTGCTGACCACCTCTTCCCGACTGAACATAGCCCTGACCTGGGGCTTGCATCTGAACAGGCCTCTAAGTACAGTTCTTAACCTGGTGCTCCATGGACCCACATCTGAAGCACGCCCTAGTTCTTTTCCAGCATTCACCCTGATGAGATCTCCCACAATCAGCGCAAGGCTGCGGCCTAGCAGCAACAACAGGAACCCCAACTTGGACTGGCCCATGAAATCTAAGCTTCTTCTTAGGCCCACAAAAGAACTTGAGGGCCTAAAATCCCTCTTATTTTTGCCCCTATATTTTTCACGGTTCTGGTGCTCTGGGCGCTTTACATCCTCGACAATTTTTGCCTTCTCAATAAGGGCAGCAAAGTCTCGTTCCCTCTACGGAGCTATCAGCACCCGCAACTCATCTCGAAGGCCATCTTCAAAACGCACACAACGTTCATACTCAATTGCGACTATGCCCCGAGCATACCAACTCAACCGCAAAAACTCTGCCTCATACTCTGCCACAGACCTATTCCCTTGGATCAGGCTCAGAAATTCCTTCCTCTGGGCATCCACATAACTCGCCCCAAAATATTTTCCTTGAAAGGCCGCCTTAAAGAAGTCCCATGTCAAGCTGTCGACCTGCGTGCCTTCTCTCACAGTGAGCCACCATTGGTATGCCTCGTCCTGCAGTAAGGACACTTCTTCCTTTAGTTTCTGTTCCACAGTACAGTCAAGGTCATCCATTATCCACTCAGTAGCATCTAACCAATATTCTGCCACATTCGGGGCTACACTAGAAACACCCCTAAAGATTTTCGCTCCATTAGACCGGAGTCGCTCAGAAATTGACCCTCGGCCCACTGATCCAGTACTCGCTCCAGCAAACCTTTCAAAAACCCATAACATTGCTTGGGATAGAGCATCATCCCCAACCGCTCGATCATGAGACCCTGTCTCGGTCACTGGTTAGGCTGGTGCCTCCCTAGCAGGCATGTGACCCGATGCTGAAGACCCAGCCCTAGCACCTCGGCTTCTACCGCGACCTTGAGTACCCCTTCCGCGAGTACCTCTTGCGCTCATATTGGCACAGCGTATTATCTATTTTAAAAGTTTTATGAATCAGTTCATAGTTCCAGTAATTATTAACAGATGTTTTATGATAATCAGTATTTAAAGATTTTGTTTTCGCAGATAGAGATATCTCACTACGGTTTTCAGTCCTCTACAGTCTCAGTTTAGCCTAACAAAAGATTTCTACCAAAGTACTACTGTCTATAGTAGTTTCTCAATATAACATTTCAGTCTATAGTAGGAAACAGTGTCAGGGGAACTTACAGATTTGGAGCCGGAGACTCGGTGTTCCACACTTTCAGTAACAATCTTTCAATTTTCTTTCCAAAACTAAAATTTAAACAGTTTTAAGAAAATTTTCAGAAACCCATTCAACAGTCGATTTTTGCAACTTGGCTTTGATACCACTAAATGTAACACCCCAAACTCGGCCTAGACGTTACGACCGAATTTGACGTGTCACATCGGAGTGCTGATTTGAAAACCGGTCTTGTCGATACAAATTTGTGACTAAAGTTTTAAATCCTTTCTAAGAATGTTGGGGTTGTAAAATCAAAACTTGTTATTCACTTATTGGTCATATCGTTTATTACAAGTTTATTAATAAAGATTAAATATCACGAAAGCTTTTCCAAATGTAAACTTTAAAATTTGAAAATGCGTGATTTTCTTTGGAAACAATTATTATTTTGAAAACCTGTGTTTCCTAATCTAACAAGTTAACATAAAAAGTTAAAACCAAATAAAAGTTAAAACCTCAAATGGCCTTATTACACAAATATCTCCCCAAAATAAATAACTTAAAGAAACTAGGTATAATTTAAAATACTTGCGAATGTGTGGCCACCTTCGAGTCCCTCGCAGCTCCAAATCCTCTAAGGCTGGGGATTACCTGTACAGTGAAAAGAAAAGGGTGAGTTACGAGAACTCAGTGTGTAATCCCCTATCATGCAGTAACAGTCTGGGCCCGAGCCCTATTCAATAACAGATCAGTCTGGGCTTTAGCCCTATACAGTAACAAAGTGGGTCTAAGCCCAAAGTCATAACAGTGCAGAACAGAGATGCAACCCAACCCGATCCAGCCAACACACCACCTGTACCAACCAACACACCATGTGGGGACTAAGTTGACCGACCCAGCCAACACACCAATATCGCAGCATAGCTGTTAATAGTAACGCAACAAAGCTGATAATAACAGTAAACGTGGCCAAGCCACTAAAATCAGAATACGTGGCGAAGCCACTAGAACGGTAAAAACGTGGCAGAGCCACTAGCACAGTACTTCCTCCAAATCAGAATCCCAACCCCAATACAGAATGTCGTGTCATAAATAGTACGTGTATGATGTATGTCATATTCATATAGTCATATGGATACTATACACACACCAACTAAACTACCACTAAGGGTATAATGGTCATTTCGTCGATTAGGGGTAAAACGGTAATTTCACCCCTCAAAGGTATTTCAGTAATTTTACCCTTCGAGGGTATTCCGATAATTTTACCCTTTGAGGGTATTTCAGTAATTCTATCCATCGAGGTATTTCGATAATTCTACATTTCGAGTGTATTTCGGTAATTCTACCCTTTGAGGGTATTTCGATAATTCTACCCTTCGAGGGTATTTCGTTAATTTTACCCTTCCAGGGTATTTTGGTACAGTTCACAACCTTTCGAAAGGCCTACTGTCATCTTGAACGACTCGAATAACTTATATCGCCAAAATAGTGTAATTGGGCCCAAAGCCCACTATTCAGACCAAGTGGGCCCACACGCTCGTGTGGCCCATTCAGCCCAATTTTAGTCACGGCTATGCAAACTTCGCAGCCCAATCCATCATTTGTCACTATCGTGAATTTTACCCATGTGGGCCCATGAGCCCATATGGCCCACATGGCCCATCTCGGCCGAACGAGGCCCATTACAAACTAAGCCCACGAGAACGCTCGTGCTGGCTTCTACAATCTAGCGCCCATGTTCATGGGCTCAATTTACCACACGCACGATCGCGCGCTGGTGTGGCATCGTGCGTCATATTTTTGGCTTTTCAGCATTTAGCCGATCTACAGTCTTAGCAGTGTAACCATTACATACCTTCAGCATTTCAGCTGATTATCGAATGTTGCATACGATTACACACTTGTTCGAGCAACTACATAAGATCCGCATTCTCCGAATCCTACAATCCACCAACTTATCATATCAGATTTACACCAATAAGGTTAACGCATACTCTTAATCCACCACCGTTATTAACTTAACCACAACCACTCATCTTGCTCGAACTCGCTGATACAAGTGCCTCCCTGCTGATCAAGGGCGATTTTGTAACACCCCTAACCCGCATCCATCGCCGGATTAAGGTTATAAGGCATTACAAGACTAACCACAATTCAGCACACTCATATTAATTATTACATCGCACATAGATCACTTAACCAACAAAGTCCAATCATGTTTTATTACTACTAGTACAAAAACAATCAATGATTCCAAATTCAAACATATATGTATCAGTTATTTATCAAATCTAGAAACCAACTAACATTCATCAAGCTAAAATACTTACATTTAATGGACATGATGATCGACACAAATAAACATTTCATGCATGTTATTTGAATACCTAGTTTATAAGCAAGCCTATTTCGATTCATAACCAAGCACCTATATTATAACATTCATTTGTATGACATTAGCCAACATTATCAAATGGTCCAATACAATCTTATACTTACTACCTTAAACACTTCTCAAAATAAATCCTTTAATCATTTTAGGCCACAAATGATAATAATAGCATATATGGTTTCAAGTTAAATAACATGTCTAAACCTTATACCGGAATTACTTATAACCAATCAATTCACTCATTACTTATTCGGCTATCATATTTACCTTAATAATTATATACATTATACTAAAATATATTAACTACCTCAACAGTTCAAACGAATTATAAGAACATCCAATATCCATAATATATTATATGGCATATCTCTAATATGAACCAAACATATTTGATCAATTATACATCATATATATATATCATCATTATCACGCCACAACTCCAACCACAAACATATAAATACATCATGTAATATGCTACCATTATAAACCATTACCAAAACTGACTTCACATAATATCCATAATATCAAGATTTAGCCATTTTCGCATGGCATCATACACATTATGTTCATAGTAAATTCAAAAGAGAAACATAGCCTATACATGCCATTGACTTTGAGTTCATTTTCAAAAAGATACCAAAATATTGACAATAGTGTGACGAGCTTCAACGACGATCCCCGAGCACGTGACGATCACTCAAAAGAAATCTAAAACACGAGAACAACCAAGGACCAAGTAAGCTTTAAGAGCTTAGTAAGTTATAAGCAATTGTAAAAGTATACAAGTTAACATATACTAACTAGGTCAATATTATTTCAATCATCACTACGATTGATAACCATAGGTAAAGATCATAACACCATTCATAAACAATCATAATTCATAGACTTAAGACCGAATACTCAAACATTCAATATTAGGTTGCACCTTAAAGTATAAACCATTTTCTAATCTCAAAACAAATTCATAAGCAAATAAATACATCACATTTCTTTAATTTCATATACAAATATCACTTACCGAATTTGTACTTAATTTTCAAACCATCATGAATCACATACCTGATTATTTATTTTGTTTAACACATTTCACTAACCAGTATCCTTGGAAAATCCGCAAACGCGCACTCTCGGTGCCAAACCATGTAACGTATCACACACTTAGTGTCGTCACCTTAACATATCGCACACATAGTGCAAAATACTTGTAATGTATCGCACACTTAGTGCCATTACATTAATATTCCGCACACTTAGTGCCAAATGACCGATTTCGCACACACAGTGCTCGGTATTAAGATTCGCACACTTAGTGCTTTAATTGAACCTATTACTCACTTCAATAACCACTTATATATATACATATAATGTAGCTTATTACATCTATATGTCAACTTCACATTCGACTTTACTAATGATACACAAATATACATCACATTCGACAATACTAATGTTATACAAATATACATCACATTCGGCCAAATTCATCTCTTAAATCAATGTCACACATAGCTATATTATTAACATATACTTTGCATTCAACTAAATTCATCTTCCAACCAATACTACATTCAGCATTAACATATTGTACATATTTACCTCTATTAAATTCATGTACATAATTATAGATAAAATTTCAATTCAACCCAATTGCTTACAAACTTACCTCGAGTATCGACGGACTTTGTTTTCCGACTATTCAAATAACTTTTCCTTTCCCCGATCCAATCCCGATCCTTTTTGTTCTTGATCTAAATCAATTTCAAATTAAGCTTATTCAACATATTTTCATTCAATTTAGTCCAAAAACACATAAACTGGCAAATTACATTTTTACCCTGACATCTTACACTTTTTACAATTTAGTTCCTATTGCAAAAAGCACAAAATATTCAAAATTTGACCACACTTCTTTAGGGACGAATCTTCATCATCTTATTACAAGCTCATACAATTCATTTATTTCACATTTTAGTCCTTTAAACATTTATTTTTGTAATTCAATCCAAATCACTCAATTTCATCAAAAATTCAAGAACAAAACTTGTTAATATATCACATATAATCAATATTCCATCATCAAACCACAAAAACCAAATACACAACCAAATCAAAATTTCAAGCATGGGCTAGCTAAATCACATAGCAACGATCTCAAAAACATAAAAATTTTCAAAAACCGAAACCAAATCATACCTTAATTAAAGCTTTCAATTACCGAAAGTAGCTTAAGTTTTCTTTTCTCCTTTCTTTGGCATTCGGTCAAGAAAGATGAAACAAATACATGTTTTGTTTTTGGTTTTATTTTATTATAATATTATAATATGATTTTATCATTTTTAACTTAATAAAATAAACATTTTAAAGCATATTATATGCCTATTACCGTCCATTATACTTACAAAAAGGAGAACTTACCACATAAGATCTCAATTTTTTTAAAGACAGATCAATTTAATCACTCGATCAAATAAAAGGCTACTTTTACCACTTATGCGATTTAGTCCTTTTTCTTAAATTGAACACACAAACAGAATATATCATAGGCACCAAATATAATATTAAAATATTTTACTAACTCAGATTTGTGGTCCCAAAACCACTATTCCGATTAGGGTCAAAATTGGGCTATTACATATTTCCCCCTCCTAACAAGATTTGGCATAACAGAAGTTGTTAGAAACAATCCAACATTCGGCCCCCAGAGAAAAAGAAGGGAAAACCGAAGTTTGATCAAAAAGCCATAAGAAATCTAAATAATAACGAAATAATAAAGTGATTGTAGTATTCCTCCCTTGCCAATACCAATTAACAACATATTTTGACAGTTGTCTGACAAGAAGATTCGGCCTGAACCAAGAAGAACCAAAAAGATTTGAGAGGGAGAGAATATAAGTATTCGGCCTAGCAGAGAAAGGGAGACAAAAAATTGGAAAAGAAGAATAAATGGAAGTTAAAGAGAAGGAAACTACCAATTCGGCAGAGAGAAAGCTGTGGAGAAGAAAGAAAGGCTTCAATGGAGGATTCGACAATTGGCAATTGGTATTTTGATTGAAAAAAAGTGAATGACAATTGAGAGAAAAAGAGGGTTGAAGAAGGAAAATGGTCAAAAATGTTGCACGAGATGACACAAAGAGAGGAAAAACCCGAAATGAAAAAGAGAGAAAAATCCTGAAATACCAAAGAGGAAATTCAGCTTCTACACTTACCTCAAATGCCGAAATTGCACAATTGAAACTCCCTTGGCTGAAATCCCCCTATTCAAGCTCTCTCATTCGGCCAAGACTCCCCTCACATCCCAACTCCTTGAAAGTCTCCACCAATTTCTCCTAGATTCACTCCACACCCCCTGTAACACCCCTAACCCGTATCCGTCGCCGGATTAGGGTTATGAGGCATTATCAAAGAAAATACAACTTTCGTACATTCACATAATCACATAGAACATTTTCGCAAATATATATATATAAAAATCATGAGCTTATCACTATAATGACATTTAAACATTTAATAATTAGTAATTACTTATTTTCATAAATAAGTATACGTGAACTTAATAGAACAAACAAAACATTTCACAAAGTTTAATATCCAATATCACAAGTGCATAGTATATATATATATATATATACTTAATATGCTGAGATAAAACATATTTAATATAATCATCCACAAATACTAAGTGATCAAATATTATACTTCAATCCTTAATACAGACATATTTATCAAACTTATTTTATGATACAAACACTTTATGTAACATCCCGAAATTGGGCCTAGTAGGATTGGGCCAATTGGACCTTGGGCTTTAGGGAAAAAAATTTTGAGTATCATCTTGTTATTTGTGTTAGTTCAAGTATGATTTTTATTGTGTGCTTAGTATAGTTTTGTGAAGGTTTGGAATTATTAGCTAAGCTAGAATAATTTTTAGTTTGAAGAAATTAGTGAAGTGGATTAGGTGATCCTGACACTTAAGTTAATTTAAGTGTCTAATTCTAGCACATGAGAAGTTAGTGGCAAGGTGGTCATGGCACATGGATGGTTGCTTGAGGGAAGTGGTTCGAGTTGCATGGATTGCAATTGGAAGACTTTATTTTTATGCACCTTATATTAAGTGTTGGTCAAATTATACATATGGTAAGTTGGACTTTAACTTATTATGGCAAGTTGAATAATAGATTAGGAAAGCTTGATGTTTGGGAAAGAAATCATTTGATTAAAGGTTGATGTGAGAACATAAGGCATGATGTAAGGTGTTATGCTATGGAAAGTTTTGTGTAGAAAGTTTGACGTGAATGTGGACGGTATGGGTGTCTAGGGGGGTTGGCCGAATGTTGATAGGAATTTGGGGGGTTTTAGTTGGTCAATTCTTGCATTTTGTGCATCTTTTGCATTTTTTCTTTTCCTCTCCAAAATCTTCCTCCTTAGCCGATTGTGTCTTGGGCATTAGGTACAGTTTTGTTTTAGTTTTGGCATTGTTTTCTTGTTTTGTGTCAAATCCGAAAAGACCATTGTGGTTTGCCGAATTTTCTCTTAGGCATTTGGCCAAATATTCATTTGAGTCTCTCTCATATTTTATTTTCTTTGTAGCCTAAAACCAACCCTTTTCCCTTCATCTCTTTCTTCATCTTTAGTGGTTGGCCGAATCTTCCTTCTCCCCATTTCTCTTTTTCTTTCTTCCACTTTTGCTCAAAACTGAAAACATCCCTCTCCCATTACAATTTCTTTCTTTTTCTTCCTTTTCCTTTCTCTTTCTCCACTCTAGCCGAATCCTTTTTGTTATTACAAATCAACCATAGCCGAAATTCCCTTCACCATTTAACCATATTGCCGAAACTTCCCATTCTCTTTTTGATTTGTCTTGGTCGAATATCAACAAGGGTAGGTCTTCATTTGGTTTTCTTCAATCGGTTTTGGAAGGGGACTCCTCGGGATTTTGGAAGTAATCGACTCAAGTCTTAATTCTCTGACAATCGTTTTGGGTAAGTTAATAGGTAAGATTTAGTATTTCGTACGATAACCCTTAGGGATGTGTAACATCCTGAAATAGGGGTTATTTTGTAACTGTATTGTTTTGCTTGTGTTTGGATTATGGTGTTAGTATTTGCAATGTTTTGAGACTTAGTTGTAAGTCTAGAGCTGGCCTGAGTAGTAAGAAAATTTTAGTTTGTAAGTTTTAAGTAAAGGGAGCTGAGGGAGCTAAGGGTTATAAGTATTACAAGTGGGTTTTTAACACAAGAGAAAGGCTTGGCAAAGTGGCAAGGAGGCGCCACTTAGAGCCTGTGATTGACGCCACTTGCAGGGGATGGAGGTCTCAGGTTCTAGCAGCAGGTATCCCACCTTTTGCTTTCTATTTTGACGCCAAGGAGGGGGAGAAGTTGTGTGCAGTTCAAACTCTACCTAGTAAGAATGGACTAAGTCAAATTATTCAAATGGTTGGCAAAGAGGAAAAGTAGGAACTTGACTAATTCAAATCTGTTTGAATTAGTGGCCAAGAGCATTCTTAGGAAGTGGCCGAATGTTGGATTCCTTATGGGGGGAGTGGTCGGATTTGGTAGGGTGAGTAGAGAGGAATGCCGTAACCTCCTAGAGTGTTTAGAGTGCATTTTCAGTCAGCTTGTGTCAAAGCGTAAACTTCATTAGGTGTTTTCCGAATTTCTTTAGGTGCTTCTTTTGTTGTTGCTCCTAGCCGAACCTTCAAGTGAGTTCTTCTTTTCTTCTTTGAAACCGAAAGTCTCATGCAACATATACCCTTGCCGAACTTTGCACTTGTTCTCTCACAATTTTCTTTGGTAGCCGAATGCTCTCTTGAGTCTCAAGCTTTTATTTCATTTTGCTTCCTTTTCATCTTCTTGTTAATTGGCCGAACCATCTACCCTTTCATCTCTCTTTTCTTTTTCCATTTAGGCTAAGCCGGAAATAGTCATCTTCTTCCTCTCACACTTTTATTTTCTTTCTTTCTTAAACTCTTGTGCCAAATTTGCTTTGTCTTCTTAGCCGAATCTTCCCTCTCCCACTCCTAGTCTACCTTGCCGATTTCTCCTTTCTTTTAACCACATCTCATTTGTTTCTACTTTCAAGACTCTAGCCGAATCTCCCTATTATTTCTTGTTGTGAGGTTGCCGAATTTCAAGCAAGGGTGATCTCTTCTAGTTCTCTCCAATTGGTTTTAGAGGAAGGTAGGTGCTCAAGGTCGAATGTTTATTTCTTCTTCTCCCTTGTTCTCTGTCGTCTTTGATAAGGGTAAGAGCCGAATTTCGGCATCTGTTGATAGAACTCTAATCACCTTTTGAAACCGATCTTTTCTAGGTACTCCGGGATTTTGAAGTACTCAATCCAAGTCTCTCTTCTTTAACAATCGGTCTTGGTAAGTGGTGGTAAGAAGTATTCTGGTAAACTATTCTTTTAGTGTTCGAAAGGCCAAAGGCTATAGAGGCTAATCGTTTCTGCGTTTTAGGGTGTGGCCGATTGCAAGGAGGGACCATCTCATAGTTCTGAGATTGGATTGGAAATTGTATCGGCATTAAGGTAAGGGTTCATGCGTTAACTCCTTGGGGGTTTATTTGGTTTGGCCGAATGGCCTATGTGGCTAACCTTAGTAATGGCCGAATGTAGGGGCAAGGGAACTAGTGTGGTAGATCGACTCTTCAGAGTTAGGGCTTCCGTTATAACAGGTGTGTAACTTACACACTCTATTACTTAGTAATATATTTTAATAACCTGGTTTTAATAAAAGTCGAAACAGTGTGGATGTTGATATGATACCCTATGGGTATGAGCATGGATTCGGGTAAGTCCGTTTCGATTTGAGTTCTGCTATTCAGTATGATCAATATAATGATTTATGGCATATATGTGTTATGATATGTGTAACAAAACATGTTTACATGACTGGCATGACTTGCATGATTTACATGAGTATGGCATGATGTTGGGTGATATGAGAGAAGGGGGAAGATGATATCCGTGTCTTTGGGACACCAGAGGTTTGGCACCTCCAGTGGTTTGGTACCACAGATTGATTTAGTGACTTTGGGTCACCAGAGGTTTGGCACCTCATAGCGACTTGTCCCAGTGGCTTAGCACCACAGTGGGTTGGCCCCACAGTTGATATTACGGGATCGTTGCCAGTGATTTGGTATCACAGGTGGGTTGGCCCCACACTTGGATATTGATATTTTGTGACTTTGGGTCACCAGAGGTTTGGCACCTCATAGCGACTTGTCCCAGTGGCTTAGCACCACAGTGGGTTGGCCCCACAGTTGATATTACGGGATTGTCGCCAGTGATTTGGTATCACACGTGGGTTGGCCCCACAGACGGATTATTCGTGACTTTGGGTCACCAGTGGTTTGGCACCACATTATTGGATATCGTGACTTTGGGTCACCAGTGGTTTGGCGCCACCAGTGGTTTGGTACCACACGGAGTAAAAAAGGAGTTATGGATGGCTAGGATTGGGTGCATTGATTGTATTGCTTGGTGATATGTGTGTTGCATTGCTCGAGAGGAGGGTTATGCACCGAGTCTTGGTGACTCACCTTCTCTCTTATCATTTTAGGTGACACTTAGATCGCGGAGGAGGAGCCGGGTGGACTCGAGGTGACCATGCTATAAATAAATTGCGGTTTTTCACGGATTTGATTTGGGTACACTATTTTATTTTATTTGGTTTCATTTCTATTTATGGGTTGTAATAAGGCCTTTTAATTATGTTTTGGATTACTTATACGTTTTGGACTTATGTTAAACATGGTTAAGTAAACTACTTGGATAATCTAATAAAAGAGAGTAAGGTTTTCCAAACAGCAAAGCGACATGTTTTAAACTTTACCATCGGGTATCACTTTTTAATTGAAGATCACTACAACTCAAACGATTTTAACACTCATAGTTTTCCACACTCAACTCAACGGATTTTTAAATAACTAAGAAAGAATCATTCGAGAATTGTTTTAAAATGTCTAACCTATGGGTCGACAACTCAATTTCAAAGATTTATTTCCGGGTTTCCATGTGAATTAAATGGCTTTTAACTCCTCTTGCACCTGCTTTCTACAAAAATAAAATTTTTACTCAAAACTTGATTCGGTAGATTGTTTTCGTCAAAATGTTTTCCTGTAGCATGCTAGATTCGGTCGTGGTGAATTGACCGGGTTTGGGGTGTTACAATTGTGGTATCAGAGCCAAGTTCAAAGGCTCAGCTGTGGGCCTGAGGCCCAAAATGTTGTTTTAAAAAATTGGTTTTACGTGTTTTTGTTTAAAAATACATGGTTTGAAAAGCATGGCACCGAGTCTCCGGCACCAATCCGCCCAGGTAAGTACCCCTTACTATTGCTTGTGATTTTTGGATGTGATGAGATTGAATGACTAGCAATAGTGGACTACTCTAGAAACTGAAGCTGATAGGACTCTATGGGCTGCGAAAACAAAACTTCTTTAATAAGAAATATTCATAAGACTGTGCTTTTAAACAGTGGAATAATTACTAATGCATAAAACTTCTAAATTAGATAAGTCGAGATTTTAGTCATGAGCACTCGGGGTGGACGTGGTCGCGGACGTGGCCGGGGTAGGATGACCGTTTCTGAACCAGTAGGGTCTGGTCAGGGGTCAGAGAATGAAATACCGGTACCACCGCCAGCTGTAGGTGGTGAGTGTCAGGATCAGACAGGGGATGACGCAGTGTCGTAGGCGATGCTGCGAGTTCTAGAAAGGGTAGCTGGAGTAGGTGGAGGCGCAGGAGCTCGGAAATCTGTACCCGAGCGACTCCGAGCCAATGGGGCTGAGGTATTCCAAGGTGTTTCTGGTGTGGCTCCCAGCACTGCCGAGTATTGGCTGGAGGCGACGGAGCGGATCATGGACGATTTGGACCTGACTGCTGAGGAAAAGCTGAAGGGGATAGTTTCGCTTCTCCGGGATGAGTCATACCAGTGGTGGCTCACGGTTCGGAATAGTGCTGCAGCGGAAGATCTTACTTGGGATTATTTTAAGGCCGCATATCAGAAAAAGTATATTGGATCTAGCTACATTGATGCGCAACGGAAGGCATTTCTGAGGTTGGTTCAGGGGAGTAAGTCTGTATCAGAGTATGAGGCTGAGTTCTTGAGGCTGAGTCAGTATGCTAGAGGCATTGTGGCTACTGAACACGAGTGGTGTGTCCGATTCGAGGATGGTCTGAGGGATGAGCTGAGGTTGCTGATTGCTCCACAGCAGGAGCGTGAGTTTGCTGTCCTGGTAGAGAAGGCTAAGGTAGCCGAAGGGGTTAAAGAGTCTGTGAGGCAGAACATGGATAGAAACAGACATAAGAGAGGTTTTGGGTCATCTGGGTCGGCTGGTAATTCTCAGAAAAGGGCTAGACAGAGTGGACCAAATCAGTCTGGTAGGGCGGTTGCTGCTAATCAGGGACCAGCACAGTGTAACCGTTGTGGAAAATTGGGGAGGATGTTGGACCGACGGAAAAGGATGTTTTGAGTGTGGCTCGCTGGATCATCGTGTGAGAGACTGTTCGCGTAAGTTGGCTAGGATTCAGTTTGAGGGTCAGGGCCGTACTCAGTTCAGAAACGGGGGACCGCCACCGCAGAGGGATCGTGGTAATGGTAGAGGAGGTAATGGTTCAGGTCGGGGCCGAGGAGCACCGGGCAGAGGTGTGGGCAGCACTGAGGCTAGACAGCCTGGGTTGGTGTATGCAGCGAGGCGCCGAGAGGAGGGCGACGCACCGGACGTCATAACCAGTACGTTCCTGATCTTTGGTTTTCCCTATACTGCTTTGATTGATGTGGGTTCGACGCATTCATACGTTTCTAGTAGCATAGTAGAGACCATGAATTTAGACTTTGAGACTACTTCTAGGCAGATGACAGTGATTAGCCCTCTGAGTCACTCTGTAGTTGTAAACAAGCTGTATAGAGATGTACCCCTAGAACTCCAAGGGGTAGTGTTTGTAGCTGATCTGATGGAACTGTCGTTTGGGGAGTTCGGTCTGATTCTTGGGATGGACTGGTTAGTTAAGTACCAGGCAAGGTTGGATTGCGCGGCTAAGCGCATGGTTCTAAAGACGGCTGAGAATGACGAGGTGGTCATGATAGGTAATAGAAGAGATTACTTATCCAGCGTGGCATCTGCTCTGAAGGCTGAGAAGATGGTCAGGAAGGGCTGCGAAGGATTTATGGTTCATGTGTGTGCCTTGGAGGCTAAAGAGTCTGCTGTAGGGAATGTCCGAACAGTAAAGGAATTTGCTGATGTGTTTCCAGAGGAGCTTCCGGGATTGCCACCTGATCGTGAGGTAGAATTCGGTATAGATCTGTTACCGAGAACTGCGTCAGTGTCTATTACTCCGTATAGGATGGCGCCAAAGGAGTTAGTGGAATTAAAGGCTCAGATTCAGGAGCTGTTGGACCGAGGTTTTATCAGGCCAAGTGTTTCACCTTGGGGAGCGCCAGTACTCTTTGTCAAGAAGAAAGATGGTACAATGCGGATGTGTATAGATTACCGCCAGTTGAATAAGCTGACAATCAAAAACAAGTATCCGTTGCCAAGGATAGATGATTTGTTTGATCAGTTGAAGGGTGCAGCGGTATACTCGAAGATCGACTTAAGGTCTGGGTATCATCAGCTAAAAGTGAAGGAGGCTGATATCTAAAAGACGGCGTTTCGTACTCGGTATGGGCACTATGAGTTTCTGGTTATGCCGTTTGGGTTGACTAACGCGCCGGCAGCATTCATGGACATGATGAATAGAGTATTTCAACAGTATTTGGATCAGTTCGTCATAGTATTCATAGACGACATTTTGGTATATTCAAGGACAGAGGAAGAGCATGATGCACATTTGCGAGTAGTATTGCAGATTCTGAGGGAAAAGCAACTTTATGCTAAGTTTAGTAAGTGCGAATTCTGGCTTAGGGAGGTGACTTTCTTGGGTCACGTAGTGTCAGCTGAGGGGATTAGAGTGGACCCGTGAAAGATTGAGGCAGTATTGGATTGGAAGCCGCCTAAGTCAGTGGCTGAGATTCGGAGTTTTCTGGGTTTGGCAGGGTATTACCGAAGATTTGTGGAGGGATTCTCTTTGATCGCAGCACCGATAACCAAGTTGTTAAGAAAAGGAGTTCCGTTTGTGTGGACTGAGAAACAGCAAGAGAGTTTCGACAAGTTGAAGAAGATTTTGACTGAAGCTCCGGTTTTGATTCAACCTGAGGCAGGAAAAGAATTCACGGTATATTGCGATGCATCACATACGGGTTTGGGATGTGTGCTGATGCAGGAAGGGAAGGTTGTGGCTTATGCATCTCGACAGCTGAGGCCACATGAGGTAAATTATCCGACGCACGACTTGGAGTTAGCGGCAGTAGTTTTCACGTTGAAGATCTGGAGGTACTACTTGTATGGAGAGAGATCGATAGTCTACACAGATCACAAGAGTCTGAAGTACCTTTTGACTCAGAAGGATTTGAGTTTGAGGCAGCGCAGATGGATTGAATTACTAAAGGACTACGACTGTTCGATTGAGTATCATCCGGGCAAGGCTAATGTGGTGGCAGACGCGTTAAGCTGTAAGGTTGTATCGGACTTAAGAGTGATGTTTGCCCATTTGAGTTTGTTCGATGACGGAAGTATTTTGGCAGAATTGCAGGTTAAGCCGACTTGGGTTGAGCAGATCAGGGAGAAACAGTTAGGGGATGAGGTTTTGAATGCGCAGAGGTTGCAAGTGCAGGATAGTGGTTTAGAGGGGTACAGCTTGTCTAGTGATGGAGTGCTGTGTTTCCAAGGGAGAGCTTGTATGCCGAAGGACATCGAGCTAAGGCAGAAGATTCTTCAGGATGCACATAGTAGCCTATACTGATACGGGCACGCCCGGGACACCAATGAATTTTAATTTGTGGAGCTCGTTATTAGCTCATTCCTAACTCATTTTAATTAATTAATTGTTGGAATAAAAATTAATTAACTTAGTTTAAGTTAATTAAATAATTTGGTTTAATATGTATTGCGTGTTTTAATATGTTTGTGTTAGTCATAACCAAATTTAATATGTCTTGTTCAAGACTTTATTAAATTTGTTTAGCTTAGTTTATGTGTTAATTAGGGTGTATAAGTTTTATTAGTATTTGTTTCGGCTAAACATACACTTGAAATAAATTGGTTCTCATATTTTTTTTTCTTGTAGGTACATCGACCATGGGACTTGGAAGAAACATGCGACATAGGGTGGGATGACTTGGACTTTTGTGACTTGAATTAAATTGCTAGAAACTAAATGGACAAAGTGATGACAAGAAGGAATATGGCAAACAAAGGGGAATTAAGAATTTCAAAGCATGGGGGCGACACTAGCTTGAATAAAATAATAAAGCTTGAAGGAGAGAAATTTAAAGTGATAACACATAGTATTTGGACGGCAATGGACAGCAACTTCAAGCATTATTGAGGGAATAATGGGAGCATTATAGGTTGGAGCTTGAATTGGGCGGCATTGGGAGATTAATGGGAGAATAAACAATTCATGGTCTTGAAGTATGGAGCTTACTCTTCTTGGCCGAATATTAAGGATGAGAATATGGCAACAATTGAAGAAAGCCATGCTTCTATATTGGAATATGTCCATACGTGGGAACACTACAAGGGAGCTTGTTGGATGAATCAAATGTTGGAAATAAACAATTATGAAATTCAATGTGCAAGTGGTTGAGGAAAGTGTTGAACGACATATGAAGGAATATTATGACATGATGGAGCATAAAATAATAGCAAATGGAAAGCATGCTTGTTTTTGAATTAAATAAGCAAACCCCATTTGTCTTCTTGTAAAGCTTGTTGGACGGCAAAGATTGGTGCATGGAGAAAGGGAATTTAATTTGAAAATAAATGGAGTATGGGGTTTATCCTTAAATAAAAAAAATGCACTTGTTATTGAGAGCCTATATGGACGGCAATGTTTGGGAATAAATAAATTGGAGTGCAAACCATGATGGAATAAACAATTGACATGTGAGTGAAGGTCAACCCCTTGGACGGCAAAGGTGGAGCAAAAGTCATGAAGAATATTTCAAAGGAATTGGAGCATGAAATGCATGGAAGATAATGGTGGGACGACAATGCCATTTCTTTTGATTAATTTTTCATATCTTGGACAGCAATTTGAAGACCAAAATTCTTGCTATTTATTTTTATTTGTAAGGCACATTGGCTCTAAATATTGGCTATTTTCATTTGTAAGAGACAAAATTTTTATCAATGAAATTTTATGAACTTTGTTCATTTGAGTGAGTTTATCTCCTCTCTATCTTTCGTACGAGTTTCGATTCCGACTTATCAAGCTTTGCTTGTGGCGTCAGTCGTTTCTCATCCATTTATTTATACCAACAGTTCTTATCTTTTTAGATAAAGGGTCTTGGTCCATCTTCGAATTCCATCTTTCCACCTTAACGATATAAGAAACGGGGTGACACTGTTATATAGTGTTGAATCTTTCTTAAGTTAAGTTCGTATTTCCATTTCCATCATCGATTCCATTTATCCACCTTAAACATTATAGAACCCGGGGTGACACTCTTTAGTGTTGAATCACTTCTCGTTTAAGTTCGTTTATCCATCTCCATCCAATTATCCTTTTATGTATTTTATATCTTATTTTATCAAAACCGAACCAAACCCTATTTTTATTTATTTAAGCTTCCGCAAACTCATTTATATTTTCCGAATTATCTTCCAAAGGCTTGATTCCTCCTCGTAGATGATTGGGCAACCCGCATACGTTTCGACTCACCCCGAGCCGGCCAGTATCATCTGGTATCAAAGCTACAAAACGAGGACTACTGACGACCATATGTGAAGCCGGAATAGGTTCGTAAAAAAAAATTCAAAAAAAATTCGAAGTTAAAAAAAAAGAGTAAAAAAATAGTGTTTTGAAATTTCTGAAAGTTTGCAATATTGTTCATTTTGCCTACTTTGTTCCCGATCTTAAAGCCACTACTCTACCCTCTTCTTCTTCCTGCCCAACCCCTAGAATTTTTTTTTCTTTGTTTTAGCCTACCCGTGACAAAAAATAATAATAATAATAAAATTTTTTTTTAGCCTACCTTATACCCGACATCAAACCCTTGTTACCAATTTAGAAGCCGACCCTCAAGCCGCAAATAAGTCTTTCGAAAACGAAATACGAATTTGTGAGAGTGAGAAATATCGGTAAAAGGCACGAGCGTATTCATAAAAAAAAAAGCCTTATACGAGTGAAACACGAGTGTGAGCGATTTTTTTCTTTACGAGTGACTTGTGAGATTTTGTGGTAAGGTATTTTGATTTTTGTCGGATTATTTCCCTTTGTTATAATAGTTTCTTTTTCAGCAATAAATATGTCTCAAGAAGAGTTCTCATCCAATGATTACCAATACTTGTTGAACGGAGTGCGAAGAGCCATAAACAAGTTGGAAAAGCACTTGGATCGGATCGAGGAACGAGACCAACGAGATCGACTTTCTTCAAGTCGAAAAACAGAGTCAACTTCACAGCAATGTACATCCCGAAACAATTCACGAAGAGACTCTTGTCAATATTCATATTCCTCAAGGTTTTTGAGATGGAGAGAAGAAAGATACGAGTTCGAATCCTTTCAAGGCGACGAACGAGAACGAACAAGTTATTCCTCGTCTAAGTCTCTATTGGAGAAACGTTCCCAAAGAACAACGCTAACCCTTCTCTTGAACAAAATTTTACTTATGTTGATTCTTTTGTATCCTCTTCTTATTGTAATGAAAGGAAGAGAGAAAAAGAACTAAAAAGAAAAAAAAGCAAGAGAAGATCATGAGAGAAAACGAGCGAATATGGAACAAACTCGAGAGAAGAAAAAAAGAAGAAAAAGAAAAAGAAATTGAAAAAGAAAATAAAAATGGGAGAAAAGAAAATAAAAATGAAAAAGAAGAAAAAGGGAGAAAAAGAAAAGGAAATTGAGATTGAGAAAAAGGAGAGTGTTGAAAGAGAAAAAGAGTTGGAAAAAGGAACACGAACACAAGATGAGCAAGAAAAAGAGAGTGGTTTTTCTACTAACTCCTTGGAATTATGCTCTTCTTTTGTTTCTTCATTTTAGGTATCCAATGTATCGCACGATGATTTCCAACTTCAGTACCTTCCCGAAGAAAAGCAATTTCATTTGAATAAAAAAGGTAAGGAAGGTAAAGAAAGAAAGTGTTCTGAAGTAATTCAATCTCTATCGAATTTTTTGTATAAAGATGATTTCTCTTCTAATCCCAATTTGTTTGATTGTAAATATTACGAGATTAATTCATTGTCTAATATGAAATCGTTGAGTTTTTGTAAATACATTTTGAAATATGTTAAGAGTTTTGATCGCTTTATCTTGAACGTACATAATTCTTATTGGTCTAACGTGATTGATTTTTCGGAACCTAAGTCTCATAAATCGGGCATATGTTTCGATTTGTTTTGTGGAAAACTCAAGTATCATCTGGTAAGTTTGAAAGATTTCTATATTCTTGATACTTGGTTTTTGAATAAGGTAACGAATTTTGTCAACTTTGTTTTTAATTTTTATTCGTTCCTTAAACAATTTTTATGGCTGTATTTGAAATTCACTTTCCATTTGAAAATGGTTGAGTTGAACGCGAAGCTTCGATTACACTACTTGACCGTGGAGAGAAGGTTTGTATTACTCGATCAAGGTAAGACTGATCTTTATCTTTCTGAGTATAAGGGTAAGTCTTCTGAAACTGTTGATGCGTTGTTACAGTCTTCGGATTACGATAAGCTTTGTGTTTCTAACTTTGTTTTTGCCAAACATCTAGATCATGTTATGATTAATTGTCTTATATTACCTATTGATGGTCTATTTGTTTTAATGGTCAACAAAAGGATTCTTGTGTCTGATACTTGTTATTATTCGTGTATGAGAGAACCCACATATCGAACAATGCAAGGTTTGGTTGTTCAATTATGTGTTCCATGTGAATTTTGTCATTTATCTACTTGTGATGCTTATGTATATCATTTAATTTACTATTCACATGATAAGCATAATTTTTGGATTCCAAGTAGATCATATGCACGCCTTGAGATCTTTTCAAAATTGTTGCAAATGTTTGACAAGGCATTACTTCTTTTGTACGATAATTTGGTGCTGCCCGATCGCATGCAATTTATTTATTTGGTGTTGATTTTATACGGGTCGCAAGTATGTTTAAAACATTTCTTGCTAATTCTTGGTTATCTTCTTCAGGTATTGCTATTATCATCCTTCCCGTTTGATCGAGGAAAGATGAACAAGGAGTTTTGTTCGAACAACCGACGGGTCGATTCGAGGACGAATCGTCTTGAAGAGGGAGGGGATGATACGGGCACGCCCGGGACACCAATGAATTTTAATTTGTGGAGCTCGTTATTAGCTCATTCCTATCTCATTTTAATTAATTAATTGTTGGAATAAAAATTAATTAACTTAGTTTAAGTTAATTAAATAATTTGGTTTAATATGTATTGCGTGTTTTAATATGTTTGTGTTAGTCATAACCAAATTTAATATGTCTTGTTCAAGAATTTATTAAATTTGTTTAGCTTAGTTTATGTGTTAATTAGGGTGTCTAAGTTTTATTAGTATTTGTTTCGGCTAAACATACACTTGAAATAAATTGGTTCTCATATTTTTTTTTTCTTGTAGGTACATCGACCATGGGACTTGGAAGAAACATGCGACACAGGGTGGGATGACTTGGACTTTTGTGACTTGAATTAAATTGCTAGAAACTAAATCGACAAAGTGACGGCATGAAGGAATATGGCAAACAAAGGGGAATTAAGAATTTCAAAGCATGGGGGCGGCACTAGCTTGAATAAAATAATAAAGCTTGAAGGAGAGAAATTTAAAGTGATAACACATAGTATTTGGACGGCAATGGACAGCAACTTTAAGCATTATTGAGGGAATAATGGGAGCATTATAGGTTGGAGCTTGAATTGGGCGGCATTGGGAGATTAATGGGAGAATAAACAATCCATGGTCTTGAAGTATGGAGCTTACTCTTCTTGGCCGAATATTAAGGATGAGAATATGGCAACAATTGAAGAAAGCCATGCTTCTATATTGGAATATGTCCATACGTGGGAACACTACAAGGGAGCTTGTTGGATGAATCAAATGTTGGAAATAAACAATTATGAAATTCAATGTGTGTAACATCCCCAAACCCGGCCCATTCACTACGATCGAGTCTGGTTATGTTAGTGAAAATACCTTTCTTTACTTAGAACTTAAAGCATGAAAATTTTCTGTTATTAAAAATATATTAAAACTTTAGAAAAAAATATATTAAAACTTTATAATAGTAAATAAAGAAAAACATAATATATGATAATATCAACAAAATAGCAATAACAATAGTAACAATAATATATAAAGTACTTTAAACCAAAGGGCCCTTATTACATCAAATAAAATTTCAAAATACTGATAATATAAAATAGTTAAATAAAGTAAAACATCTTCGGCATGAAAATCCCCTTCTGCATGGGCCACCTTGTATCCACTCCAACCCGGTCCGATCAACTTGTCACCTGCGATGCTTGAAAATAATTGGGTGAGTCATAATGACTCAGTGTGTAAGTTAACCACTGAAATCCACCCACATGCTAGCCACATAATATCCCATCTATCAAATGCAACAAGTAATGTATATTCATTTTAACAATTACCACAATCTGGGCTTGGCCCACATTCAAATCATACTCAAATACTGGGCTAGGCCCATTCCTCAATAAACCACATATCAACTGGGCTTGGCCCATCTCCACGTATGTTCCCAAAACATACCTATCCACATGTCATATTGGGCTTAGCCCATTACCATATCTTTTCATAAATGAAATAATGCAATCATGAAACCCAACCCAAGCCTAGGGTCCATCCGCTACACACCCCCTGATCCAACCTACCACACACCAGGGGACTAACGAGTCACCCTCTCTTTTTCCCTCCAAAAAGGCAATCAATGCCATCCACGAGGGAGCACATAGCAACCCATCAAGCCACAATATGGCATAAAGCCGATATCAATCAAGGTAACCACGCGAACTAAATCGCAAAGATCCACAACGCGACCTCAGTCAGCGCCAATCCACGATGTAGCACAAAGTTGACATCAACCACGTACTCGAAGTACACCCGTACCTTCTTTTCATAACCCACCCATGCACATGCCACATAAAATATAATCGTGATAATGCATGCACATGCTTATTAATATCCATAAACATACTCATAAACAAATAATCACATTGCAACAGGTCCGATACTAACCTGATCATCGCTATACCCTTTAGGGGTATATATGGCACACTTATTACTGCACTTGTTAGTAAAACATATAACACATAAAACCCAGAAACAGTGGGTTAGTTACACACCTTATAACCTGAAGTTCTAAACCCTCGATCCCGACGCTATCGACTAGCGAAACTACCGCTATCTGCCTATAGCTATCTCCTGCCGCTGGCCCACACCACGGTGGCCAATCCTGAACTGCTGAAACTGCTCTTTTCTTGAACTTCGGAATAGGGACCTTCCCTTGCCCACTCTGACTGGTTGTGGCCTCCATCAAAAAGCTTAATCAGGTAAACAGGTTAACCCCCAAAACACCACTTAAGCATTTAATCTAAATAAATACCTCTTACCAACTCAACTTGAATCCCGAACGCTACTCTATGCCACTGCAACTGCTGACTAAACGACCTTGCTAACCACTCCCTATTGCTCCAGCTAGAAACGACCACCACCAAGGAAGTAAGGTTCGGCTCAGGGACTTGTAACCAAAGTGAAGAGAATGTGAGAATGGATGATTCGGCAAGGCTCTTAGATAGTGTTTGGGATATTCAGCAATGGTAGTTTTCTATGGATGGTTACGGTTTAAGCAAGGTTTAAAAAGAAAAAGGTGAGAAGGGAGAGGGATATAGGTTCATAAAAGGTTAAGCCCTCTGCTACTTTCGGCTACAAAGAAATGGCATGAAAAAGGGGTTTGCTTGGACTAACTTTCGGCAATGGACAAGGGAAAATAAATACAAACGAAGGAAAGAACTTTTTGGCAAGGGAGAGAAACAAATGATGAATGAAACAAGCACCTCCCTCCCCCCTATTTATAATATTCGGCCAAGCCCCAAGCTCCCAAAAAAAAAAATCCTTAAAGCTCTCCTAAAACACCTCCCTTCCATCCATTTTAAAAGTTTGAATGAGTCAAACTTTTACCTAGCCAAATTTAAAAAAAAGATGACCAAGTCTTCTCCACCTTTCAAGCATCCAAAAAAACCGCCCAGCTTCTATCCTCCTTGACGCAAAAACAAGGCCCCAAATGCTACCCTTGCGAATCGAACCTGAGCCCCTTCCCTCTGCAAATGGCGTCACTTCTCCATGCTCTAAGTGGCGCCTCCTTGCCACTCTGCCAAGCCACTCTTTATGCCAAAACTCCACAAAAAATTCTCTTAAGACCCCCTCTATCCAAGTTCTCCTTTTTAGCCCCTAAAACTAAAAATTTTCTAAGGCAACCTACCACCACCTAGGGTTCTCAGGACCCCTAAAACTTACCCAACCACACACTGAAGTGTGCCAACACTTGAGCTAAGCACCAAAAATCTAGCCCCTAAAACCAGGGTGTTACAATTCTACCCTCCTTAAAATAATTTCGTCCTCGAAATTACTTGTCTAAACTAACAGTCCAATTCCTCCCGCTACGCTATGGCTGCGCACTCTGATCTTAAAGAGCTAACATACTTCCCAATCATAGTCTCTAAGTTCGCACTCAAAATTCAAAGCAACTCAGAAAAGAGCTATTCCCACAAGCAAGCAAAGCAATTAAAGCATGCACCAAAGCAGAGGAGCTTACCCGACATCACCTCCTTGGTTGATTCTGACTGGAACCATTCCCTCCATGGCTTGAACCATGACCCCTCGTTGATCGAGGACAGTTCTTAACCAGATGTGCCTTAGATCCGCACCGAAAGCATGTTTTACTATTCCCCCAACACTTTCCTGTGTGAGGTCTTCCACATCGAGCACAGAGACAATTCTGATTCTCAGCAACTGGCACGGGTTTATGTACCGTATTCCTAACTCTCAGTCTTTTCTGAGCATCTCCAAACGATGCTGACCATCCAACACTTCTCTTATTCTCGTTCCTATTCTTTCCTCGGTTTTCCCTTACCGTCCTCTTAACTTCTTCGGCTATACGAGCTTTCTCCACTAGCACCGCGAAGTCTCTTTCCCTCTGCGGAGCGATCAGCACTCGAAGTTCATCTCGCAATCCGTCTTCAAACCGGACGCACCTCTCATAGTCAGTGGCCACAATTCCCTTAGCATACTGACTTAGCCGTACAAATTCTGCTTCGTATTCCGCTATCGACTTATTTCCTTACACCAGATTTAGAAACGCCTTCCTTTGCGCATCTAAGTAGCTTGCTCCAACGTATTTTCCTTCAAACTTTTCCTTAAAGTAATCCCAATCCAATCGATCTGCCGGTACACCTTGTTTGACAGTGAGCCACCATCGATAAGCCTCGTCCCGAAGTAGCGAAACAGCACCTTTCAACTTTTCCTCTGGGGCACAATCCAAGTCGTCCATAATTCTCTCGACTCCTTCTAGCCAATACTCCGCTACGTTCGGAGCCGTTCCCGACACTCCTCTAAAAACTTCAGCCCCGTTCGACCTAAGTCTCTCGGACACTGACTTCCGAGCTCTATTTCCCCTACTAGCTCTTGCCACTTGCTGAAGCACGCGTAACATAGCCTGCGACACTGCGTCCTCTTCACTTATTGGATCTTGTTCCTCTACATCCACTGCTGGCGGCACTTCGCTTTCTGACCCATAGCTAGACCCTACTGGTTCCGAAGCTGTCATTCTACCTCTACCGCGTCCCCTAGAACTCATCTCTAGCGCTTCGATTTAATCTGTTTAGAAAGTTTTATGGATTAGAAATTATTGTTTCACTGTTTTATCCACGAGCAATTTTATGCAATGAAGGTTCCGAGAGTAGTTCTTTCGAGCAATCAAGTTTCCTTTTCCTACCCAGGGGTAATTTCGTCATTTTTCCTAAAGAGGTATTTCGGTAATAACTCAGGGTCAATTTTGAAAATAGTTTTTCCAACTTAGAGTTTTTTCAAAATTTGCAAATCTCAGGAGTCATCTTGAAAATTTTGTTTCTCAAACAAAGTGTGTTGCAAAAATTTCAGAAAGTAGGGTCATTTTCGTAATTTTGGAAATCATGGGCATTTTCGTAAATTCTCAAAATCGAGATATCACAACATTTTACAAAATAGAATTTTCTGATATTTAGTGAAGTAGGAATATTTCAGTAGAAGTTGAGAGAAATTTGAAAATTTAGAAACCAAGGGCATTTTGGTAATTTTGTTAACCAGGGGTATTTTTGTAAATTTCCACAAATCAGAGTATCCTAATATTTGGAAAACTCGGATTTTAGTATTTTGCAAGGTAAAGAGCATTTTATCAAAATTTGAGGGTAGTACAGTAATTTTGCAATACAGGGGCGTTTTGGTAATTTTGCCACTAAGGGCATTTTGGTAATTTTGTAAATCGAAAGAAAAACGTCCTTCAAAATCAGATTTAAGGTTTCACAAACCAGAGGGGTAAATTTGAAAATTTAAAAATAGGGAATTTAGAAAACAGCAAGGCTAATTCCCTTTCGGGTTTTAATAATTAGTTCAGCCTGTGAACAAGTCCTCTTGGTTAAGGTGAACCGTAGCTACGCACCAGGTAGGATTCGAGTAAAGAGGAGGTGAGTCGCTAGGACTGCTTAAATACCAAGCTCTTACTGAATGCCACTCCTAGACATGCGTACAGTGGTTACCACACCTTAACTCGGCGACTTACTTCACAGGTTTGTTTAATAACCTTAAGTTTTATGCATATGTTTGAGTAAACTAATCCTAGGGTCCAATAGCCTTAATATTCTAATCTACGAGCCCACTCTAAGCCCATAATAGATCACACCAACAAATCATTTTAAAATCTAGAAGTACTTACCTGGTGGACTTCGGGTCGGAGGTACAGGTGCCATGCCAGTATAACCTGAAAACTTTTTATAAAAGCCCATTTTTCAAAAAGTCCATTTTGAAAACTGTTTCGGGCCCAAAAACCCTCAAAGCCGAGTTTTGAACTTGGCTCTGATACCAAACTGTAACATCCCCAAACCCGGCCCATTCACTACGACCGAGTCTGGTTATGTTAGTGAAAATACCTTTCTTTACTTAGAACTTAAAGCATGAAAATTTTCTGTTATTAAAAATAATTCATATTAAAACTTTAGAAAAAAATATATATAAATACTTTGATTAAAAGATTGCTATAATAAAAATCGTTTTCACATAGTAATATATTTTAAGAAAAACATAATATATGATAATATCAACAAAATAGCAATAACAATAGTAACAATAATATATAAAGTACTTTAAACCAAAGGGCCCTTATTACATCAAATAAAATTTCAAAATACTGATAATATAAAATAGTTAAATAAAGTAAAACATCTTCGGCATGAAAATCCCCTTCTGCATGGGCCACCTTGTATCCACTCCAACCCGGTCCGATCAACTTGTCACCTGCGATGCTTGAAAATAATTGGGTGAGTCATAATGACTCAGTGTGTAAGTTAACCACTGAAATCCACCCACATGCTAGCCACATAATATCCCATCTATCAAATGCAACAAGTAATGTATATTCATTTTAACAATTACCACAATCTGGGCTTGGCCCACATTCAAATCATACTCAAATACTGGGCTAGGCCCATTCCTCAATAAACCACATATCAACTGGGCTTGGCCTATCTCCACGTATGTTCCCAAAACATACCTATCCACATGTCATATTGGGCTTAGCCCATTACCATATCTTTTCATAAATGAAATAATGCAATCATGAAACCCAACCCAAGCCTAGGGTCCATCCGCTACACACCCCCTGATCCAACCTACCACACACCAGGGGACTAACGAGTCACCCTCTCCTTTTCCCTCCAAAAAGGCAACCAATGCCATCCACGATGGAGCACATAGCAACCCATCAAGCCACAATATGGCATAAAGCCAATATCAATCAAGGTAACCACGCGAACTAAATCGCAAAGATCCACAACGCGACCTCAGTCAGCGCCAATCCACGATGTAACACAAAGCTGACATCAACCACGTACTCGAAGTACACCCGTACCTTCTTTTCATAACCCACCCATGCACATGCCACATAAAATATAATCGTGATAATGCATGCACATGCTTATTAATATCCATAAACATACTCATAAACAAATAATCACATTGCAACAGGTCCGATACTAACCTGATCATCGCTATACCCTTTAGGGGTATATATGGCACACTTATTACTGCACTTGTTAGTAAAACATATAACACATAAAACCCAGAAACAGTGGGTTAGTTACACACCTTATAACCTGAAGTTCTAAACCCTCGATCCCGACGCTATCGACTAGCGAAACTACCGCTATCTGCCTATAGCTATCTCCTGCCGCTGGCCCACACCACGGTGGCCAATCCTGAACTGCTGAAACCGCTCTTTTCTTGAACTTCGGAATAGGGACCTTCCCTTGCCCACTCTGACTGGTTGTGGCCTCCATCAAAAAGCTTAATCAGGTAAACAGGTTAACCCCCAAAACACCACTTAAGCATTTAATCTAAATAAATACCTCTTACCAACTCAACTTGAATCCCAAACGCTACTCTATGCCACTGCAACTGCTGACTAAACGACCTTGCTAACCACTCCCTATTGCTCCAGCTAGAAACGACCACCACCAAGGAAGTAAGGTTCGGCTCAGGGACTTGTAACCAAAGTGAAGAGAATGTGAGAATGGATGATTCGGCAAGGCTCTTAGATAGTGTTTGGGATATTCAGCAATGGTAGTTTTCTATGGATGGTTACGGTTTAAGCAAGGTTTAAAAAGAAAAAGGTGAGAAGGGAGAGGGATATAGGTTCATAAAAGGTTAAGCCCTCTGCTACTTTCGGCTACAAAGAAATGGCATGAAAAAGGGGTTTGCTTGGACTAACTTTCGGCAATGGACAAGGGAAAATAAATACAAACGAAGGAAAGAACTTTTTGGCAAAGGAGAGAAACAAATGATGAATGAAACAAGCACCTCCCTCCCCCTATTTATAATATTCGGCCAAGCCCCAAGCTCCCAAAAAAAATCCTAAAATCTCTCCTAAAACACCTCCCTTCCATCCATTTTAAAAGTTTGAATGAGTCAAACTTTTACCTAGCCAAATTTAAAAAAAAGATGACCAAGTCTTCTCCACCTTTCAAGCATCCAAAAAAACCGCCCAGCTTCTATCCTCCTTGACGCAAAAACAAGGCCCCAAATGCTACCCTTGCGAATCGAACCTGAGCCCCTTCCCCCTGCAAATGGCGTCACTTCTCCATGCTCTAAGTGGCGCCTCCTTGCCACTCTGCCAAGCCACTCTTTATGCCAAAACTCCACCAAAAATTCTCTTAAGACCCCCTCTATCCAAGTTCTCCTTTTTAGCCCCTAAAACTAAAAATTTTCTAAGGCAACCTACCACCACCTAGGGTTCTCAGGACCCCTAAAACTTACCCAACCACACACTGAAGTGTGCCAACACTTGAGTTAAGCACCAAAAATCTAGCCCCTAAAACCAGGGTGTTACAATGTGCAAGTGGTTGAGGAAAGTGTTGAACGGCACATGAAGGAATATTATGACATGATGGAGCATAAAATAATGGCAAATGGAAAGCATGCTTGTTTTTGAATTAAATAAGCAAACCCCATTTGTCTTCTTGTAAAGCTTGTTGGACGGCAAAGATTGGTGCATGGAGAAAGGGAATTTAATTTGAAAATAAATGGAGTATGGGGTTTATCCTTAAATAAAAAAAATGCACTTGTTATTGAGAGCCTATATGGACGGCAATGCTTGGGAATAAATAAATTGGAGTGCAAACCATGATGGAATAAACAATTGACATGTGAGTGAAGGTCAACCCCTTGGACGGCAAAGGTGGAGCAAAAGTCATGAAGAATATTTCAAAGGAATTGGAGCATGAAATGCATGGAAGATAATGGTGGGACGATAATGCCATTTCTTTTGATTAATTTTTCATATCTTGGACAGCAATTTGAAGACAAAAATTCTTGCTATTTATTTTTATTTGTAAGGCACATTGGCTATAAATATTGGCTATTTTCATTTGTAAGAGACTGAATTTTTATCAATGAAATTTTATGAACTTTGTTCATTTGAGTGAGTTTATCTCCTCTCAATCTTTCGTACGAGTTTCGATTCTGACTTATCAAGCTTTGCTTGTGGCTTCAGTCGTTTCTCATCCATTTATTTATACCAACGGTTCTTATCTTTTTAGATAACGGGTCTTGGTCCATCTTCGAATTCCATCTTTCTACCTTAACGATATAAGAAACGGGGTAACACTGTTATATAGTGTTGAATCTTTCTTAAGTCAAGTTCGTATTTCCATTTCCATCATCGATTCCATTTATCCACCTTAAACATTATAGAACCCGGGGTGACACTCTTTAGTGTTGAATCGCTTCTCGTTTAAGTTCGTTTATCCATCTCCATCCAATTATCCTTTTATGTATTTTATATCTTATTTTATCAAAACCGAACCAAATCCTATTTTTATTTATTTAAGCTTCCGCAAACTCATTTATATTTTCCGAATTATCTTCCAAAGGCTTGATTCCTCCTCGTAGACGATTGGGCAACCCGCATACGTTTCGACTCACCCCGAGCCGGCCCGTATCACATACGCTATGCATCCTGGAGGTAGCAAGATGTATCGGGATCTAAAGGAGCAATTTTGGTGGCCAGGACTGAAGCGGGAAGTAACGGAGTTTGTGGGTAAGTGTCTGACATGTCAGCAGGTCAAGGCCGAACATCAGTTGCCGTCAGGGTTGCTTCAGTGGAAGTGGGAAACGATCACTATGGATTTAGTGGATTACCTCTTACGCCTAGCAAGAAGGACTCAGTTTGGGTGATTGTTGATCGTCTGACTAAATCAGCTCACTTCATACCGGTAAGGGTGAATTACTCGCTTCAGAAGCTAGCTAAGCTGTATGTGTCAGAGATAGTGAGGCTGCATGGTGTTCCAGTATCAATCATCTCGGATAGGGATCCCAGATTTACGTCAAGGTTTTGGAGAGCGTTGCATCAGGCTTTGGGTACGCGCTTGGATTTCAGTACGGCATTCCATCCACAGTCTGATGGGCAGTCGGAGAGAGTTATACAGATTTTAGAGGACATGTTGAGAGGTTGTGTTCTGGACTTCAGGGGTAGCTGGGAAGAGTTTCTGCCATTAGCTGAGTTCGCTTACAACAATAGCTACCAAGCAAGCATCAAGATGGCACCATATGAGGCGTTGTATGGTAGGAAGTGTCGCTCGCCTACTTGTTGGACGGAGCTAAGTGAACGTCAGGTGTTGGGACCAGAGTTGGTTGCAGAGACTGAAGACAAGGTCAAGTTGGTTGCAGTGACCCTTGCCGAACTTTGCACTTGTTCTCTTTCAATTTTCTTTGGTAGCCAAATGCTCTCTTGAGTCTCAAGCTTTTATTTCATTTTGCTTCCTTTTCTTCTTCTTGTTAATTGGCCGAACCATCTACCCTTTCATCTCTCTTTTCTTTTTCCATTTAGGCTAAGCCGAAAATAGTCATCTTCTTCCTCTCACACTTTTATTTTCTTTCTTTCTTAAACTCTTGTGCTAAATTTGCTTTGTCTACTTAGCCGAATCTTCCCTCTCCCACTCCTAGTCTACCTTGCCGATTTCTCCTTTCTTTTAACCACATCTCATTTGTTTCTACTTTCAAGACTCTAGCCGAATCTCACTATTATTTCTTGTTGTGAGGTTGCCGAATTTCAAGCAAGGGTGATCTCTTCTAGTTCTCTCCAATCGGTTTTAGAGGAAGGTAGGTGCTCAAGGTCGAATGTTTATTTCTTCTTCTCCCTTGTTCTCTGTCGTCTTTGATAAGGGTAAGAGCCGAATTTTGGCATCTGTTGATAGAACTCTAATCACCTTTTGAACCCGATCTTTTCTAAGTACTCCGGGATTTTGAAGTACTCAATCCAAGTCTCTCTTCTTTAACAATCGGTCTTGGTAAGTGGTGGTAAGAAGTATTCTGATGAACTATTCTTTTAGTGTTCAAAAGGCCAAAGGCTATAGAGGCTAATCGTTTCTACGTTTTAGGGTGTGGCCGATTGCAAGGAGGGTCCATCTCATAGTTCTGAGATTGGATTGGAAATCGTATCGGCATTAAGGTAAGGGTTCATGCGTTAACTCCTTGGGGGTTTATTTGGTTTGGCCGAATGGCCTATGTGGCTAACCTTAGTAATGGCCGAATGTAGGGGCAAGGGATCTAGTGTGGTAGATCGACTCTTCAGAGTTAGGGCTTCCGTTATAACAGGTGTGTAACTTACACACTCTATTACTTAGTAATATATTTTAATAACCTGGTTTTAATAAAAGCCGAAACAGTGTGGATGTTGATATGATACCCAATGGGTATGAGTATGGATTTGGGTAAGTCCGTTCCGATTTGAGTTCTGCTATTCAATATGATCAATATAATGATTTATGGCATATATGTGTTATGATATGTGTAACAAAACATGTTGACATGACTGGCATGACTTGCATGATTTACATGAGTATGGCATGATGTTGGGTGATATGAGAGGAGGGGGAAGATGATATCCGTGTCTTTGGGACACCAGAGGTTTGGCACCTCTAGTGGTTTGGTACCACAGATTGATTTAATGACTTTGGGTCACCAGAGGTTTGGCACCTCATAGCGACTTGTCCCAGTGGCTTAGCACCACAGTGGGTTGGCCCCACAGTTGATATTACGGGATCGTCGCCAGTGATTTGGTATCACACGTGGGTTGGCCCCACACTTGGATATTGATATTTTGTGACTTTGGGTCACCAGAGGTTTGGCACTTCATAGCGACTTGTCCCAGTGGCTTAGTACCACAGTGGGTTGGCCCCACAGTTGATATTACGGGATTGTCGCCAGTGATTTGGTATCACACGTGGGTTGGCCCTACAGACGGATTATTCGTGACTTTGGGTCACCAGTGGTTTGGCACCACATTATTGGATATCGTGACTTTGGGTCACCAGTGGTTTGGCACCACCAGTGGTTTGGTACCACACGGGGTAGAAAAGGAGTTATGGATGGCTAGGATTGGGTGCATTGATTGTATTGCTTGGTGATATGTGTGTTGCATTGCTCGAGAGGAGGGTTATGCACTGAGTCTTGGTGACTCACCTTCTCTCTTATCATTTCAAGTGACACTTAGATCGCGGAGGAGGAGCCGGGTGGACTCGAGGTGACCATGCTATAAATAAATTGCGGTTTTTCACGGATTTGATTTGGGTACTCTGTTTTATTTTATTTGGTTTCATTTCTATTTATGGGTTGTAATAAGGCCTTTTAATTATGTTTTGGATTACTTATACGTTTTGGACTTATGTTGAACATGGTTAAGTAAACTACTTGGATAATCTAATAAAAGAGAGTAAGGTTTTCCAAACAGCAAAGCGACATGTTTTAAACTTTACCATCGGGTATCACTTTTTAATTGAAGATCACTACAACTCAAACGATTTTAACACTCATAGTTTTCCACACTCAACTCAACGGATTTTTAAATAACTAAGAAAGAATCATTCGAGAATTGTTTTAAAATGTCTAACCTATGGGTCGACAACTCAATTTCAAAGATTTATTTCCGGGTTTCCATGTGAATTAAATGGCTTTTAACTCCTCTTGCACCTGTTTTCTACAAAAATAAAATTTTTACTCAAAACTTGATTCGGTAGATTGTTTTCTTCAAAATGTTTTCCTGTAGCATGCTAGATTCGGTCGTGGTGAATTGACCGGGTTTGGGGTGTTACAGGATGTGTTGGTGTGGCCGAATGTCCTTGTTTATAGTTTTGTGGTTTGGCTGAATGTAGGACAAGGAGATCTAGTGCTGTAGATCGGGTCTTCGGGATTTAGTGCTTGCGTTAGTGACAGGTGTGTACCTTACACACTTTATAACTCGGTTTATATATATATATAAATAACTAATCATGTTAATAAAGTGGAAAACTATGAGATCTTGATATGATACCTTGATGGGTATAAGTAAGGAATCGGGTAAGTCCATTTCGATATGACTTTTGCAATATGGTGCATGATGATACGGTTTATGATATTATTACTATGTAATTTCCTAATAAAGTATAATGGCATGATTTGTTTATCTATTGCATTGGTTTGGCACCTCCAGTGGTTTGGTACCACAATATTATTTCGTGTCTTTGGGAGACCAGAGGTTTGGCACCTCATAGTGACTCGTCCCAGTGGTTTCGCACCACCGTGGGTTGGCCCCACATTTGATGTATTGGGATCGTTGCCAGTGATTTGGTATCACACGTGGGTTGGCCCCACACTTGGATCGTTGATATTTCGTGTCTTTGGGACACCAGAGGTTTGGCACCTCATAGCGACTCGTCCCAGTGGTTTCACACCACCATGGGTTGGCCCCACATTGATGTATTGGGATCGTCGCCAATGATTTGGTATCACACGTGGGTTGGCCCCACAACTTGATTATTCGTGACTTTGGGTCACCAGTGATTTGGTATCACATTATTGGATATCGTGACTTTGGGTCACCAGTGGTTTGGCACCACCAGTGGTTTGGTACCACACGGGGTAGAAAAGGAGTTATGGATGGTTAGGTTGGGTGCATTATATACACATTACTCGGTTATGAATTGTGTAAGTATGTTGCATTAATCGGGGGAAGGATTTATGCACTGAGTCTTGGTGACTCACCCTCTCCCTTATCTTTTCAGGTGATTCGTAAAATCGCGGATGAGGAGCCGGATGAACTCGAGGAGGCCATGCAATAAAATTCGATTTTACATGATCTTCGATTTGGTACTTTATTTTATATTAATTTGGTTTATATCTTTATTTGGACTTGTAATAAGGCCTTTTTAATTATTTTTTTGGATCATTATATGTTTTGGACTTGTTTTAAATGTCTTAGAAATTATATGATTGATATATTAATTTGAGCACAAAGTTTTCTAAACTACGAAACGAAATGGTTTTCAAAACATTACCATCGGGTAAAATAAATCATTTGATATTATTTAACAACTTAAGTGTTTTCGATAACTCAAACGACTTTCCAAAACTTAAGTTTCCAAATTTCAATTAGAAACGATTTTCAAACTAATCGCTTGGGTTTCCTTAAAAATTATAATTAGTTTTCTAATCTATGGATTTGCAACTAAGTTCTAAAGATTTATTTACGGAATTTTAAATTAAATTATCAGTTTTTAACTTATTATACACCTGTTTTCTACAAATATAGAACAACAAAGAGTTTTTCACCAAAATTTAATCGTTAACTCGAATTTCTTCAAAACGTTTTCCTCTGTGGCATACCAGATTCGGTCATGGCATATTGACCGGGTTTGGGGTGTTACACCTTAGTATTAATTTAATGCAACATGCCACACATACCATTTTATTTCGAACCAAATACACCAAACCTTGTAGTTGAGCTACTATTAAATATCATTATGGTTACAAGCAATTATCACTTGCTTTCACACTTATGGACTAAGATACAAAACACTTCAAATATAATTATAAGTATATATAACCGAATATGCATAGCCTTAACTCTTATAATTACGCACAATATATGTTACTACTTCTTACCATAATTGACCTTTCATTACCATAAATCTGAAACCAACTTAACCTAGAAATACAAACATATAAACCATACCTTGACCGAACATACATATCACATTTTCATAATTTATAACTATCTATGCCGTTCGTTAACAATGAACCTAACAATTAAATGATATACACATACTACTTTGATTAGAAAATCACTACTATGGCCTAACCGAATCTACTATATTAAACAACAACGACCCAAGTCAAGTTTTTCTCCAACTGAATAGATAATATTTGTAACACTCATTCATGTATTACGTAATACCTAAACCACATCCAAATGCAATCAATCGATCATAGCATGAGCAAAATATTTCATAAAAACACATGAGCAATTTAGCCAAAACAAATAGCCATCTTCGCCTGGCTAATACATATACATGCTTAAGTGTCATTAGTAACACATCATAGTTAGCCTATACATGCCTTTTCGAATAACAACCAAATTTATCAATACCAAAAAGAGATTCGATAGTGTGGTTGACTTCTTCAAGGATCCGTCGAGTCCGTAGCTTGTACCAAAATCTATAATATAAAAGTAAACAAGAACACACAGTAAGCTTGCTAGCTTAGTAAGTCTTAAGCAAAACATTATCACACTCAATGATTCCACATTTAAAACAACCAACTCATGAACTTAAATAAACATTTCTTATCTTATACATATATACATTATGGCCGAATATGCATATACATACATAACACCTCCTTGTATCTTCCTTTTCTCAATGGCATCACATTCATACATCTATACACTCCCATATGCATGTTCATATATCCCTTAAGTAGAGATAGTACATACCTTACAACCGAATTACAAATTCACTCCCAAATGATTAGGCATACTTAGTTTATTAGCTAGATCTTACTAAACATTACCTGAATCTCACACACCGGCACTAAGCCTGCTGAACTCGAGGTCCGAAATCATAACACCGACATTAAGCCTGCTAGGCAATAAGCCCGAATTATATCACCGGCACAAGGCTTGCTAGGCACAAAGCCCGAAATAGATCACCGGCACGAGGCCTGCTAGGCACAAAGCCCGAAATAGATCACCGGCACGAGGCCTGCTAGGCACAAAGCCCGAAATAGATCACCGGCACAAGGCCTGCTAGGCTCAAAGCCCGAAATATCAATATGGTTATTCTTCAATTCACAGTTCATAGAGCTAACTTTACAACTACTCATATATCACCTATTATTTTCACATATCTAACCAAAATTACATTTGTTCACATCACATTTTATAATACTTCAATCAATTCAATTTAGCACCCTTGTATTCGGCTAGTTCACATATTCATGCCAAAAGTATTCAAATTTTATCATTCAATAGAATCATAAATCATTTATTAACATATATTCGCTTAAAGACTTACCTCGGCTATCGATAGACCGTGTAAATCAGCTATTCGAGAACCTTCGTCTTTCCCCGATCTAATTCCGTTTTTCTTTGCTCTTGATCTAAAACACATTAGATTCAGCTTATTCAAGTACAATTCACTTCAATTTAATCCCAAAACATATCAACATGCAAATTACCATTTTACCCTTACTAATTCACATTTTTGCATTTTGGTACTAATTACACAAAACACAAAATACTCACAATTTGCCAAGACTATACAAGGGCCGAATATTCCTAGGGACTTTGCAAGCCCTCCCACTTTATTTATTTTGCATTTAAGCCCTCTCAAATTTTTACTTTTACAAATTAACCCAAAATACTCAAATTTACTAAAATTTCAAATGCAAAATATACTAATCTTTAACATATCATTTACATAAAATCATAAAACACCAAAAATCACAAGGATCTAGCAATGGCCGAACCTCATACATGATCATTTTCAAAAATTCTAACATGGGTCAACAACAGTTCAAAGCAACGATCTAAAAAACGTAAAATTTATCGAAAATCAACTAAAACCTCACCTTGAATTTTAGCTTCAAAGTGCCGAAATTTCAAAGAAATAAAATCCTCCTTCCTTTCTCAACATTCGGCCATGCAAGAGTGGAAAAGATGATGGCTTTGTTTATGTTATTTTAACATATATATTAAGTAATTATTCAATTACTAATTTGACCTTTAAAATGAATTAAAACTAATGTATAACTTAAGGTTAGTTATGACAATTGCCACCCACTAACCTAGAAATGGGCTAATTGCCATTTTAATACCCCATGTTAAGAAGCCATCATCAATTAGGCACTTTCTACTATAGATTGCAACTTTTCAACTTTACGCGATTAAGTCCTTTTTCTAAATTAAACACATAAACAATAAAATTTTTCTACGAGACTTTCAAACACAGTAATTCACATATAATAAACACAAAATATACATTAAAAATATTCCTCGGACTCGGATTCGTGGTCCCGAAACCACCGTTCCGATTAGGGTCAAATTCAGTCTGTTACAACTCTCCCCCCTTTAGGATTTTCGTCCCCGAAAATCTTACCGTTAAACAAAGTCGGATATTGTTGCCTCATTGAATCCTCAGGCTCCCATGTAGCCTCTTCAACTCTGTGACGATTCCATAGTACCTTCACTAATGGAATTCTCTTATTTCTCAACTCTTTTATTTCCCGAGCTAAGATACAGATCGGTTCTTCATCATATGTCAAATCGGACTGGATTTCAATCTCTGACGGTGGGATCACATGAGACGGATCTGATCTGTACTTACGAAGCATCGAAACGTGAAATACGTCATGTATCTTTTCTAACTCAGAGGGCAACTTCAATTTATAAGCAACAGGCCCAATACGTTCGATAATTTCATACGGTCCGATAAATCTCGGACTTAACTTGCCTTTCCGACCAAATCGGAGTACTTTTTTCCACGGAGAAACTTTTAAGAATACACGATCTCCGACCTGAAATTCAATGTCTTTACGTTTCAAATCAGCATAGGACTTTTGACGATCCGAAGCAGCTTTCAAATTGCCTCTAATAATAGCTACCTTTTGTTCTGTTTCTTTAATCAAATCAACCCCGTGAATCTTATTCTCGCTGAGCTCAGTCCAGTATAACGGTGTTCAACATTTTCGCCCGTACAAAGCTTCATAAGGCGCCATTTTGATACTAGATTGAAAGCTATTATTGTAAGCAAATTCAATCAAAGGTAGGTATCGTTCCCACGTACCTTCAAATTCGAGAACGCAACATCTCAACATGTCCTCAAGTATCTGAATAGTTCGCTCAGACTGACCGTCTGTCTGCGGATGAAAGGCTGTACCAAAATGAAGTTTTGTACCTAAAGCATCTTGCAACTTCTTCCAAAACCGCGATGCGAATCTCAGGTCTCTGTCTGAAACAATGGAACTCGGTACATCATGCAACCTTACAATCTGTGATACATACAATTCAGCAAGTTTATCAAGTGAATAGTCTGTACGTACTGGCACAAAATGAGCTGATTCAGTCAGTCTATCAACTATAACCCATACGGCATCTTTCTTACTCGGCGTTATAGGAAGACCGGATACAAAATCCATTGTAATTCTATCCCATTTCCATTCAGGTATCATGATTGGCTGAAGTAGTCTGGATAGCACTTGATGCTCAGCTTTTACTTGCTGACAAACTAAGCATTTCGAAACAAATTCAGATATATCCCGCTTCATGCCCGGCCACCAATAGAACTGTTTCAAATCATTGTACATTTTTGTGCTACCTGGATGTATCGACATTTGACTATTATGAGCTTCATCCAAAACCATTTGAATCAAGTCAGTATTTCTCGGTACGCACAACCGGCCTTTATAGATCAAACAATCATTTTTATCAACTCGAAATTCTGACTCTGTATCATTTTCACATTGTGCTCGTCTAGAAGTCATATCTTTGTCAACTTTTTGTGCATCACTAATTTGCTGAATAAACAACGGTCTAGCCTTCATCTCAACTATTATCGAACCATCTCTGGACATAACCATATGTGCGTTCAACGCACGAAGAGCAAACAATGATTTTTGACTTAGGGCATCCGCAACAACGTTAGCTTTTCCCGGATGATAGTCAATTACCAATTCGTAATCTTTCAACAATTCCAACCACCTGCGTTGTCTTAAATTCAGATCTTTGTGAGTCATCAAATACTTCAGACTTTTGTGATCCGAGTAAACATGGCATTTCTCGCCAAATAAGTAATGACGCCAAATCTTTAGTGCGAACACAATGGCTGCAAGCTCCAAATCATGCGTGGGGTAATTTCTTTCATGCGGCTTTAATTGTCTTGATGCGTAGGCTACTACTCTGCCTTCCTGCATCAATACACAGCCCAAACCACTTAAGGAAGCATCAGAATACACAACAAATTCCTTAACCGATTCAGGCTGAGCTAATACTGGAGCTTCTGTCAAGAGGGCTTTCAACTGATCGAAACTCTTCTGACAATTTTCTGACCACTCGAACTTTACATCTTTCTGTAGTAGTTTTGTCAAAGGTGTAGCTATCACAGAAAAACCTTTCACGAACCGTCTGTAGTAGCCTGCAAGTCCCAGAAAACTTTGAATCTCGAAAACATTCTTCGGTGGCTTCCAATCATGTATAGCCGAAATTTTGTTCGGATCGACTCGAATACCTGATGCTGAAACAACATGTCCCAAAAAGCTGACCTCTTTCATCCAGAACTCACACTTACTAAACTTAGCATACAACTGTTGATCTCTCAAAGTTTGTAGCACTAATCTCAAATGCTCGGCATGCTCGGTTTCATTTTTGGAGTAGATCAGTATATCATCAATAAACACTACTACAAACCGATCCAAAAACTGTCTGAAGACTCGATTCATTAGATCCATAAAAACAGCAGGTGCATTAGTGAGTCCAAAAGGCATAACCAGAAACTCAAAATGTCCGTACCTCGTCCGGAATGCAGTCTTTGGCACATCTGTATCTCTAACTCGCAACTGATAATAGCCTGATCTCAAATCTATCTTCGAAAATACTGAAGCCCCTTTCAACTAATCAAACAAGTCATCAATCCAAGGTAACGGGTACTTATTCTTTATAGTTACCTTATTTAGTTGTCGATAGTCGATACATATTCGCATAGTCCCATCTTTCTTTTTCACAAATAAAACTGGTGCACCCCAAGGAGAAAAACTCGGTCGTGCAAAGCCCCTATCTGTCAACTCTTGCAACTGTGCTTTCAACTCTTTCAACTTGGTAGGTGCCATCCGATACGGAGCTATCGAAATCGGAGTCGACCCCGGTACTAGTTCAATACCAAACTCAATCTCTCGCACTGGTGGTAAACCCGGTAATTCTTCAGGAAACACATCTGAGTATTCACACACAACCAATACAGATTCAATTTGTTTCTCAGACACTTTATTATCCAATACATAGGCCAAATAATCTTCACACCCTTTTCTCACATATTTTCGAGCTAACATCAAGGATATTACTGTAGGCAACCCATCCAAATTAATGGATTCAACCCGGATGATCTCACCATTTTGGCATCTCAAATCTATAATCTTTCTTTTACAATTCACCACTGCATCATGCAAAGTTAGCCAATCCATTCCCAGAATTATATCAAACTCGTCAAAGGGCAACAACATTAACTCAGCTGGGAAACAAGAATCTCGAATCATCAACGGGCAACTTTTACACACTTTATCAACAAGTACACAGCGACCCAAAGGGTTGGACACATGAATCACAAACTCAGTAGACTCAACGGGTAGAGTCTTACTGGATACTAAAGTTTCACACACATATGAGTGAGTCGAACCAGGATCAATCAATGCAATCACAGTAGTATCATAAAGTGTGAAAGTACCAGTAATAACATCTGGGGACGAAGCATCCTCTCTAGCCCGTACAGCATAAGCTCTAGCCGGTGCTCTAGCCTCGGATCAAACTGCAGTGTTCTTCGTTCCTCTCTGACTACCACCTACATTGCCTGAATGTCTGGGTGGCCTGCCTCGCGCTGACGTGTTGCTCGACTTAATGTTCTGAACTGTATTCTGCTCAACTAACATCGGACATTCTCTAATAAAATGATCTGACGATCCACATTTAAAGCAAGACCGATCATGGAATCTACAACTCCCTGAATGCCATTTCCCACAGTGCTTGCATTCAACTCGATTCTGTGGAACGTTACCAACACTGGCCATCGAGGTAGCTCGGGAGCCCACTGGAGGTCGATCACGTCTAGGTAAATCTGAAGTAGCTTTATGTCGGCTGAAGTCATCTCTGAACTTCTTAGATGTGGAATGAAAATTCTTACCCGACGATCTCTTACGAGTGTCTCTAGCTTCTATCTCAGCCTTTCTTTTCTCCTTCCCGAGCTCTTCAGCTTTGCAAGCTCGTTCGACTAGTGTCACAAACTCTTTGATTTCAAGAATGCCAACAAGCAACTTTAAATCTTCATTCAAACCATCTTCGAACCTTTTGCACATAATGGCTTCAGTACATACACACTCCCGAGCATATCGGCTCAATCTGACAAATTTTCGCTCATATTCAGTCACGGTCATTTGCCCCTGTTTTAGTTCAAGAAATTCTTTACGTTTCTGGTCGATGAACCTCTGGCTGATATATTTCTTGCGGAATTCATTCTGGAAGAAATCCCATGTCACTTTTTCTTTCGGAACCACTGATACTAGTGTCTTCCACTAATGATATGCAGTGTCCCGAAGTAAAGATATAGCACACTTCAGGCATTCGTTTGGAGTACAAGATAGCTCATCAAGTACTCGAATAGTGTTATCAAGCCACATTTCGGCTCGCTCTGCGTCATCATCATCATTGGCCCTGAATTCTTCGGCCCCAAATTTCCTGATTTTATCAACGGGAAGCCAACTAGATCTCATTGGATCTATCATCGGGGGTGCTGAAGGTACCGGAGTTGGATTATTCGGGGGTGGAGGTTGGTGTACAGCCGGGTTAGTCTGAATAAACTGGGTAAACCACTCGTTCATCATCTGATAGAAGGCTTGTTTAGCCTCCCCCTCGTGGCTACCCGAAACTGGTCGAGAGTCTACCGGCACTGATCCGTGTGCACGGTCAGGCGCTACACTCTCTACATCATCCGCTACGGCTCTTTCAGGATCAGCGTCCATTTACTATATAAAACACAGTTCAGAATGTCAGAAGTCACCACACTATCGATATATGATAAAGGCATGTATAGCTAGACTCACACGCGCTACGGTAGTCCTAGAATCGACTAAACCGTAAGCTCTGATACCAATAAAATGTAACACCCCTAACCCGTATCCGTCGCCGGATTAGGATTATGAGGCATTATCAAAGAAAATACAACTTTCGTACATTCACATAATCACATAGAACATTTTCGCAAATATATATATAAATCATGAGCTTATCACTATAATGACATTTAAACATTTAATAATTAGTAATTACTTATTTTCATATATAAGTATACGTGAACTTAATAGAACAAACAAAACATTTCACAAAGTTTAATATCCAATATCACAAGTGCATAGTATATATATATATACTTAATATGCTAAGATAAAACATATTTAATATAATCATCCACAAATACTAAGTGATCAAATATTATACTTCAATCCTTAATACTGACATATTTATCAAACTTATTTTATGATACAAACACCTTAGTATTCATTTAATGCAACATGCCACACATACCATTTTATTTCGAACCAAATACACCAAACCTTGTAGTTGAGCTACTATTAATTATCATTATGGTTACAAGCAATTATCACTTGCTTTCACACTTATGGACTAAGATACAAAACACTTCAAATATAATTATAAGTACATATAACCGAATATGCATAACCTTAACTCTTATAATTATGCACAATATATGTTACTACTTCTTACCATAATTGACCTTTCATTACCATAAATCTCAAACCAACTTAACCTAGAAATACAAACATATAAACCATACCTTGACCGAATATACATATCGCATTTTCATAATTTATAACTATCTATGCCTTTCGTTAACAATGAACCTAACAATTAAATGATATACACATACTACTTTGATTAGAAAATCACTACTATGGCCTAACCGAATCTACTATATTAAACAACAACGACCCAAGTCAAGTTTTTCTCCAACTGAATAGATAATATTTGTAACACTCATTCATGTATTACGTATACCTAAACCACATCCAAATGCAATCAATCGATCATAGCATGAGCAAAATATTTCATAAAAACACATGAGCAATTTAGCCAAAACAAATAGCCATCTTCGCCTGCCTAATACATGTACATGCTTAAGTATCATTAGTAACACATCATAGTTAGCCTATACATGCCTTTTCGAATAACAACCAAATTTATCAATACCAAAAAGAGATTCGATAGTGTGGTTGACTTCTTCAAGGATCCGTCGAGTCCGTAGCTTGTACCAAAATCTATAATATAAAAGTAAACAAGAACACACAGTAAGCTTGCTAGCTTAGTAAGTCTTAAGCAAAACATTATCACACTCAATGATTCCACATTTAAAACAACCAACTCATGAACTTAAATAAACATTTCTTATCTTATACATATATACATTATGGCCGAATATGCATATACATACATAACACCTCCTTGTATCTTCCTTTTCTCAATGGCATCACATTCATACATCTATACACTCCCATATGCATGTTCATAGATCCCTTAAGTAGAGATAGTACATACCTTACAACCGAATTACAAATTCACTCCCAAATGATTAGGCATACTTAGTTTATTAGCTAGATCTTACTAAACATTACCTGAATCTCACACACCGGCACTAAGCCTGCTGAACTCGAGGTCCGAAATCATAACACCGACATTAAGCCTGCTAGGCAATAAGCCCGAATTATATCACCGGCACAAGGCCTGCTAGGCACAAAGCCCGAAATAGATCACCGGCACGAGGCCTGCTAGGCACAAAGCCCGAAATAGATCACCGGCACGAGGCCTGCTAGGCACAAAGCCCGAAATAGATCACCGGCCGTGTAACTCACTAACTTATTTTAACTAAACTTTAGCAGACACACGGTCGAGTCACATTCCTATGTGGACGAGAAATAGGCTTATTTAAGCCACTTTTCCTCGCCCAAATTCAATTACCTATGAGCATACATATAACAACATACTCTCATTCAATTTGGCAGCCAAAACAACCATTTCAAAAACACATTATGTTTCATTTAAAAATCCAAGCATCTATATACTCAAATTAATACCATTTGTGCCATCAAACACATACCAAACCAATATGACTTGTAAGCCAATATATGCATATAATGTAATGCCCCAAAATTTAGGTGATCATTTTTGTATGTTTGTAGCACAAATACTGGTATGCTTCAGTGGTTAAGTGATTTGGGTGTGCTTGGGAGTGTCTGAGAAGTCTTGGTTCAAGCTTGGGCTTGTGCAAAAAGTTTTGTTTTTAAAGAATAAACCCTTGCCTATAGTTAATAGGTTTTTAAATTATTGTGGGTAAAGTAAGACATAAAAAGCCTGCTGGTCTAGGGGGTAAGTGGCGTGCTACCTATGCCAGTAGACTGAGGTTCGAATCTTGGTGGAGGCAAGGGAGTATTTATTTTGCTGATGTCCTGTGGGGGGTGTTGTGGTTTGACTGAAACACTGAAGTGGTTGAGAAGAATTCAAATTGAGTGGTTGAGGGGATGTGTGATCAGGTGGAGAGATTTGATGAGGGATTTTAGGAGGAAATCAAGGGAAGAGAGGGGAGAGGGAATGTTGTGCCAAAATTGGACTTTGGCACTAAAGAAGTTCAGCAAGAGTGGTATACTCCACATTTCGATTTTGCCTGGTATTGTTTTTCTCTCATTTTTGCTTGAAGGTCGATTGTGTTAAGGGTTTTCAGGTTTTTCTATTCTTTTGTATTTGACAACCTTTTTGGCCGAATATACCTTCTTCCTCTCCTTGCCTCTTCTTCGTTTCTTTTCCCAGATATTTCTGGCGATTACTTTTGGTTCTTCCTTGCCGATTCTCTTTTCTTTTTACCCTCATTGTGTCGATTCTGTTCTTACTGTTTCCTGCCGATTAGTGTTCTTGTGTTCTCTCTCTTGACTTCCCAGAATACTACTCTTCTGAGAAAGGTGAGCAAACGTTTACCTTTTCCCCTTGGCCGAATCTTCCCCCTCTTTTTCATCCTTCCCCTTTCATTTCTTTTTGGTGATTCATTTCTTTTCCCTGCAGTTGACTGTTTTCCCTTCTCTGTTGTTCTGGTTATCTTTCTCTATTTTCCTATAAGTCTTACACTTCGTAGTGGGTACCCTTCTCGCGTTATTGGTAAGTGAAGATAGCAAATTGTTATCTTTTTGCTTGTTGAATAAGTGCTTACTCTTTTTCAGTTGGTGCCTAGGAACTTTTCGAAGAGGTTGAAGGTTCGTAATTAACGGTTGGATAGGCGAAACTTCCCTCTTCACTCGATCAAGGGTAAGTTGTTGTGAGTATAACGATTGGGATAACTTAGGTTTATTCGATTAAGTAACTGCTTAAATGAATAATTAGGGATTGTTGGTCAAGTGTAAGTTTCAAAGGCATGGGCAGTTTTCTCAACAAATAGAAACAGGTGTGTAAACACTGCCCAAATCGTAAATCGGCAAAAGCTGGAAAAATATTACAATTGATGCTACACGAGCGTACGCTCGCTCATGTGATAAACTGAATGCATAAAACATGGGCGTTAGACTACCGAGGCCACCATGAGCGGTTTGGTGATCTTAGGCCATTTTAGGCCATGTTGGGCCGAAATGGGTCGTGAGGGCCCAACGGGCTTGTGGGCCCCACACTGGTAAACCATACGAACGTGTGGAGAATATTGGACCAAACTGTGAAATGTTCATGACCGAGACCAATTCTGGGCTATGTGGGCCACATAGGCGTATGGGCCCACATGGGCCCATTTTCACTGTTTGACTGTTAAGGTTGCACGTGTCGCCCGAGACGACTGTGGACCTACTGATGGGTCGGTAAGTATACCTAGACCCCCAAACTGATATGAAATGACTGTTATGCCCCTATGATATAAAATGAATATATGCCTTATATTATGTATGACTGTATATGAGCATGCCACGATATATATGTTACATACATGTGTGATATGTTGCATGGGATGGGATTATTATGATCAGAGGAAGTGTAATGTACTGGCAGCTCTGCTGCAAATACTGTTTGGTGCCGCAGCCGGTGCTTATTTTTGGAGTGTAGGGATGGGTGGGTTGAGTTTTTCCCCACATGGAGTGTTGGGCTGGACGGAGTGGAGTGTAGAGCCTGGTTAGGTAGGATTTCTGATTGCATGCCTGAACTGTTATTGTCATTGTAATGGGCTAAGGCCCACACTGATACTGATACTATAATGGGCTAAGGCCCAACTGATCTAAACTGTTATTGATTTGGGCTTAAGCGTAAACTGTACTTGCATACAACCTGATTGGCCATTTTGTTTATATGGGGTTACACACTGAGTTTTCGTAAACTCACCCCTCTATTTATCTGTACAGGTAATCCCGAGTCTTAGGCGGATCGGTGCTGCGAGGGATTCGGAGGTGGCCACACAACCACACTTGCTTTTATAATTGATTTTTTTTATTTACAAGAAATTTAATTTGGGTATTTGTTTTTGTAATAAGGCCTCTTTAAGTTTTAAATTTTAATTTGGGGATTTTACTTGTTTTAATTCACATCTGAGTAGTAGTAGGACGCGGATTTTGAAAAGATAAATGTTTTTCAACACACCACGTTTTCGTAACATACTATAAAAGCTTCCGCATCAAACATTATTTTAAAGTATAGTAAGAAACTAATATGATCAACGTTCTACTAAAAAACAACTTGAGTTTTAAAAGAACAAGATACCCTAAAACTTTTCGTTAAGTTCATAAGCGAGATTTAATAATAGAATGGATTTTCCAAAGAAACCATGTTTTCAAAAAACACTTCAATGTGATACCTCCAGATTCGGCCATAACGTCTAGGCCGTGTTTGGGGTGTTACATATAATCTATTCAATAATTCAAACAATTTGCATATCTTCATCTCTTCAACTATTTGCCAAAACATGGCATATTTAGTACACATATACATAACCAATATTTAACCAAGTTAAGCCAAATCACTTGGCGTAAACACATCAATGCATAAAAGCTTCAATAGCTAAAATAACTCATACAACTCATATTATCAACTAGACATATTACCAATTTCAAAGAGTTCAAAAATACCAAATCAGCTCCTGGATAGTGTGATGAAATCTTCGATGATTTCCAACTCGAGCGAGCTTTCAAATCACTGTAAAATAAGGAAAATAAACAAAGTATGCTAATAAGCTTAGTAAGCTCGTATGACTAGTATGTACTATATACAATTTAACAATTAATTTAGAATTAGAGAAACATGAGGACTGGAAACACGAAAATTTACGTGTTTTTACATAGCCTTTTTAACTTAAAATCATGTTATTTCGGTTAAATTCTTGTCGAAAAATAATTAAATATTATAAAATAATTAAATTGTGCTGAAACTATGAATATGATGAATTTTAATTAATTTTATAGTTAATTTTGATTAATTTTGACTATTTTCGACAGATTCGCACAAAGGGCGAAAATTGGCTCGGCAGACACTGCTCGAAGAACAAAACCGAGAAGCAATTAAAAGTAACAAGGTGAAATAATTTCCAGCCCAAGACGGTCCAATTATGAATATTAAATCATAATATAATTAATTTTAATTTATTCCTAATTTAATTTGGGCTAAATAAATTATTATTAATTAATTATGGAAAAAGGGTCCAGTTAAACCCCACTGATTGAACCAAATTCAGTGAACCGAACCAGCCACCAATTGGGCAGCCCAAACCGTCCATATGCTGGCCCAAATAAGCTTATTTTCTGATTAATTAAGCTTGCAAAGAAGCCCTTGAAGACTTGTCAAAGATGCATTCAACCCCCTCCACAATTAGTGGCTTTGTAGATTTGCCCCATGTCATATTTAGCAAAGTTGAAGCCATCAACTTTGCCACATAGGTGGCCAGCCAAGGTGTGGCTCTTTGGCTGCTATTTTTAGCAAACTTTACCTGCCACATTCAGCTATAAATACCACCCTTGGCTGATCATTCAAATCATCCCTCAAGCCTTCAATATTCACATTCTCTCATCACTTCTCTTCTCTCCATTCTCTCTTTATCTCCAAAAATAAAACCAAGCCTTCTTGTGCCGATTTCTCCTCTTGGAAAAAAGGTGTTTTCTCAGCCATTCGGAGCAGCAATTGGAGTGTTCATAAGCCACCTTGATAGCCGAGGACAACGGAGAATGAAAAATGGAGCAATCAGTCAAGCCACGGAGAAACACTGGTTTGCTTCTTGTTCCCTGTCTGTTTAAATTTCATTGTTGTTTTGACAAACATGTTAATATTTATGCTATTGGAATGGTTAATTTAATCAGCTTAGCTTGAATTTAATTCGTATTGGGTTGATTGCATTTCGTCCTCTTAAATTATTAAAATTGTGTTTATGCTGTTATAGGCCTTGGTAAAATGCTTGATTAAGTAAAATCATGCTTAAGTTATTCTGGCATTATAATTGTTTAGATAACTAATGAATTAATTATTTAAACGCATTGAAATTGTAATTAATGGACACAGTACTTAGTCAGTGCATGTTTAATTCTTCTAAGGTAGCTGAAGATTAAATTAGCATTGTATTTGGCGATACATATGCCTTGCATAGCTTGCAAGATTGTTGTGATTAAACTGTTTCAAGGTAAGGATACTTTGTTACCTCACATGGTCTTTTATATGCTTATTAGGTTGAATTAATCTTTTGAATCGACATAGGAATATGCGAGAGATTGTTTAATCTAATAAGTTTGTATGTGCAATAACATGTTTACCTTTATAAATCTGTTTAATCGGTCGAATTGACATAGGAATATGTACATGAGATGAATGGATTTTTTATTTGTAAATATGTTCATAAGTTAGAAAATTACCAAGTTGCCGTGAATTTATTCGTAACAAGTATAAGCATGAGTTTAATAATTCTAAGTTAAGAAATGTAATTAATCCAACACAATTATATCATCTTGATTAAAATCATCTTTTGAAATCGTGCACTAGAACTTTATTTTATTTTATTTATTTTACTTTGTTTTCTAGTTTTTAAATATTTCTCAAATCCAAATATTTTTCCTTCACCAAAGTGTTTAAAATCATTTTCATAAATAATTCTTTTACAGTCCCCGTAGGTACGATAACTCGACATTTACTTGTCACTTTATTACTTGCTGCGATTGTGTACACTTGCACATTTCCACCGTTCCAAGTTTTTGGCGCCATTGCCGGGGACTGTTTTTCAAAGTCATTATTTGTGAATCTGTTTTACATTTTGGTCTATTTATTTTTTTTATTGAAATTTTTAATTACTCAATTTTTCTGTGATTATTTCAGGTGTTTATGAGTATTGACCAGATTATTGACTTACTCCTTATGGACCTTGAAATAGAACGAACCTTTTGACAAAAAAAAAGACAAGCGAACCAGAGAAGGACCGAAGAAATGAACTTCGAGAATATGAACCAAGGAAACGGAACAAACCCTGCTCAGAATCCTATCCTTATTGCTGATGATAGGGATAGAACCTTAAGACAATATGCCGTGCTAGTGCTCAATGATCTTAATCCGGGTATTCAAATACCCGAGATCGAGGCACAACAATTTGAGCTGAAGCTAGTCATGTTCCAGATGCTTCAGACTGTGGGCCAATTCAGTGGAATGCCTACTGAAGATCCTCATCTTCACTTAAGACTATTTATGGAAGTGAGCAATTCTTTCAAGTCGGCCAGAGTCTCCGAAGATGCCTTACGATTGAAGTTGTTCCCATATTCGCTAAGGGACAGAGCTCGTGCCTGGTTAAACTCATTGCCACTGAACTCCATTTCTACATGGCAAGAGTTAGCCGAGAGATTCCTCATGAAGTATTTTCCGCCAAACAAGAATGCTAAGCTGAGGAACGAGATCACTGCTTTCCACCAAATGGATGACGAGTCCTTGTATGAGGCATGGGAAAGATTTAAAGAGTTATTATGAAAATGCCCTCATCATGGAATCCCTCATTGTATTCAACTTGAGACATTCTATAATGGTTTCAATGCTCACACAAGGATGGTAGTGGACACTTCTGCTAATGGTGCTCTCCTTTCTAAGTCTTATAACGAGGCTTATGAAATTATTGAGAGGATTGCCAGCAACAATTATCAATGGCCAACTAGTCGTGCAGCGTCAGGAAGACAAGTCGCTGGAATTCATGAAGTAGACGCTCTTACTTCACTCGCATCTCAGGTATCATCAACATCCTCAATGCTTAAAAATCTTACAACTAATGGGTCTAATAGTTTTGCAGCACAACCACCTAATCAATTTGAAAATATAGCCTATGTTTATTGTGGGGAGAGACATTGGTTTGAAGAATGTCCGTCGAACCCAAAATCTGTATACTACATGGGTAATCATAACCAAAACCGAGGAAGGCAAAGGCTGCAATCAAATTTTTATAATCCATCGTGAAGAAACCACCTAAATTTCTCCTGGACTAACTAAGGGGCTGGAACCAGTACCACTTACACCCAATCCAGACCAACCCAGCTGCCTAGTTTCCCGCAACAAGTTCAGAAACCACTTCAAGCTGAAACATCCAATAGCTTGGAGAGTTTGCTGAAGGCATACATGGCAAAGAATGATGCCTTAATCCAGAGCCAAGCAGATACATTGAAGAATTTAGAGAACCAAGTGGGCCAGCTTGCTACTGAACTCAGGAACCGACCACAAGGTGCTCTACCTAGTGACACGAAAAATTCGAGAAATTCAGGGAAGGAACATTGCAAAGCGTTGACATTGAGGAGCGGAAAGATAGTAGAGCCCAACATTGTTGAAGTTGAAAAGGAGCAAGCTGATGCTCAAGACTCAGAAGAAGTTCAACCAAATGTTGAAACCCCAGTTTCACCAGAATCGAAATCTGCAAAACCCGGCAAAGTAACCTCAGGACCAGTTAATTCTGATCAACCAACAACTTCGTTAGATGTAGAATTACCGCCAAAGGTGAACCAACTAGAATTAGTTCCAGTAATGAATACACCACCACCCTACCCTCAAAGACTTTAGAAGTCGAAGCAGGAGATTCAATTCAAGAAGTTCCTTGACATGTTCAAGCAACTTCACATCAACATCCCGTTGGTCAAAGCACTTGAGCAAATGTTGAACTACGTCAAGTTCATGAAAGATATCTTGTTTAAGAAACGAAGACTTTGAGAATTTGAGACGGTAGCTCTGACGAAGGAATGCAGTTCGTATCTTCAGGACAAACTACCCCCAAAATTGAAGGATCGTGGATGTTTCACCATACCGTGCAACATTGGATCAACATATTGTGGTAAGGCATTATGTGACTTAGGCGCAAGTATCAACTTGGTGCCTATGTCAATATTTAGGAAGTTGGGGATAGGAGAAGTTAGTCCAACTACGGTTACACTTTAACTAGCAGACCGGTCCTTAAAGCATCCAGAAGGAAAAATCGATGACGTATTGGTACGTGTAGATAAATTTATCTTTCCTGTTGACTTTGTAATTCTAGACTTTGAAGCAGACAAAGAAGTGCCAATTATCCTAGAAAGACCATTCTTAACAACTGAAGGACCCTTATTGATGTGCAAAAGGGCGAGCTGACTATGCGTGTTCAGGATGACCAGGTAACATTAAATGTTTTTAAGTCAATACAATTTTCTGTCACAATGGATGATTGTTCTGCAGTATCCGATTTAGAGGAATTAATAGTAAAGAAGGAACTTAACTGTGTTGAGGAGCCACTGGAAAGAATTTTGACATCGGATCCCCCAAATGATGAAGAGGAAGATGAATACTTAGCTATGCTAGAAGCTAATCAAAAGGGATTTAATCTGCAATCCCATTTTGAATCTTTGGAATTAGAGAAAAGAGATTACATCCAGCCAAAAGCATTAATCGAGGAGCCACCTAAGTTAGAACTCAAGGTATTACCTTCACACTTAAAATATGTTTATTTAGGTAACGCCTCTACTCTGCCTGTGATTGTTTCAGTAGAATTAACTACGGAACAAGAAGAGAAACTAATCATAGTTTTGAAACAATTCAAGAAGGCTATCGGATGGACCATAGCCGATATTCGCGGTATTAGCCCATCTGTATGCATGCACAAGATCATATTAGAAGATGGCGAGAGAGGAACGATTGATGGACAATGGAGACTGGACCCCATCATGAAAGATGTAGTAAAAAAGGAAATTATCAAGTGCTTGGATGCAGGTATAATTTACCCCATCTCAGACAGTTCATGGGTGAGTCCAGTCCAGTGCGTGCCAAAGAAAGGAGGTATCACGGTCGTGGAGAATGAGAACAACAAATTGATACCAACTAGAACAGTTACGGGATAGAAAATCTACATCGATTATCGGAAGCTGAACAAGGTGACTAGGAAAGATCACTTTCCTTTGCCGTTCTTGGACCAGATGCTGGATAGACTCGTAGGACGAGATTACTACTATTTTCTCGATGGATACTCAGGGTATAATTAGATTACAGTAGTACTGAAAGATCAAAACAAAATGACACTCACCTGTCCATACGGTACATTTGCATTTAGATGTATGCCATTTGGTTTATGTAGTGCACCAGCTACATTTCAAAGATGTATGATGTCTATTTTTACTGACATGGTTGAGAAGTACCTGGAAGTTTTCATGGATGATTTCTCTGTATTCAGAGATACTTACGATGATTGCTTAGCCAATCTAGCTAAGGTACTAAGGCGATGCGAAGAAACAAATCTCGTACTCAACTTGGAAAAATGCCATTTTATGGTACGAGAAGGAATAGTTCTAAGGCATCGGATAACGAGACATGGGATCGAGGTGGACAAAGAAAAAGTAGACATTATTGAGAAACTCCCACCTCCAACATCTGTAAAAGGACTTAAGAGCTTTTTAGGCCACGCTGGTTTTTATCGAAGATTTATCAAGGACTTATCCAAAGTTGCTAAACCCTTAAGCAAGCTATTAGAGAAAGACTCGATATTCAAGTTTGATGAGGAATGCTTAAAAGCCTTCAACGATCTGAAGAGTCGATTAGTCACGGCACCCATAATCGTCACACCAGACTGGGATTCACCATTCGTGTTGATGTGTGACGCAAGTGACTTCGCAATTGGAGCTGTCTTGGGCCAGCGGAGGAACAAAGTTTTTCATCACATCTTCTACGCAAGTAGAACTCTAACCGGAGCTCAACTGAGCTATATGGTAACAGAAAAAGAGTTACTTGCTATTGTGTTTTCTTTCGACAAGTTTTGATCCTATCTTGTAGGTACCAAAGTGAGTGTCTATACGGACCACTCCGCAATTAAGTACTTATTGGCCAACAAAGATGCTAAGTCGAGATTGATCTGGTGGGTGCTTCTACTTCAAGAGTTCGATCTAGAAATTCAAGATCGAAGGGGAGTAGAAAACCAAGTAGCAGATCACTTATCCAGATTAGAGCCGCAAGAGGGAAATTCTCCACTTGTACCGATCCAGGAAACATTTCCAAAAGAACACATACTCAAGGTAAATCATGTCCATAATATTCCTTGGTTTGCTGATATTGCTAACAATTTAGCTTGTGGTCTGATGCCGATTGATAAAACGTATCAACAAAGAAAAAAGTTTCTTCATGATGTGAAGTACTATTTCTGGAAAGAGCCATATTTGTTTAAAAAGTGTGCAGATCAGATGATTAGGAGATGTGTGGCAGAAGATGAAATACCAAAGATTTTATACCACTTCCATTCAGCTCCAAGTGGGGGACACTTGGAGGTACACGTACAGCGGCCAAAGTATTGCAAGCCGGATTCCTTTGGCCAACATTATTCAAGGATGCATACGCTTACGTAAAGAGTTCTGATCGATGTTAGAGGGTTGGAAATGTCACCAACAGAAATGAGATGTCTCGAACAAATATCATTGAGGAAGAATTGTTCGATGTTTGGGGTATTAACTTTCTTGGTCCTTTCCCTCAGTCTTTTCGTCACAAGTACATATTGGTAGCAGTAGATTATGTGTCCAAGTGTGTCGAGGCTGAAGCTTATCCGACGAATGATGCCAAGGTTGTGATGAAGTTGTTGCAGAAACATGTGTTCACAAGGTTCGGAACCCCAAGAGCTATTATCGGCTATGAAGGGACTCATTTAGTGAACAAGTGGTTAAAATGGTTGTTAGATAAACATGGAGTGAAACACAAGGTTGCTACAGCTTACCATCCGCAGACAAATGGGCAAGCTGAGCTAGCGAATAAGGAGATCAAAGGCATACTTGAGAAGGTAGTTTGCCCGAACCGACGAGATTGGTCCAAGAGACTAGATGATGATTTATGGGCTTATAGAACAGCATACAAGACACCTTCAGGAATGTCACCCTATAGGTTGGTCTTTGGGAAAGCCTGTCATCTATCTCTGGAGTTAGAGCACAAAGCTTACTCGGCTCTTCGATGACTCAATTTGGATCTTAAGCTTGCTAGAGAAAAACAACTGCTCCAACTCAACGAGCTAGAGGAATTTCGAATGTTTTCATACGAAAATGCCAAATTATTCAAAGAAAGACTCAAGAAATGGCATGACAAGCATATTCGAGTTCGAGAGTTTGAAGTACGTCAGCAAGTCTTGTTATTTAATTCCAGATTGAAGTCCTTTCCAGGTAAGTTAAAATCACGTTGGTCCTATCCATTTACGATTCATCGCGTCTATCCATACGGAGTTGTTGAACTCCAAGGTAAGGGAGGTAATTTTCAAGTCAATGCTCAGCGTTTGAAACATTACTATGGAGAAAGACCTGAACGGGATCAAATCTTTTTCAGTTTATCTGATCTTTAGATTTTCTTGTTTTCAATAAATTATTTAGGGTATATTTTCGGGTTTATTATGTTTAAATAAATTTTGTCTAGGAGATTGGAACTTAAGCAGGACCGCTTGTGACCCCTCCAATCTTTCCTGGGAATTAATTTTTACTTATTTTTTCGAGAAATTATTCCATAAATGACAAAAATAAATTTTTGGTTTTCCAAATAAAAAGGTCAATTTTGACCCAAGTCTTAAATTGCAACTCAATTTCAAATTTTCATTAAGTCTAGAGACTTAATTGAATTATTTTTAAAATTTGGTTGCTATTTTCATAAATAATAAAAACTAGGTGCCTCTTTTTGTAAATATTTTTAAAAGGCATCTAGAATAAATATTTTTACTTAATATCATATTTATAAATTATTGATCAACTTTATATATAATTATATTCATTATAATTTATATATTAATTTTTATCAACTTAGCTTAGGATTAGGATTAATTTTATTTTATATTTTTCTCAATAATTTAATAGCAATTGATAATTACATATGTATATTATTAATTGTTGTTAACATTGAGTAGAATTAGAATCAGAATATTTTTATTATTAAATTACTCTAAGAGTTCTACTCTAATTCCTACTTCTCCCACTATAAATTCCACCCTTGCTTCTCCCCATTCATTCATCACTCAAAACCCCAAATCACCAACTCATCAAAGTGCCACAAGTCCCTAGCCACAACAGCCATTCGGCCAGCAGCCAGCCTCAACACGCCTCACACCCCAGCTCCAGCAGTTGCCCAGGCGGTGTCCTGCTCCTGTGTGCCGCACCTGTGCGCGCCCGTGGCCTACCTGCCGCAAGGCCTTCTGCACTGCTGCCTGCGTGCAGCCCCTACCACGTACCTATCCACCGACGCACTCATCTTCCCGTGCACCTAGCAACCCTCCAACCCTCTTCCCGTTTTGCTATCCATTTCTCCATTATTTTTTTTAAGAGTTATTTTATTCTTACAAGGAAGGTGGTAAGACCGAATTTTCTCTTGAATTTAAATTTTATCCAATTATTTAATCTTTCAAGTTATTGAATATTGGTAATTTTATTAATTAAAGTATCTTCAAAAATCAACAGATGCATCCAGAGAAAGGCTTCACATTAAAGGAAAGCAACTACATTGACTTTATGGCACGTATTCGTGAAGTTGCCGAAGCCCTCAATTGGGAATTGTTTTGGGAAAAGAGACCAAGTGTGGATGAGGAACTAGTTCATGAATTCTACGCAAACTTAACCTCAAGCGAATTGACCGAAGTTCCAGTTCGCGGAATCAAGGTACCAATAAATTCAAATGCTATTAATGAATTCTCTGAATTACCTGATTTCGACAACGATGAATATTCTTCTCTGTTGAGCAACATTAAGCCTGAAAATTTGCAAGAAATTCTCGAGGAACTAACAGTTCCAGGTTCTAAGTGGACTGTGTCAAAACAAGGAATCCACATGTGTCGAAGAGAGTATTTGACACCACTTGCGAAGGTATGGTTCTATTTCATCCGTTTCAGCGTTATGCCTAGTTCGCATGAGACTACAATCTCATTAGAGCAAATGGTCCTAATATACTCGATTCTAACTGGAAAGACCATTGATGTGGGAAAAATCATCCTAAGAGAAATGTGAAATTGTGTCGTTAGATGTTCTGGCCCGGCCTATTTTCCTTTTACGATAACAATTTTATGCTTAAAAGCAAAACTCTTTGCGGACGTGAAGAATGTAACATCCGAGATTTAGGGATCTTGCATTTTAATTCATATCTATGTGTTAGTATGCTCAGTATGCTGTTTGAGTGTGTTTGGAGGCTTCGGGAAACCTTGGGTTAGGTAGGAGCCTTAGTGAAAATTTTGGTTAAAGCTGATAAGGGGAGAGTTAAGGGAGCTAGGCCTTAAGGGATTTAATGTGGTGTTCATTGACACAACAAGTGGAGTGGTGGAGTGGCAAGGTGATGCCTAGGAACAAGGGGGTTGACGTTTCAAGTAGGGAGTTCCAAGGGGGAGGAGGTTCGAGTAGCATGGACAGCATTTTGGGTTGTATTTTGCGTCAAGGGGGGAGGAGGTAGTGGTTTCGGCATGGGCACTTGAAAGGTGGAAGTTTGAATGGGTCAAGCATTTTGAATGAGGGTGGAGAGTTAATTGTGAAGTTTGAATCATTCAAACTCATTTGAATGAATGATGTAAATGGAATTTAGGAGGAAAACGTGGGAGGTGTTGGCTAGTTGGTTGTTAGCCGAATTTTTGAGGGGTTGAGAGGGGGAGAGCATTCGGTTTTGAGCCTAAGGAGAGGGTGCCAAAATTTGGTGTTAGTATAGTGGGTATTTTCTTTTCGGCATTTGTTTGGTGCTTCATATTTTTTGGTAGTTTTTCTCTCATTTTCTCTTTTGACCGAAAAACGCTTAGCATCTCAACTCTTTTTCTTTCTTTTTGACTCTTAGCCGAAACTTAGAAGACCATTAGGGTCACTTTTATTCATCTTTCTTTCCTCATCTTCAAAAGCCGAATAGCCCTTCCATGCTTTGGTCGAACCTTTCATTCACCTTTACTTCTTTCTTGTTCATTCTTACTCTTTCTTCGTTTCTTCTACTTTGATTGTTTTTCAAGCCTCAACTCTTACCGAATCCATCAGTGCCGAACATTTCTTGAAGTGGTGACTCTTTTTCGAGTGTGATCTGTAGAGGGGGTGCCGTCGTTCATCTAGTGCCAACTCTCCCAATCGATTATAGTGTTGTGGTAAGGCGTTCCTCTTTTATTTGAATCTTTTCTCTCTGGTTTGTCGAAACCAAGAGGCCTAACTCTGTATATTGTGTGTGGCCAAATCTATGAAGGATGGTTTCGGGTTCTCTGTGTAGGCCAATGTTAAGGGAGTAAGGGATCTTTCGAGATTTGACCAATCTAGGTAGGGAGGATGTACTTTTTGGTTCGGCCAAAGGCCACTTCTTTTGTCCATAAGTGTTAGAGCCGAATCTAACATGACTTATGTAGGGATTTCGACAACTTCCAGGTTCAGGTGAGAATCTTCGGGTTTTGGGTCGACTTTGGTAAGGACATTCGATTAAGATCTTATTTGGTTTCGTTTAGATCTAATTTAACGTTTTAACCTGGGTCTTCTGACCAAAGACTTTGTTTGATGGATTCGAGTATCAGCCAAGGAGAGAAAGGGGTTGGACACGTAGTCCCTACCCCTAAATTCAAGAAGCGGTCAGTTTCAGCGGTTCGGGATTGGCCACCGGGGTGTGGGCCAGCTTCGGAGCAGGATCATAGGCAAATAGCGGTACTGTCATTAGCGACAGTGTCGACATAGAGGGCGTGGTATTGCGAGTTATTAGGTGTGTAATTAACACACTGTTTATTTATTTGTTTAATTAAAATATATGTATTGTGTGTGGTAGCTGAAATAGTGGCTGTGGTGGATTTATTACCCATATTGGGTAATCCGGTAACCAGGTTAGTATACTACCTATGTTGAGGGTGTGGTTAATAATTGCGGATCTATGTAAGTATGTCATTTATGCATATCCGGTATGCTCATATGGTATATTGCCATCTCATTATAATATGTTGCATGTGCATGGGGTTCGGGATATATTGTATAAGGGGAAGTGTGTACATTTATGTACGTGGATTAGTGATGGCCTCGAGCCTCACTGTGGATTGATGTTGGCCTTGAGCCTCATCGTGGATTGATGATGACCTTGAGTCTCATCGTGGACACTTGTCATTTAATCACGTGGATCAGTGGCTAGACCACTAAGTGGACTTTGAGCAGTGTACTGCCAAAGAGGTGTGTAGCGGATGGAGGGTCGATTTAGTAATCCCTTGGTGTGTGGTGGATGGATATACGGGTGATATGTAGCGGTTGGATACTAGGCTGGGTTGGGTTAACATTTTACATCATTATGCGTGGTATGTGGTTTGTGTGGATTTGCGCCAAGCCCATTCGTGGATTTGTATGGATTAATTGCACACTGAGTCTGGTGACTCACCTTGTTTTTCAAACAACGCAGGTAATCCATAACTCGCTGGACCGGGCTAGAGAGAATCCGAGGTGGCCATGCAGATGCCGTTTTTATTTTTATATACACTTTAAACTTTAATTACTTTTTGTGATATTGTTATTGTAATAAGGCCATTTTAACTATTTTAAGACATTACGATTTTAGGTCGGATTTATTATCAGATAATCAATTGAAAGTGGTTTTTTTTTAGAAACTTACAATATAAGGGTAACAAATAAAGTTTATGTTTAAATTTTGGATCGCTTACAAATAATCGTTTTCCTCAAAACTAAAGCATGAATAATGATTTGAACTTTAAACTACCCGAAATCTTTTGCTTATCGAGAAACTACTACTTTCAAACGAGAAACCCTTTTAAACGGAGTACTTGTTTTAAAACTCAAAAACTTATCTTTCACCTTCAAGCAGAATTCTTTTCAACATTTTCCCAGCAACATTCCGGATTCAGCCGTGATGTTTTGGGCCGGGTTTGGGTTTTTACAATTTGGTATCAGAGCCCAGGTTTTAAACTCGGCCTTTGGGTTTTGAGGCCTATAACGTTTTCAAAATTTTGGTGTTTAAAGTTAGCTAAAAGAAATTTTTCGTGGAATGGATTTGTGAAGGCATGGCACTCGAATCTTCCGGCCCGGGTCTACCAGGTAAGTCTTCTGACTGTTAAATGAATTGAACGGAAGTAGATATATGAGGCATTGTTGTGGATGATAGACTTTAAGATATTCTCCTTAAAGACTGAAACCTTTAGGGATGTGTGCTCTTTACGAAAGAATAACTTAAAATTCTATGCCATAAAACTACTCCTTTAATCAACAAGTGGAAAGAAAGCTAATACATAAAATTTCTTAAATCAGATTGAAACGCAACGATAGACATGAGTTCTAGGGGACGTGGTCGTAATGCGCGTGGGCGTGGTAGAGGCAGAATGGCTGTATCGGAACCAGTTGGGTCTGGTCATGGATCAGGGAATGAGCCGCCACCGCCAGCTGCGGAGGCTGAATTTCAAGATCAAACGGGTGGAGACGACGTAGTTTCTCAGGCTATGCTGCGGGTTTTGGAGAGAGTTGCAAAAGCGAATATGAGAATTGAGGCTCGGAAGTCTGTGTCTGAGCGACTCCGAGCGAATGGAGCCGAGATATTTAGGGGTGTCTCGGGGTAGCTTCGAACGTGGCGGAGTACTGGTTAGAGGCAGTTGAGAGAATCATGGATGATTTGGACTGCACTGCTGAGGAAAAGTTGAAGGGCGCTGTTTCTTTACTTTGGGATGAGGCCTACTAGTGGTGGCTTACTGTCAGAGAGGGTACTCCGGTAGACCGAGTGGATTGGGGGTTCTTTAAGATAAAGTTCGAAGGGAAGTACGTCAGGGCTAGTTATGTGGACGCACAGAGGAAGGCATTCCTGAACCTAGTGCAAGGGGGTAAGTCAGTAGCGGAATATGAGGCAGAATTCTTGCGACTGAGCCGGTACGCCAGAGGGATGGTTACAACTGACTACGAGCGTTGTGTGAGATTTGAAAATGGGCTGCGGGTGTTGATAGCTCCTCAGCGGGAAAGGGACTTTAATACTCTGGTAGAAAAAGCTCGGATAGCTGAGGAGGTTAAGCGAACAGAGAGGCAGAACAGAGATAAGGACAGAGGCAGGAATAAAAGGAGTTTTGGACCGTCAGCAACATCTGGGGGATTTCAGAAAAAGCCTAGGGTTGAGGGTCCTGCTCGAGTTTCTATGCCAACTGCTGGGAATCAGTTTCGTCCGTGTGCTCAGTGTGGAAGGTCTCATGTAGGAGAATGCTGGGGAAGGAGTAAAGAGTGTTACAGATGTGGGTCGAAGGATCATTTGGTTAAGAACTGTCCTCAGGACATGGCTAGGACTCACACAGTAGGACAGGGGTATGTGCAGCCAGGAAGGGGTGGTCAACAGATGTCAAGAGGTCATGGTCCAAACCGAGGAGGGAATGGTTCTGGCTGAGGTCGTGGAGCACTGGGCAAAGGTGCTGGGAGCTCAGATGCAAGACAACCTGGGTTGGTTTACGCAGCCAGACATCGTGAGGAGGGGGATGCACTAGATGTTATCACGGGTACGCTTCTTATTTTTGGGTTACCCTTTACTGCATTAATTGATGTTGGGTCGACTCACTCCTATATTGCTAGTATGGTGTTTGGAACCTTGAATGTGAATCATGAAATTGTCCCTAGGAAGATGACAGTACTTAGTCCTTTAGGGCAATCAGTAGTGGTAGATAAACTTTTTAGAGATATGCCTTTAGAAGTTCAGGGGTCAGTGTTTCCGGCTGACCTGATGGAGCTACCGTTTGGAGAATTTGACTTGATCCTAGGCATGGACTGGTTAGTAAGGTATCATGCGAATTTGGACTGTGCTGTGAGGCGCATGTCATTGAAGACTCCCGAGAACAATGAGGTTTTGGTGATAGGTGAGAGGAGAGACTATCTGTCTAATGTACTGTCTGCTCTTAGGGCGGAGAGGATGGTGAAGAAGGGGTGCTTGGCTTTCTTAATGTTTGTTAGTGCTTTGGATACAAAGGAAGCAGTCGTGGGGGAGGTTAGAATAGTGAAGGAATTTGTGGTTGTTTTTCCGGAAGAACTTCTAGGGTTGCCTCCGGATCGTGAGGTAGAGTTTGGAATCGACTTGCTGCCAGGTACAGCGCCGGTGTCCATCGCTCCTTACAGGATGGCACCGAAGGAGTTGGTTGAGCTTAAAGCCCAGATCCAAGAGTTATTGGATCGCGGGTTCATTCGACCCAGTGTGTCTCCATGGGGAGCACCAGTCTTGTTTGTTAAGAAGAAGGACGGATCCATGCGTATGTGCATAGATTACCTCCAGTTGAATAAACTAACGATCAAGAACAAGTACCCGCTGTCGAGGATTGACGACTTGTTTGATCAGCTTAAAGGGGCTGCGGTCTTTTCGAAGATAGATTTAAGTTCAGGATATCATCAGCTTAAGGTGAAGGAAGCAGATATTCACAAGATGGCTTTCCGGACTCGATACGGGCAATATCAGTTCCTGGTAATGCCGTTCGAGTTGACGAATGCCCCAACTGCGTTCATGGATATGATGAATTGGGCTTTCCAACCTTACTTGGACCAGTTCGTCGTGGTGTTCATAGACGACATTTTGGTATATTCCAAGTCTGAGGAGAAGCATGATGCGCATCTTCAAGTAGTGCTACAAATTTTAAGGGAGAAGAAGTTGTATGCCAAGTTTAGCAAGTGCGAATTTTGGTTAAGAGAAGTTGCTTTTCTGGGTCATGTGGTATCTGCAGAAAGGATAAGAGTGGATCCTCGGAAGATTGAGGAAGTATTGGATTGGAAACCACCTAAGTCGGTGGCGAAGATTCGCAGTTTCTTGGGGTTAGCAGGTTACTACAGAAGATTTGTCGAGGGTTTTTCTTCGATAGCGGCACCTTTGACTAAGTTGTTGAGAAAGGCGGTACCTTTTGTGTGGACGGATAAGCAGCAGGAGAGTTTCGAGAAGCTAAAAAGGGTTTTGACTGAGGCTCCGGTTTTAATTCAGCCTGAAGCAGGGAAAGATTTTGTGGTGTATTGTGATGCTTCTCATACGGGGTTAGGTTGTGTACTGATGCTGGAAGAGAAGGTTGTTGCTTATGCATCCCGGCAGTTAAGACCACATGAAGTCAGCTATCCGACGCATGACTTGGAGTTGGCTGCGGTGGTTTTCGCTTTGAAGGTGTGGAGGCATTATTTGTATGGAGAGAAGTCGGTGATTTATACGGACCATAAGAGTTTAAAGTATCTGCTGACTCAGAAAGAGCTGAACTTGAGACAGCGAAGGTGGGTGGAGCTACTGAAGGATTACGACTGCTCAATTGAGTATCATCCGGGTAAGGCGAATGTGGTGGCAGATGCACTAAGTCGGAAAGTAGTATCGGATCTAAGGGCAATGTTCGCTCATCTTAGTCTTTATGATGACGGGAGTTTGTTAGCAGAGCTGCAGGTGAAGCCGACATGGTTAAGTCAGGGAAAAGAGAAACAGTTGGTGGATGATGTTTTGAGTGCTAGACTTCTGCAAGTACAGGATGGGGATTAGAGGACTACAGTGTGAACAGGGACGGAGTGTTGTGTTTCCGTGGTAGGGTTTGTATGCCAGAAGATGTGGAGTTGAGGCAGAAGATTCTTCGGGAATCGCATAGTAGCCCTTACGCTATGCACCCTGGAAGGAGTAAGTTGTATAGGGATCTACGGGATTAGTTTTGGTGGCCAGAATTGAAGCGGAAAGTTACGAAATTTATGGGGAAGGGCTTGACGTGTCAGCAAGTCAAGGCTGAACACCAAGTGCCTTCGGGATTGCTACAGCCGGTGAAGATTCCGCAATGGAAGTGGGAGAGAATCACGATGGATTTCGTTAGTGGGCTTCCTCTTACGCCTACTAAGAAGGACTCGGTTTGGGTGATTGTGGACCGATTGACAAAATCCGCTCATTTCATACCTGTTCGTGTTGATTTCTCTCTGCAGAGGTTGGCAAAGCTGTATGTAGCGAAAATTGTGAGACTACATGGGGTACCAGTGTCAATCATATCAGATAGGGGCCCTAGATTTATGTCGCGGGTTTGGAGGGCGTTGCATCAGGCATTGGGCACCAGGTTGGACTTTAGTACGGCATTTCATCCGCAGACGGATGGGCAGTCTGAAAGGGTAATTCAGGTACTTGAAGACATGTTGAGGGGATGTGTTATCGATTTCAGAGGTAGCTGGGAGGAATTTTTTCCCTTAGCAGAGTTCGCATACAACAACAGTTATCAAGCTAGCATTCGGATGGCACCGTATGAAGCATTGTATGGGCGGAAGTGTCGCACTCCTACTTGTTGGACAGAGTTAGGAGAACACCATATCTTGGGCCCAGAAATGGTAGCGGAGTCAGAAGAGAAGGTTAAAGTAATCCGAGCACGGTTGAAGGAGGCATCTGATAGATAGAAATCGTATGCAGATCTTAAGCGGAAAGAGATAGAGTTTGCAGTGGGTGATTGGGTGTTTCTGAAAGTTTCACCGTGGAAGAAGGTGATGAGATTTGGACGTAAGGGTAAGCTGAGTCCCATGTTTATAGGGCCTTATCGGGTTTTGAAGCGAGTTGGACTAGTGGCGTATCAGTTAGAGTTGCCTTCAGAATTGAAACAGATGCATGATGTGTTTCATGTCTCGATGCTACAACGTTATCAATTGGATCCATCCCACGTGGTGCCAGTGGAGGAAGTTGAGTTAAGGCCAGACTTGTCTTATGAGGAAGAGCCAATTCAGATTTTGGAGCGGGATGTGAAGGTACTACGGAAGAAATCAGTTCCTCTAGTCAAGGTGTTATGGCGGAACCATGGTTCAGAAGAAGCTTTGTGGGAGCCAGAGGAGGCAATGCGTCAGCAATACCCTCATTTGTTTTGATCAGGTAATTTCGAGGCCGAAATTTCTTTAAGGGGGTAGAACTGTAACATCCGGGATTTGGGGGTCTTGCATTTTAATTCATATCTATGTGTTAGTATGCTCGGTATGTTGTTTTGAGTGTGTTTGGGGGCTTCGGGAAACCTTGGGGTTAGGTAGGAGCCTTAGTGAAAATTTGGTTAAAGCTGATAAGGGGAGAGTTAAGGGAGCTAGGCCTTAAGGGATTTAATGTGGTGTTCATTGACACAACAAGTGGAGTGGTGGAGTGGCAAGGTGATGCCTAGGAACAAGGGGGTTGACGTTTCAAGTAGGGAGTTCCAAGGGGAAGGAGGTTCGAGTAGCATGGACAGCATTTTGGGTTGTATTTTGCGTCAAGGAGGGAGGAGGTAGTGGTTTCGGCATGGGCACTTGAAAGGTGGAAGTTTGAATGGGTCAAGCATTTTGAATGAGGGGTGGAGAGTTAATTGTGAAGTTTGAATCATTCAAACTCATTTGAATGAATGATGTAGAGGGAATTTAGGAGGAAAACGTGGGAGGTGTTGGCTAGCTGGTTGTTAGCCGAATTTTTGACGGGTTGAGAGGGGGAGAGCATTTGGTTTTGAGCATAAGGAGAGGGTGCCGAAATTTGGTGTTAGTATAGTGGGTATTTTCTTTTCGGCATTTGTTTGGTGCTTCATAATTTTTGGTAGTTTTTCTCTCATTTTCTCTTTTGACAGAAAAACGCTTAGCATCTCAACTCTTTTTCTTTCTTTTTGACTCTTAGTCGAAACTTAGAAGACCATTAGGGTCACTTTTATTTATCTTTCTTTCCTCATCTTCAAAAGCCGAATAGCCCTTCTATGCTTTGTCCGAACCTCCCATTCACCTTTACTTCTTTCTTGTTCATTCTTACTCTTTCTTCGTTTCTTCTACTTTGATTGTTTTTCAAGCCTCACCTCTTGCCGAATCCATCAGTGCCGAACATTTCTTGAAGTGGTGACTCTTTTTCGAGTGTGATCTGTAGAGGGGGTGCCGTCGTTCATCTAGTGCCAACTCTCCCAATCGGTTCTAGTGTTGTGGTAAGGGGTTCCTCTTTTATTTGAATCTTTCTTCTTTCTCTCTGGTTTGCCGAAACCAAGAGGCCTAACTCTGTATTTTGTGTGTGGCCGAATCTATGAAAGATGGTTTCGGGTTCTCTGTGTAGGCCAACGTTAAGGGAGTAAGGGATCTTTCGAGATTTGATCAATCTAGGTAGGGAGGATGTACTTTTTGGTTCGGCCAAAGGCCACTTCTTTTGTCCATAAGTGTTAGAGCCAAATCTAACATGACTTATGTAGGGATTTCGACAACTTCCAAGTTCAGGTGAAAACCTTCGGGTTTTGGGTCGACTTTGGTAAGGACATTCGATTAAGATCTTATTTGGTTTCGTTTAGATCTAATTTAATGTTTTAACCCGGGTCTTCTGACCAAAGACTTTGTTTGATGGATTCGAGTATCAGCCAAGGAGAGAAAGGGGTTGGACACGTAGTCCCTACCCCTAAATTCAAGAAGCGGTCAGTTTCAGTGGTTCGAGATTGGCCACCGGGGTGTGGGCCAGCTTTGGAGCAGGATCGTAGGCAAATAGCGGTAGTGTCGATTAGCAATAGTGTCGACATAGAGGGCGTGGTATTGCGAGTTATTAGGTGTGTAATTAACACACTGTTTATTTATTTGTTTAATTAAAATATATGTATTGTGTGTGGTAGCCGAAACAGTGGCTGTGGTGGATTTATTACCCATATTGGGTAATCCGGTAACCAGGTTAGTATACTACCTATGTTGAGGGTGTGGTTAATAATTGCGGATCTATATAAGTATGTCATATATGCATATCCGGTATGTTCATATGGTATATTGCCATCTCATTATAATATGCTGCATGTGCATGGGGTTTGGGATATATTGTATAAGGGGAAGTGTGTACATTTATGTACGTGGATTAGTGATGGCCTCGAGCCTCACTGTGGATTGATGTTGGCCTTGAGCCTCATCGTGGATTGATGATGACCTTGAGTCTCATCGTGGACACTTGTGATTTAATCACGTGGATCAGTGGCTAGACCACTAAGTGGACTTTGAGCAGTGTACTGCCAAAGAGGTGTGTAGCGGATGGAGGGTCGATTTAGTAATCCCCTGGTGTGTGGTGGATGGATATACGGGTGGTGTGTAGCGGTTGGATACTAGGCTGGGTTGGGTTAACATTTTGCATCATTATGCGTGGTATGTGGTTTGTGTGGATTTGGGCCAAGCCCATTTGTGGATTAGTGTGGATTAATTGCACACTGAGTCTGGTGACTCACCTTGTTTTTCAAACAACGCAAGTAATCCATAACTCGCTGGACCGGGCTGGAGAGGATCCGAGGTGGCCATGCAGATGCCGTTTTTATTTTTATATACACTCTAAACTTTAATTACTTTTTGGGATATTGTTATTGTAATAAGGCCATTTTAACTGTTTTGAGACATTAGGGTTTTAAGTCGGATTTATTATCAGATAATTAATTGAAAGTGTTTTTTTTTTATTTGAGAAACTTACAATATAAGGGTAACAAATAAAGTTTATGTTTAAATTTTGGATCGCTTACAAATAATCGTTTTCCTCGAAACTCAAGCATGAATAATGATTTGAACTTTAAACTACCCGAAACCTTTTGCTTGTCGACAAACTACTACTATCAAAGGAGAAACCCTTTTAAACGGAGTACTTGTTTTAAAACTCAAAAACTTATCTTTCACCTTCAAATAGAATTCTTTTCAACATTTTCCCAGTAACATTCCGGATTCGGCCGTGATGTTTTGGGCCGGGTTTGGGGTGTTACAAAGAAGACTGAGTATAGTTAAGGCACAATCAGCCATTGGGACCTCTATCGAGTAGCCGGAGATTCTGTTCTACAGCAACGAGTTGAAGAGAACGAGGATCCCGAAGAAGCAGAAGATGATCCCACAGAAATCCTGCCAGAGCAATCAACTGAAGTCCCCAATGAGGCAGAATCAATGGAACCAGAAGCTGAACCTGTTGTCGAGACCTTAATGTTTGGAGCTCAACCGCCTAGCCCAGATTTTCGTGATGGGCTGTCAAAGCTGATGGACTTGATGCAACACATGGCAGCAACAAACCTACTGGAGATACTAAAAAATAAGGGATGACTCGATGAGAAGTGCCCTCAAGAAAATTTATAATGACCCATTTATTTTTGTGCCTAAGTTTCCAGATTTCATATTTGAACCATGGATTTCATCATCAAAGAGGGAGCAAGGCGATTCATGCAAAGGCAATACTGATGGAGCAAAAGATGAGTCAAATTCGGAAGGATCGGCAAACAAATAAAAAAAGGGGAGGACTTCAACTTTAGTTTATTTTTATTCTTAAGTTATTCTAGGATTAGGTTAACTAGGAATTTTTATTTTTGCACAATAAAACAAGACATCGAAATCATGAATAAAATCTGAACAAGTCACAAAAGCTAAAGTGTGGAAATAGATATATACATGTCTATGATTGGATTTTAGAGAGAGCCTGGTACTTAAGCAGTCAATTGGACTCACTTCCTCTTTTCTAAATATCCTACCTGGTGTATAGTATTTATTCACTTTAAACAATGAGGACATTGTTCACTTTAAGTAGGGGGCCGAAAACTTGAATTAATTCCACCCAGAATAAAATTTTCTTTTAATTATGATAATGATATATTTTGTTCAATAATTTGAAATTTTGTTAAGTATGCTGAACTTCAGTATTAATAAAGTTCTATTATTTCAATAAGTTATTATGTTAGCTTAATAATGATATGAATGTATTTTTAAATAAAACATGGAAATTCATACCATAAAATTTTTAATTCCCTATGAAAAAATTAGGCATGCATGAAAGTTTAAGTCTTTAGAATTGACTTAGTAATTTCTAGAGGCGAAATCCTAGGAAGCATGGAATATTGAAAATGATTTAGGCAACTATTGTTTGGACCGTTTGAGCCTTTCAAGCCGACCCTGATAAAATTATCCTTTGAAACCCAACTTTGAGACTATATGGCCTAATTTTATTTGGACCTATGCAATATTTAGCCATGAATTTTCTCTTCATTACTTTTAAAATTGTCCAAAACACTAGACTCAGCACTATTTAGAATATCGTTTAAAAATAAGTTTGGGGGAGTTGAAAAGAAGTATCAATTGCTCGAAAATTGTAGTACATGAAGCAAGTGCTCGAATTTGAGGTTGAAAATTAAAAAAAAAAAAAAACATGTACTCGAAATAAAATAAATGGTCGAAAGAGCATAAGTAGGTTTATCAAGGGTAAGAATTCTGAAGGTTCGATTTTAAGCTGAGTCTAGGGTTTTTAAAGCCAAAAATTTGTCTATCTTTTACCTACCCCTAAGCCCAGCCACGTTATAACCTTATTAAAGACATATTGATTCAAAGTTCCAATGTTACCTACATTAGTAGAGAGAAATTGCTCTGTTCAACATATGAATATATCAGTTAAGCTTAATGATTGCAGTTTAATTTTGAAATAAGGAATTAAAATCAAATTGGTAGTGAGTAACATGTCTTTATTAAGAAACATTTAGACTAATTTTGCTAGTATAATAGTTGTTGGAGGTAATTTGAACGATATGTATACTTAAGTAACATAATTATCAAAATTCTTGTTCTTGAGCATAAGTATACCTAATTCATACTTTTGGGAAGAATGTTGTTCTGAATAAGTTTTTCAAAAGGTGTTTCCGAGAAATTCTTTTCAATTTGTGCATCACTCGGGATGAGCAATGAATTAAGTTTGGGGGTGTGGAAACACGAAAATTTACATGTTTTTACATGGCCTTTTTAACTTAAAAACATGCTATTTTGGTTAAATTCTTGTCGAAAAATAATTAAATATTATAAAATAATTGAATTTTGCTAAAAATATGAACATGATGAATTTTAATTAATTTTATAGTTAATTTTGATTAATTTTGACTATTTTTGACAGATTCGCACAAAGGGCGAAAATTGGCTCGGCAGACACTGCTTGAAGAACAAAACCGAGAAGCAATTTGAAGTAACGAGGTGAAATAATTTCCAGCCCAAGATGGTCCAATTATGAATATTAAATCATAATATAATTAATTTAAATTTATTCCCAATTTAATTTGGGCTAAATAAATTATTATTAATTAATTATGAAAAAAGGGTCCAGTTAAACCGCACTAGTTGAACCGAATTCAGTGAACCGAACCAGCCACCAATTGGGCAGCCCAAACCGTCCATATGCTGGCCCAAATCAGCTTATTATCTGATTAATTAAGCTTGCAAAGAAGCCCTTGAAGACTTGTCAAAGTTGCATTCAACCCCATCCACAATTAGTGGCTTTGTAGATTTGCCCCATGCCATATTTAGCAAAGTTGAAGCCATCAACTTTGCCACATAGGTGGCCGGCCAAGGTGTGACACTTTGGCTGATATTTTTAGAAAACTTTAGCTGGCACATTCAGCTATAAATACCACCCTTGGCTGATCATTCAAATCATCCCTCAAGCCTTCAACATTCTCATTCTCTCATCACTTCTATTCTCTCCATTCTCTCTTTATCTCCAAAAATAAAACCAAGCCTTCTTGTGCCAATTTCTCCTCTTGGAAAAGAGGTGTTTTATCAGCCATTTGGAGCAACAATTGGAGTGTTCATAAGCCACCTTGATTGCTGAGGACAACGGAGAACGAAGAACGGAGCAATCAGTCAAGCCACGGAGAAACACCAGATTTGCTTCTTGTTCCCTATCTCTTTATATTCGTTGTTGTTTTGACAAACATGTTTATGAATATTTATGCTATTGGAATGGTTAATTTAATCAGCTTATCTTGAATTTAATTTGTGTTGGGTTGATTGCATTTCGTCCTCTTAAATTATTAAAATTGTGTTTATGCTGTTATAGGCCTCGGTAAAATGCTTGATTAAGTAAAATCATGCTTAAGTTATTCTGGCATTATAATTGTTTAGATAACTAAAGAATTAATTATTTAAATGCATTGAAATTGTAATTAATGGACACAGTACTTAGTCACTGCATGTTTAATTCTTCTAAGGTAGCTGAAGATTAAATTAGCATTGTATTTGGCAATACATATGCCTTGCATAGCTTGCAAGATTGTTGTGATTAAACTGTTTCAAGGTAATGATACTTTGTTACCTCACATGGTCTTTGATATGCTTATTAGGTTGAATTAATCGTTTGAATTGACATAGGAATATGCTAGAGATTGTTTAATCTAATAGGTATGTATGTGCAATAACATGTTTACCTTTATAAATCTATTTAATCGGTTGAATTGACATAGGAATATGTACAAGAGATGAATGGATTTTTTATTTGTAAATATGTTCATAAGTTATGAAATTATCGAGTTGCCGTGAATTTATTTTTAACAAGTATAAGCATGAGTTTAATAATTCTAAGTTAAGAAATGTAATTAATCCAACACAATTATATCATCTTGATTAAAATCAGCTTTTGAAATCGTGCATTAGAACTTTATTTTATTTTATTTATTTTACTTTTTTTTCTAGTTTTTAAATATTTCCCAAATCCAAATATTTTTCCTTCACCAAAGTGTTTGAAATCATTTTCATAAATAATTCTTTTACAGTCCCTGTGGGTACGATAACTAGACATTTACTTGTCACTTTATTACTTGTTGCGATTGTGTACACTTGCATATTTCCACCATTCCAAGGACATATAAATCAGCTCCATTAAAATCAACACGTAATACAATAACAACTTGGTAATTCCTGTATGTATTCATCGGTTTTCACTTACATGTCATATGAAATTATTAAATATCACTTACTTGTCGAGCGTGTCATGTATACCTGAACTGATTCATATCATCATTTCAATTCTTGTACCGTTATCTTCTCCATTGAACCATGGAAATAACATCGAAGATTCTGTATCTTGCACACTAATGGGCATATATGTGGTTAAACCACTTATATCTTGATTCACATATATAACATTTGTTCGTACACCATTATAACCTATATTACCATTTCAATACAATCCAACCAAATTTGCCAATTGCTTAAGCATATAAAATCATCAATGCCTTGTAATTCACATAACATTATGGCAATTCATTTCTATTCGTATAAGCTATAATTCATTCATATAACCAGTAGTTCATCCGTATAAATAGTAGTTCATCAGTAATAATAGTAATTCATCCATATAAACACATATCTTATTCATATGATCAGTTACAGTAATTATGCCCGTTGAACTATGTAGAATATGGATAGATACTCAGGTGATACACACTAAGTGTATTTATCAAAAATCCATCAATTCATTATCATTTCAACTCATTCGAGCCATGATCGGTAAGCTCCTCCTGAGTTGATAAACAGTAAGCTCTAACGAGCTGAGAACAGTAAGCTCTAACGAGTTGATATATCAATAAGCTCATACGAGCTGTGGTGAGTCTGCAACACATACAGGATCTCGACCAATACGGTAACCCTAGTGACATGTCACTCGTATCTAACAAATTCCTATGGTTCAAACGGGGCTCGATAATTATCCAACTTCATCATTTAAGCATTCAATGATCAATAATTCAATTTCTCAAATCATATATATATATATATATATATATTCGATTCAATTAAGTACATACATTTTAATACTCAATTTGCATACCTAATGCATATTATCATACTGAATCCATGTAACATATATAACAATTGTAGCATTTCACTTTCAATCATGTAAACAGTAATTTATCATATAAACAGTAATTCAAATTTGTAACACCTCGAATTTTTGGGCCTAGAAGTGTTGGGCCTTGTGCATGGGAGTCGCTAAGAGACTGTACATAAAAGTTTATGTGTGCAAGAAATATCAAAAATTGGTTGTTGCTTTAATGGTTAAGTGATTAGGAGTATTTGGGGGTGTTGGAGAAGTCTTGGGTTCAAACCTGGGCTTTAGCAAAAATCTATGTTTTTCTCTTAAAGGAGCCTTGCTGTTAGTGGGTAGGTTTTAAGAATATTTTTTGATAATTTATAACACAAGAGGAGCTTGTGGCTTAGTGGCAAGTGGCGTGGGGTGGACTGGCAAGGAGGTTGTGTCACAAGGGGCCAAGGAGGTCAGAGTTTCAAGTCTCTCCCTGCTCAAAAGAGTAATTTATTTTACTCCTTGCTGAGCTAGAAGTTGAGTTGGAGTGGAACTCTACTTGGTGAAGGTTTGAATTGGTCTTGGTATTTGAATGGGAGGTAGGGAGTAGATTAAGGAGGATGTTGAGGGATAATGTTGGTTGCTGGAGGAGATTAAGAAAGGGGGGATGAAGTAGTGTCTGAGCCGAATAGGGACTTTCGGTTGCTCAAGAATTCGACTAGGGGGATTGGCTTATTTTTGGTTTCGGCATTTGATGTTTTGTGTGGGTGTTAGCCGAATCTTGCTAGAGGATTTTTTTTCTTAGCTCGTTTGTTCTATCGCTTTTTGTTTTCAAGACTTCTTATTTCGGCTTCTTTTCTTTTGCTGAAATGGCATGACCATTTAGGCCATTTTGTGCCGAATTTACTTTCAATTACTGGCCGAATTCCTCCCTCATTTCTCCTCTTCTAGACTTTCTTTTCTGCTCTAATTCTTTTCTTCTCAATTACTTCACTACTGTGCCATCCCATCTTCTCTTTTTCTTCAAGTACCTTTGGCTGAATTTCTTCCTCCTCTTCTCCTCTATTTCTCTTTATTAATCTCTTGTTACATAATATCCCTTCTCCCTATCTCTTTTCTTCATCTTTCATTTATGCTACTCTCCTCTTTGGGGTTACTCATAAGCCGGATCATCTTGATTTTGTAAGGTTGAAGGTTAAACTTCAGGTCCTTTGTTCTTCAAATCCGAACATTTTTTCTCTTGGTTTATTGATCTCTTTTTGATTTGGGTGGTTGCTAGACTTGAGTCTTGGTGAGTATTGGTAAGTTTTTGTCTTTGAAGATGGCGATCTCTTTTATTTAAGGGCTAAATGTACTTTTTTTCTCTCAATTGCTTTTCGCCTAGATGTTGCCTTGTAACACTATGTCTTGACCGAATGTTGCTAGGGATTCGATTTCATTAAGGAAGGTGTTGGACCGATTCCTTATCTCTTTCAAGTGATCATTTCCTTTATTGGTAAGGGTTCAAGTTTTAGTGGTACCGATTAGGGGATTATGGTTGTTTATGAGTTTGGCTAATTGTTCTCATGAAGGTAAAGCTTTGGAAAGTCTATGTAGTGTTCGAACAAGAGGGATTCTGTGATTGATTGGTTGGTTCTTGATCTTGAAAGTAGTTCGGTTTCGCCATCGCAACAGTTGTGTATTAGTACCATAATTGCTAATCAGTCAAAAGTCGATAGAGTGTGAATGTCTTCCGCACGGTGTTAGCTGTAGCGGCAAATGCCAAAAATGCCAAATTGCCGAAAAACCGAAGGATTGGGCTTTTGGGCCACATGAGCGTGCAAACACTCATGTGATCAACTGAGCTCGCGAAACGTGGGAGTACGACAAGGAAGGCCGTCGTGAGCGATCTCATGGGCTTGGGCCAGCATGGGCCCAATGGGCCTATGGGCCCGCGTGGGTAAACTTCACTGTTAAGTGGGACATAGATAGACTTGTCATGTCGTGCACATGACTTAGGTAATTCTGGGCCTCATTGGGCCGAAGTGGGCTGTGTGGGCCTAGTGGGCCCACACAGATAAAATGTATGTGAGGTGGTAAGTGTTGTTTGGACTATGACGTTTGCATAACTGTGGCTGTTTCTGGGCTAAATGGGCCACACGAGTGTGTGGGCCCACTTGGGCCGGGTAATGGGCCCTAGGCCCATTTACACCGTTGTGATTGTTTAGGTTACTTAAGTCGCTCGAGACGACAGTGGACTTTCTGTTGGGTCGCTAAGACCCTGATTTGCAAAATTACCAAAATACCCCTGATTTACAAAATTACCGAAATACCCTTAATTTGCAAAATTACCTAAATACCCCCAGTTGGTAAAATTACTAAAATACCCCTGATTTGCAAAATTACTTAAATACCCTCAATTTGCAAAATTACTAAAATACCCTTAATTTGCAAAATTACTGAAATACCCTCTATTTTCAAAATTATCGAAATACCCCTAATTTGCAAAATTACTGAAATACCCTCTATTTTCAAAATTATCGAAATACCCCTAATTTGCAAAATTATCGAAATACCCCCAGTTTGAAAAATTACCGAAATACCCCTGTAGGGTAGAATTATCAAAATACCCCTAAAGGGTAAGATTACCGAAATACCCTGAAGGGTAGGATTACTGAAATACCCCTATAGGGTAAAATGACTATTTTGCCCTTGTGGGTAAATGACTGACTTAGACTATGAATTTAAGTGATTTGACTGTGATCGCATGACTATGTTTTAACTGACTTGACTATGGTCGTGTGACTGATATGCTTTTCAAATATGTTTAAATGACTGTTACTGAGCATGCCCATTTTGCATACACGTGTAATGATTGAGCATGACATGCACGACATATTGCATGGGTTGGGACATTTATACGGAGGAAGTTCTAATAGAGTCGCACGGGTCGCATGAGATGATTGTGGATCCAGTATTGATCTGTTAAAGCCGCACAGGTCGCATGAGACGATTGTGGATTGACGGACGGCTTAAAGCAGCGTAATCTGATTATGGCTCTATGCCAACCTAAATATGGCTCTGTGCCATCTTGATTATGGCTTTGTGCCAATCGTATTTACCAGTGGCTCTATGCCTAACTTATATATTGATGACTCTGTGTCGATCATAATTACCTGTGGCTGTGTGCCGGTTATATTATCGTCGCTGATGGCTATGTGCCAAACTTGTTACAGTTACCGATAGCTTGGTGCCATCCTGATTATGGCTCTATGCCATCCTGATTATGGTTTATAACCATTCTGTTTATGGCTCTTGGCCATTCTGTTTACTGGCAGCTTTGCTGCGATTTTGGCCATCCTGATTATGGCTCTATGCCATCCTGATTATGGTTTATAACCATTCTGTTTATGGCTCTTGGCCATTCTGTTTACTGGCAGCTTTGCTGCGATTTTGGTTAGTGCCGCAATCAGTGCTAACATTGGGAGTGTAGGGATGGCGTGGGTGATTTATTCCTTGCAGGTAGTGCAGGGTTGGACGGAGGCAAGTGTAGGGTTGGATGGGATAGGTTAGCATGCATCACACGTTATGCATATGGAATTAGTCTTGATTGGGCTGAGGCCCAAGTGAAATTGTACTGGCTTAGACCCACACACATTGTTCTGTTACTGTATTGGGCTCCGGACTAAACTGATTCTGAATTCTGTCTGTTTTACTGACTGTTTTAGTTAGGAGGGGATTACACACTGAGTTTTCACAGACTCACCCCATTTTTAACTGTGCAGGTAATCCCTAGCATTAGGAGGATCGGTGCTGCGAGGGACTCGGATATGGCCACACTACTACTTTTGGACTTCATTTATGCTTTAGATTCCGTTTTGGGTTTTAATTTTTGTAATAAGGCCTCTTTAAGGTTCTGGGTTTTAACTTGGGGTTTTTATTTACTTTGAGTTATATCCGTTAGAAGTAAATCAGGATTTTCCAAAATGTTAATTGTTTTTAAAACAACACTATGTTTTCGCAACATTTTCAAAATGGTTTCACGACTTAATCTTTTTCGTAAATCGATTACTCTCAAAATTAGCTTTCGCAACTAAAAGGATATTTTGGGAATAAAATTAATTATTTTTCATAGCTATACGAACTTACTTCGAATTGCTCAAATGGAATTTTGCGGTTATTCGTCCATTTTTCCTTTTTCCCGGATCTAAGCTCGACCTCGGCTTATCTTCATCTAAATAATATATCAAATTCAACAAATTAACTTCCTTTCTATTCAATTTGACACTTTATACACATTTTGGAAAAATTACGCTTTTGCCTTTAATGTTTCACTGTTTTACAATTTAGTCCTTATCTCGTAAAATTGCAAATTCATGAAATTTAAGGACAACCCCTGCTAGCCGAATTTTGTATATCTTCATAACAGCCCATATTTTCATTTTATTCAAACATTTAACCATAAAATTTTACAATTTCGCAAATTAATCCCTAATTGACAATTTTGTCACAAATCACTTAACAAAACTTGTATATCTATCATTTAACCTTCATAATCTATCATTAAACATTTAAACACTCAAGCATTCAACAATGGCATCATTCAAAATTTATAACAGTTTTGAAATTGAAGGTATGGGTTAGCTATAATACGAAGCAACGATCTCAAAAACATAAAAATCATTAAAAACTGAGATCAAAATCGTACCTAATCAAGCAACAAAAGTAACCGAATCTCAAAATGCTTCCATGGTGTTCTTTTTCTTTCAATTTCGGTGAAAGAGATGAGAAAATAAACTTAAGATTGTTTTTGTTTTATTTTAACTTAATTTACTAATTACAACTTTAACCTTTGATAAAACATATATAATTATTGAAAAACATGTTTAAATATGTCCACTCATTCTAATAATGGCATATTTACCATACAAGTACTCCTTCATTTCATTTCTATAGCTATTTGGTTCATTTAACTTAGAGAACTCATATTTTACACTTTACGCTATTTAGTCCTTTTTACCTAATTAACCACTCAAACGGTAAAATTTCTTTACAAAATTTTCGCACAAACATTCTACCATATTGTAAACCTTAATAAAATAATAAAATAAATATTTTGACTTTGGATTGTGGTCCCGAAACCACTGTTTTGATTAACCCTAAAAATGGGTTGTTACAATATGGTTGATGTTTGGCTGGATATGATTGCATTATGGAAGATGAAACTATAGTTTGAATATGCTTATATATATGGCTTGTAATTTGTTGGAAATGTTGTGAATTGGTACTTTGCTTTGAATGGCTTATATGAATATTGATACTAGTGGTTGAAAGGTATATTTAGTACCGTATGGTATGTTTTGATAATTGAATTCAATGGTTTGAATTAATGCAAACTTGATTAGAAGTTAACGGATTATTTTGGCCAAATTGAGTACATGGTTATACATGTTTTTAATGTTGTCATTTGAGGTGCCTTTGGGCATATTGGTTGTATGTTAGTATACCATATGTACATAACTAGAATATGCATGATTTTGGTGCCTTGTTATGGCTTGTAATTGTGTGCAAATGTGCTTGTAGGTACATGCTAGTTTGGGTGAGAAAAATGGCTTGAAAATAAACTATTTTTTGTCCACATGGGTAAAGACACGGGTGTGTGTCTCAGTCGTGTGTGACACACGGTCAGGCGACACGGCGGTGTCTCCCCTGTAGCTTTCAAAGGGTTGCAAGTCAGGCTGTTACATGGCCTAGAACATGACCTAAAACACTGTCTGGCATACGAGTGTGTGGGGATACTTCGAAGGGTACACGGCCTGGCATAAGGGTGTGTGGCTTGCCTCTGCTACCCAAGTCAGTGAGTTACATGGGCTAGGACACGACCATGTGTGAAACACCCCAAACCCGGCCCACGAGTCTCGACCGGATCTGGTATGTTCCTTGCGTAAAACATTTCAAAAACTTGCTTGTTACTTTGAAAAGTTTGGGTGGTTTGAAACAAAAATCGATTTGTGTTGTATTGTTCAAGAAGTCTAGATTTTATTAAAACCTTTTTATTATATTTCAAAACTATAAGTTAAAAGAATTCCCGAGTTGGTTTAGAGTTCACCTTTTTAAAATTGAAAATCATTTGTGTTTAGGTGTCAAACTTATAAAGATTTATTTTCAAGAAAAGTTGTTTAACCTTGATTCAATAAATATTGTATCATAGTAAAATCAAATAAAATGCATGCATAAAACAGTTAATAGTAATGGCCTTATTACATCAAAACAAAACCCGGAATAAATCCAAAATACTTAAATAGAAAGATTTTAAAATAAAATAAGTGCTGACCTGAGCATGGCCACCCCTAAGTTCCTGCCGACCCGGTCCATCTACTGAGCGTCACCTGAAAAGATATCCCACTAAGGGGTGAGTCAACAGACTCATTCTGCAACAACTAACACAAACTCCCAATCGATTTAGGCATATCAAATCATACATAGCAAATATAAGCAATGATGCAAACCCAACCCAAACCTATTAACCATCCTCTACACATCACCCGTACCAACCAAACACACCGTGGGGATTACTAAATTGACCCTCCGTCCGCTACACACCATCGAAGGCAGTCGCTGCAGACGACTTGCACATCGCCCTTATAAATTGTGGCATAGCCACCAGATAATAATGTGACAGAGTCACCAGATAACATTTTGTGACATAAGTCACCACATTCAGATTATGTGACATGAGTCACCAGATATTGTGGTAAAAACCACCAGATCACTTCCCCTTTTCAATATCACCCATATGCCCCATGTCATACAAATCATGCAAGTATCATGCCATATGCCTTATTTCATATTCGTAACCAATTCTCATATATGTCATATTCAGTGTTCATACTGCTATTAACAGAGCTTTAAAAGATAACGTACCTGAATATGCCGTACCATTGAATGGTACCTTTAGTCACATCTTTCATATTCTTATTAACACATATTTTATTAATACCATAAATCTATTAGGAATCAGTGTAGGGCTACACACCTGGTTACTAACGTGCTCACTGAAATCCTGAAAATCCCGATCTAATGCTCTAGATCCCTAGCTCCTACATTCGGCCAACACTAAGCATTTTAACAAAAAGCCATTCGGCTACATAATCAAATCCCGAAGGATTATCGCAACCAAAATCCTTACCTTGCTGTCGATTTGGTTACTACTCAAATCCCAAAATTAATCCTTGTTCCTTAGATCTAGAAATCCCGAAGATCTCCTCTTGAAGTCGGCTACAATAGGAATCCCAAAATTCCCCTTCAAGCATTTGGCCAAAGAACATTAATAGGATTAGAGTCTCGATTTTGGCTAAAAGAAAAGAAATAAAACGACGACAATTGAATCCTTACCCTTACTGCTGAAATCGACTACACCTTTACTTGAACCCACAGAGATATTCGGCCTTAACAATTGGGAAGGAAAAGAGATGAGATTTACAAGGGTTCGGCAATGGTGGTGTTTTGATCAAGGGATTTCGGCAATGAAGAACTTTTGGAAGAAGAAATTCGGCCTAAGTAGAATAGAAAGAAAAGATGAGAAGGAAAGATGGTAGTTTCAGCTTACCTTAAACAAATGAGAAAAGCAATTGTCCCTAATGGTCTTGGGATGATTTGGCCAAGGTCTGAATGAGAGGAAAAGAGTGAATTTTGGTGAGGTTTGATTATGAAAGAAAAAGGGTTGAAAGTTTATGAGAGAGTGGAACAAATTTCGGTAAAAGAAAATGGCCAAAACTTCACTTTGATAGCTTTAAACTTTCGGCACATAGCCCCCCCACATGACCGAATGCCTCATCTCACTCCCCTCCCTTGAATTCGGCTAGCATTCAAACACTAGCTTCTCCTTGCTTTTCTCCTATTTTATCTCTTATCTACCCATTTAAAATAATCTAAATGAGTCAAGCATTATCCTTGCCCTTAGCCAAAATTTTAAAAGGAATTAGACCACATCTAAAACTCATCCATCAAGTGTCCCATTGCCGTCCATCACTGCTCATCCTTGCTGCAAAATAAAACTCCCCTTTTTGCTTCCCTTGCTGCTCGAACCTGAGCCCTTGTACACTGATTATGGCATCACCTCCTAAGGCTTTAAATGGCACCTCCTTGCCACTTTAACAAGCCCATCACTATGTCCAATTTCCCTTACAATTTCTCTTAAGGCCTATCAGGCTTAGCTCCCCTTAAAAACTTAAAATCAAATAATTTCTAAGGCATTCACCTACACTCTAAAGTTCCTAAAATTTATAAAACACATTCAAGACACATAGGCATGCTACTACATACAATTAAGCAAAAATGCACAAGCCCTAAATCCCGGATATTACAGTTCTACCCCCCTTAAAATAATTTCGACCTCGAAATTACCTGGCTAAAATAAGTGAGGGTATTGCTGTCGCATTGCTTCTTCCAGCTCCCAGGAAGCTTCTTCCGATCCATGGTTATGCCATAACACTTTAACTAAAGGAACTGATTTCCTTCGCAACACCTTCACATCTCGTTCCAAGATCTGAATCGGCTTTTCCTCGTAGGATAAATCTGGCTTTAGTTCCACCTCTTCGACTGGCACTACATGAGATGAATCTGATTGGTATCGATGTAGCATAGAAACATGGAATACATCGTTCATCCGCTTCAACTCCGGAGGCAACTCTAACTGGTATGCCACTGGTCCAACTCGCTTCAATACCCGATAAGGTCCTATAAACCTGGGACTTAACTTCCCTTTGCGACCAAATCTCATCACCTTTTTCCAAGGCGATATTTTAAGAAACACCTGATCTCCCACAGCAAACTCTATTTCCTTCCGCTTAAGATCTGCGTACGACTTTTGCCTATCAGATGCTTCCTTCAACTGTGCCCGAATTACCTCCACCTTCTCTTCAGATTCTGCCACAATCTCTGGACCCAAAACTCGACGTTCCCCCAATTCTGTCCAACACGTAGGAGTGCGACACTTCTGTCCATACAACGCTTCATATGGTGCCATCCAATACTGGCTTGATAGCTGTTATTATACACAAATTCCGCTAAAGGCAAATATTCTTCCCAACTTCCTCTGAAGTCTATCACTCAGCCCCTCAGCATATCCTCTAACACTTGGATCACTCGCTCAGACTGGCCATCCGACTATGGATGAAATGCCGTACTGAAGTCTAATCTGGTACCCAGCGCTTGATGTAGTGCTTTCCAAAATCGAGGCGTAAACCTTGGATCCCTATCCGAGATAATCGACACCGGCACTCCATGCAACCTCACAATCTCTGCCACATACAACTTCGCCAACTTCTGCAATGGATAGTCAACCCGCACTGGAATGAAATGTGCAGACTTTGTCAACCGATCCACTATCACCCATGCCGAGTCATTCTTAGTAGGCATAAGGGGAAGCCCACTAACGAAGTCCACGGTGATTCTCTCCCACTTCCACTGTGGAATCTTTATCAGCTGAAGCAATCCTGGCCGAACTTGGTGTTCAGCCTTGACTTGCTGACACGTTAGGCACTTCCCTACAAAATCTATAACTTCCCGCTTAAGACCAGGCCACCAAAACTGTTCCCTTAGATCTCTATACAACTTACTACCTCCAGGATGCATAGCATAAGGGCTACTATGCGATTCCTGAAGAATTCTCTGCCTTAACTCATTATCCTTAGGCATACAGACCTTACCTTTGAAACACAAAACTCCATCGCTGCTAACACCATAATCCTCCAACTCCCCATTCTGCACTTGCCGCAACTTAGCACTTAAATCATCGTCTGCCAACTCTCATTCTTTCACCTCATTCAACCATGTCGGCTTAACTTGCAGCTCCGCCAACAAACTTCCGTCGTCATACAAGCTAAGATGTGCGAACATCGCCCTCAGATCCGACACAACCTTCCAACTTAGGGCATCCGCCACTACATTCGCCTTGCCCGGGTGATACTCTATCGAACAATCATAGTCCTTCAATAACTCCACCCACCTTCGCTGTCTTAGGTTCAATTCTTTCTGAGTCAACAGATACTTAAGACTCTTGTGGTCTGTGTAGATCACTGACTTTTCTCCATAAAGATAGTGCCTCCATACCTTAAGAGCAAAGACCACTGCTGCCAATTCCAAGTCATGCACCGGATAATTAACCTCATGTGGCCTTAATTGTCGAGACGCATAAGCGACTACCTTCCCGTCTTGCATCAGAACACATCCTTATCCCGTATGAGAAGCGTCACAGTACACCACAAAATCCTTCCCTGCCTCCAGCTGAATCAAAACCGGAGCTTCAGTCAAAACCGTCTTGAGCTTCTCAAAGCTCTCCTGTTGCTTATCTGTCCATACAAAAGGTACTTCCTTCCTTAGCAACTTCGTCAAAGGTGCGGCTAACAACGAAAACCCTTCTACGAACCTTCTATAGTAGCCTGCTAACCTCAAGAAACTATGAACCTCCGCCACAGACTTAGGTGGTTTCCAATCCAACACGGCTTCAATCTTCCGAGGGTCCACCCTTATTCCTTCCGCAGACACCACATGCCCTAAAAATGTCACCTTCTTCAGCCAAAATTCACGAGATTCGAACCCAGGCTCCCTTACAACATAATCCACGCTGCTAACCACTTGGCCACAAGCTCCTCTTGTGTCTTAAACCATGCGCAACTAAATATAAACTATGGTCCAAATTCTAAGATCCAAGTAAAAAGAAACCAAAATGCAAAAGACAAGACTTGAACCTTGGACCTCCTTCCTTCCTTGTGGCGTCACCCCCTTGTCTCTTATGTGGCGTCACTTTGCCACTACACCATACACTCCACTTGTGTCATTTTCCTCCACTTTTTATTCTTAAGGCCTACCTGTCAACTTCCAAGGTTTTTTCCACCTAAAACCAAAATTTCCCCAAAGCCAATATTTGATCCCGGGACTTCATAGAAGCCCTCTAACCTTTCAAAATCACTTATCTAATAAGTCTAACTTGCATTAATACCGTTCTCCAAAATTTTAAACGCTACTACGCTTAAGGCCCACTGGGCCCAATCCTACTAGGCCCAATTTCGGGATGTTACAAATCTACCCTCCTTAAAGAAATTTCGTCCCCGAAATTTCCAACTATAGGTACAATCACACATCCTAACCTACAACACTACGCTCACGCTACGCACTCTGATCTTAATAAAACTAATATACTTTCCAACTAAATCTTGGAATCCTTCACATAACCAACTATCTAACACCGGAGCAAACAGATATTTTTCCCACATACATACAATTCCTATATTCAAGCATCACATCCACACATCGCAGAATAACTACAATCATTCAGCATATAATAAAATATAGTAAAAAGGAAACTTACAGATTTGGTGCCGTGTTGGTGGGACACAAGCAATACGTTTGGGAAGCTATAGCAGAGAGTAACTCCTATGTGATTAGGGAGGAAACTGATCCAGAAAATCTTCTAATCTATGGTACACAGATTACACTTTATTTAAGGGTACTATATATGTTCATTCTTTTTCCTCATTTACACCCTATTTGAATGTATTTGCATTTTTATGTTTAAAAATATTAATGGAAGATAATAAATAGCATTAAGATTTTAATGTAGTGTTTTCTGTTACAAATACAATTGCTTTAGAAATTTATGGTTCCTCAAATGTACAGTTTGTAAGACCCCTAACACGTATTCATCGCTGGGATAGGGTTACAGAGCATTACCAGAGTTTACAATTCAAACGAACAGAAAATTCAATCATTTCATAACATATCATTAAACATATTAAAACCAATTCAAAACATACAAATTGTCCCTTATACAAACCCTTGAGGCCCAAATTACACATTAGAAACAAGTCGGGACTAAATTGGAAACTCTGAGAAATTTTCACAAAACATTGAAATTTTTCAACATTGTAAGGGTCACACGGCCATGTGGCTAGGTCGTGTGACTCACACGGGTAGTGAAATGCCCGTGTCTCAGGCCATGTGGGCATTCAAAATAGGGACACACGGCCGTGTCCCAGCCCATGTCCATGCCCGTGTAACTCACTGACTTAGGCCACACGGCCAAGCCACACGCCCGTATGCTAGGTCGTGTACCCTTCGAAGTAGCCTCACACGCCCGTGTGCCAGGCCATGTGCTAGGCTATGTAACAGCCTGACTTGTACCCTTTGAAACCTACAGGGGACACACGGCCATGTCACCTGGCCGTGTGTCACACACGGTTGAGACACACAACCGTATCTCTGCTTGTGTGGACTAAAATAGGCCATTTTACAAGCCATATTTCTCACCCAATTTGACATGTACCTACACCCAAAATTATGCATATAAACATGCCGTAATCAGGCACCCAAACCTAGCATAAACAAGCTTTAAACATGTAGTAAATCACATACAACCAATATGCCCTTAGGTACCTCAAATGATAACTTATAAACATGACCAACCATATATTCAATATAATCAAATGATCAACTAACAAATATGCATAATTGTATGAACACTTACCATGTAAATTATTTACCAAAACACATCCATTTGGTACCAAAATTCCATTCTAAATCTAGCACCAAATGACCATATAAATCATATCCACCAAAACACCAATTTACCACAATTTCATCCTATCACAAAGCACATATACAATATGCATATTCATACTGCAATTTTCATCTTCCATAATTCAACCATACTAAGACATTCATCAACCATTAGAGAGAAAATATTTACATACCATATACAATACTTATACTATCATCAAAATGCCTAAATACAAGCCAAACTAATGGCCAAATTATCAACAAAGCATATAGGCCAACATTAGCCAAAATAATCTATACATGCCATTATAACCGGAATTAAACCAATGAATGTACCAAAAGAGCTGGTGGATAGTGTGATATAGCTTCGACAAGCTTCCAACTCGAACGAGCTTCCTATTCACTATAAACACAGAAAATAACACAGAGTAAGCATTTAAGCTTAGTAAGTTCATACAACATAGAATTTAACTTACCATTTAGTCATAATTTAGGAAAGTAAACATAGCATATCCCAACTCAATTTTGCCAAATGCCTAAGCACATATTCACCAACATGTTAGCCATGTAAAACACATATAATAGCTAATAAACATGGATGAACATAACCACTAAGCAAGTTTTACATACATGTATCACTCATTTCACGCTTCAATATATCATGTAATATCATTTCCATGTATTTCATGTATATACCTGTAATAGTTAGCATCGAACTCATATCATCTCATAACAGAACATTGCCCGTTGAACCAATTAGAATATCGTTGGATACTCGGGATAGCTCACACATAGTGTGCTAAACTGTAATATTCAATTCCTGTACATGTATGCTCATACGAGCTATGAATCGGTATGCTCTCACGAGCTGTAAATTTGTAAGCTCATACGAACTGAGAATTGGTAAGCTCTCATGAGCTACAATCGGTAAGCTCTCACGAGCTGTAATTGGTAAGCTCATACGAGCTGAGAATCAGTAATCCCTAATGACATGTCATTTGTATCTTACAAATTTCTAAGGTTCAAATGGGACTCGGTAATCATCGTACGTTGTCAGATATGCGATCAGTATTTACATGTCAATTATACAAATCATACACATATAATTCAAATAAAACATAAAAATACTCAATTTAATTACACAAACTTACCTCGATAAGTATCCGTAGATACAAAGGCGATCAATCCAAGATTTTCTCGCCTCGATCTAACTCCCTACGAGGTCTGACTGGATCTGTACGGATAAATAATATATTTCTCATTCAATTTAGTCCAACATATATTTTTGGAAAATTATAATTTTACCCCTATACTTTTAATTTTTATGCAATTTAGTCCCTAGGCTCGAAAAATGAAATTCATGCAATTTAACCCTTACCCAAGCCTAGCCGATTTTTATACATATTAGTAGCAACCAATATATTTCATAAATTCGCAATTTCACCACACAATATTTTCTATTTTACTATTTAGCCCTTAATCGATAATTTTATCAAAAATCCCTTTACAAAAGTTGTTTATCTAATAACAACCATCTACTTTCTATCATCAAACTTCAAAAGTCAAGCATGATCATTAATGGTAAAACCCTAATAGTTTAACAGTTTCACAAATTTGTCCCCAGGCTAGCTAGATTAAGCTACAAAGATCCCGAAAACATATAAATCATTAAAAACATATTAAAAATACATACCTAATTGAAATAAATTGGAATGGCAAAATGAAGCTTAAAAAAAATGGTTTCTTGCTTTCATATTCGGTTGAAGATAGATTATGGAAGATGATGATTAATTTGGTTTTCTTGTAATTAACCTTTAATTACTATTTTCCAAAATTAACCTTTAAAATCTTTAATAATTACACAAATGCCAAGCCATGCTCATCCACTATCAACATTAATGTACTAATTACCATGTAAGGACCTCCACTTTAAAGTTCTATAGCTATTTAGTACCTTTAGTTATTAGAACTCAACTTTTGCATCTTACGTGATTTAGCCCTTTTTATCAAATTAAGCAAATAAACGGTAAAATTTCTTAACAAAATTTTTATACGGTACTTCTATCATGTTGTAGAAAATAATAATTATAATAAAATAAATTTTCTGACTTCAGATTTGTGGTCTCGAAATCACTGTTCCGATTTCACTGAAAACGGGCTGTTACACAATTCTTCTAAGTGCCAAATTTCTATGATATTGTTCTCCTGCAATCAGATGATAAGTACAAATTCTCAGATCCCACCAAAATTTAGAATTTGGTGAAGAATTATTCCCAATTTGTTTCTTTCCCAATCTCTACTTGGCAAGAAAAATCAAGGACAGTTGAGGTTAGTGTGCATATTTATTTTCTAATTTGGATATAATTCCTTCCATCAACTTTTGTAACATCCTGAATTTTTGGGCATATGCGTTTGATGGGTGGATATGTTTAATGTGTTAATTTAAGTGTTAGGGGTCCAAATTGGGCTCAGGCTTAGGCAGAAGCCTTGATTAAAATTATCTGTTTGGGCATTATAGGGTTTAAAAGGTAGTATCTATGTTTAAAATACCAAAGTGGGCTTGTGGCCCAATCTTAGGAGGTGACGCCACACAAGGGAGTAAGGGGCCCAAATTTAAGTTTCATGGAGCCCAATTCTTTTAATTTAAGTTAGCTAAATTTTGGGCATTAGGATTAGGTGCAATGGATGGCAACAAGGCTAAAATTTAGGGGTTTTAATGTTTAAAATATATGGATAATAAGCAGATAAAGGCTATTATTTAGGAATTTATTTTATTTGGATAATAAGCAGATAAAGGCTAAAATTTAGGGATTTTAATGATTAAAATATGTGGATAATATGCTGATAAAGGAGGGAGGAGTTAGAGATAATTAAGTCTCTTTTAGATGAGCTAGTAGATTAAGATAAAGGAGAAAAGATAGGATTTATCTGCAAGGTTAGGTAAGTGCCGAAATATCTATAAATAGGGGGAATATTTCTTCAATTTCGGCATTTGGGTTTTTCTCTTTCTTTTCTCTTCTTCTCTGAGTAAAAGCCGAAAACTCCAAAAGTTCTATCTTCCTCTTCATTCTCTACAAAAGCCGAAATCTCTAAGCCAATTCCCTCATCTTCACTTTGATTCAAAAGCCGAAACTCTTTCCATTCTTTTTCTTCCTAGCCGAAATCTTCAAGTCTCTTCCTTGTTTTCTTTTCTTCTTCTCTTTTCCTGTCAGAAACCGAAACTCTTCACTCAAGTATTTTAAAAGCCAAAGATACATCAGTCTTCTCTTGTTCATACTTTTTCTGGGATTTTCCTAAAAGCCGAAATCCCTAGATCTCATCTCCTGTGATTGCCGAATTACTTCTGTGGTGCCTATTTGTGCCGAAATCTAAAGGGAACTTTAGTGGAGTCAATCGCATAGATCTCTAAGTTATAGATCGGTAGCATTCGAATCGTGTTACTTTCGAGATTTCAAGGTAAGAAGATCTATTAGTTTCAATGTGTAAATTCAGGATTTACTAACCCTTGGCCGAATATAGGAGAGGCCCTATTTTCACATCTTTCTGGCTTTTTGAGCAAAGTTGTAGATCGGTCTAGCAAGGGTATCGACATTAATCAGGTGTGTAACCTTTCTCACTATTAGACTATTTGCTAATATATATTCATATGTATAAATCTGCTATACTCTGCTAAATGCCGAAATCCCGGCATAACAAGTGAAAACCCTTGAAGGGTAAAGGCTGATCAACAGGTTAGTGACTTCTGTCCTATTTCAGTGATTATTCCTGTTAAAACGATATGCTTTGTATGACGATTTCATTGTATGCTTGGGGTTGGGAAATTGATGAAAAGGGGAAGTGATCTGTTCTGGTGGCTTTTGCCATTTCAGCCTGGTGACTCTGTCACAAACTCTGTTTCTGGTGGTTTTTTGCCATTTCAGCCTGGTGACTCTGTCACAAACTCTGTTTCTGGTGGCTTTTTTCCATTTCAGACTGGTGACTCTGTCACAACTCTGACGATGAGCAGCACGACTGCCATCAACGGCGTGTAGCGGTGCGGGTTGATTGTAGAAATCCCCTATGGTGTGAACGGCTGGTACCGGAGGCGTGTAGCGGATGGAAACTTAGGATTTGGGTTGGGCTTGCATAATTTTTTTGTTATATATATATTAAAATGTTATTCTATTCTGTAGGGCTAAGGCCCAAATCTAATGGTTCATAAGGGTTGCACACTGAGTCTCGCGACTCAACCAATTTCTTAACATTTTCAGGTAGCACCTAGTGCATCGGACCGGGCTGGAGAGGAGCGCAAGGTGGCCATGCAAAAGAACTCTTGGATTTAACAAGAAGACTCCAGTTTATTATTTTATATTTTTATTTAATGGGTTTTAAATTTTATTATAATAAGGCCATGGGCCACTAGACTATTATTTATGTTTTGGTTTATGTTGGGCTTTTATACTGAGCTTTTAAGTTTTATGTTTTAAATTAAGTTAAGACATGTATGAAATTATAGTTTTTGTTTAAAATTCACCAAGGTAATTTATAACTTTATATTTTATACTTACTAATAAATCACTAAGTTTTCGGTTTTAGTATTTAAACCTAGTAGTTGTTTTCCAAAATGCGACATGTTTTGTAAAATCCCTTAAGTGACATACCAGATCCGGTTGTAGCGTTTGGGCCGGGTTTGGGGTGTTACAAATTGGTATCAGAGCCCGGTTCAAAACTCGGCTCTGGGAGTTTTGGGCTCAAAACGTTTTCTGAAAATGGGCTTTTGAAATATGCATGTTTTTAAGTGATATCAGGTATGTTAGCTCAACATGGCACCTGCGTCTCCGACCCAAGTCCGCCAAGTAAGTATTCTAAACCATTGTGTGATCTATATGTGGGCTTGATGGGCTTTATGGGACGTAGGTTAGTTAGATTAGAACTTGATGGACTTTAGGCCTAGCTGAAACAACTCCTAAAATCTGATAAGACTTAATTTCACTAAATAAACCCGTGAACGAGTCGCAAGACTAGGGTGTGGCAACAGGCATACGCATGTCTAGGATTGGATCCGGAAGAGCCTGGTACTTAAGCAGTCCTAGTGACTCACCTCCTCTTCGCTGGAATCCTACCTGGTGCGTAGTGACTGTTCACCCTAGCCACGAGGATTTGTTGACGGGCCAAAATCTATAATTAAAACCCGAAAGGGACCAGCCACATTATTTTTACAAAATTGCCAAAATACCCTTGATTTGTAAAATTACCAAATTACCCCTGATTTGTGAAATGACCAAAATACCCTTAATTTGTAAAATTACCAAATTACCCTTGATTTGTAAAACGACCAAATTATCCCTGATTTGTAAAATTACCAAATTACCCCTGATTTGTGAAATGGCCAAAATACCCTTGCTTTGTAAAATTACCTAAATACCCCCGGATTACAAAATTACCGAGATACCCCTGGATTGTAAAAATTACCAAAATACCCTTATTTCATGAAATCAACAAGGAACTCTATTCTGAAAATTATGAAAATACCCCTGTAGCATAAATTACGGAAATACCCCTGGGTAGTGAAATGACGAAAATACCCCTCCAAGATGAATGTAGGTTTGTGGATGTACTTGTATGCTAATGTCTGATGACTGAATGTGTGCGCTTCCTGGAATTAGAAGGTAAACTTGAGACTGAAACTGTAGATAGGTTCGAATTTGAAAAAAACTACCTCTAAAATTACTATTCATAAGACTGTTCGTGGTTAATCAGTGAAAGAAATTAATAATTCATAAAATTTCTAATTCCGATAATACGAGAATCAACGATGAGTGCTAGAAGAGGAAGAAGAGGCCGCGGCCGAGGCCGTGGAAGTGTTAGGACTGATGTGCTGACTCGGCTAGTTAGGGAGGTACTGAAGGAGGTTAAAGAAATCGGTGAAACACTTCGGGTTAAGTGCGTGGACTGTAAGAAAAAAAAGAGATCGTAGTTTTCTAGGGTTGCAGTCTCGTTCTGTGAAGCATGTTAAGGTCTGTCCAAACTTCCGGGTTTGCGAATATTGCAGAAGGCATCATCCGGGTGAATGTTGGAGGAAGTCAGGAACGTGTTTAAGATGCGGGTCTGAGGAGCATAAGGCTCGGGATTGTTCAATCACTATTAAGTCGGGTATGTTTTGTGTGGATGCTATATTTTTGGGTATAGAAACTGTATGCGTGCAATGTCTATATATTATTAAATTAGAGTGCGCAGCGAAAGCATAGTGGTGAGACTTGGGTAGTACGATTAATAGTTAGTTGGAAATTTCGAGGACGAAATTTCTTTAAGGGGGGTAGAACTGTAACATCCTGAATTTTTGGGCATATGCGTTTGATGGGTGGATATGTTTAATGTGTTAATTTAAGTGTTAGGGGTCCAAATTGGGCTCAGGCTTAGGCAGAGGCCTTGATTAAAATTATCTGTTTGGGCATTATAGGGTTTAAAAGGTAGTATCTATGTTTAAAATACCAAAGTGGGCTTGTGGCCCAATCTTAGGAGGTGACGCCACACAAGGGAGAAAGGGGCCCAAATTTAAGTTTCATGGAGCCCAATTCTTTTAATTTAAGTTAGCTAAATTTTGGGCATTAGGATTAGGTGCAATGGATGGCAACAAGGCTAAAATTTAGGGGTTTTAATGTTTAAAATATGTGGATAATAAGCAGATAAAGGTTATTATTTAGGAATTTATTTTATGTGAATAATAAGCAGATAAAGGCTAAAATTTAGGGATTTTAATGATTAAAATATGTGGATAATATGCTGATAAAGGAGGGAGGAGTTAGAGATAATTAAGTCTCTTTTAGATGAGCTAGTAGATTAAGATAAAGGAGAAAAGATAGGATTTATCTGCAAGGTTAGGTAAGTGCCGAAATTTCTATAAATAGGGGGAATATTTCTTCAATTTCGGCATTTGGGTTTTTCTCTCATTCTTTTCTCTTCTTCTCTGAGTAAAAGCCGAAAACTCCTAAAGTTCCATCTTCCTCTTCATTCTCTGCAAAAGTCGAAATCTCTAAGCCAATTCCCTCATCTTCACTTTGATTCAAAAGTCGAAACTCTTTCCATTCTTTTTCTTCCTAGCCGAAATCTTCAAGTCTCTTCCTTGTTTTCTTTTCTTCTTCTCTTTTCCTGTCAGAAACCGAAACTCTTCACTCAAGTATTTTAAAAGCCAAAGATACATCAGTCTTCTCTTGTTCATACTTTTTCTGGGATTTTCCTAAAACCCGAAATCCCTAGATCTCATTTCCTGTGATTGCCGAATTACTTCTGTGGTGCCTATTTGTGCCGAAATCTGAAGGGAACTTTAGTGGAGTCAATCGCATAGATCTCTAAGTTATAGACCGGTAGCACTCGAATCGTGTTACTTTCGAGATTTCAAGGTAAGAAGATCTATTAGTTTCAATGTGTAAATTCAGGATTTACTAACCCTTGGCCGAATATAGGAGAGGCCCTATTTTCACATCTTTCTGGCTTTTTGAGCAAAGTTGTAGATCGGTCTAGCAAGGGTATCGATATTAATCAGGTGTGTAACCTTTCTCACTGTTAGACTATTTGCTAATATATATTCATATGTATAAATCTGCTATACTCTGCTAAATGCCAAAATCCCGGCATAACAAGTGAAAACCCTTGAAGGGTAAAGGCTGATCAACAGGTTAGTGATTTCTGTCCTATTTCAGTGATTATTCCTGTTAAAACGATATGCTTTGTATGATGATTTCATTGTATGCTTGGGGTTGGGAAATTGATGAAAAGGGGAAGTGATCTGTTCTGGTGGCTTTTGCCATTTCAGCCTGGTGACTCTGTCACAAACTCTGTTTCTGGTGGTTTTTTGCCATTTCAGCCTGGTGACTCTGTCACAAACTCTGTTTCTGGTGGCTTTTTTCCATTTCAGCCTGGTGACTCTGTCACAACTCTGACGATGAGCAGCACGACTGCCATCAACGGCGTGTAGCGGTGCGGGTTGATTGTAGAAATCCCCTATGGTGTGAACGGCTAGTACTGGAGGCGTGTAGCGGATGGAAACTTAGGATTTGGGTTGGGCTTGCATAATTTTTTTGTTATATATATATTAAAATGTTATTCTGTTCTGTGGAGCTAAGGCCCAAATCTAATGGTTCATAAGGGTTGCACACTGAGTCTCGCGACTCAACCAATTTCTTAACATTTTCAGGTAGCACCTAGTACATCGGACCGGGCTGGAGAGGAGCGCAAGGTGGCCATGCAAAAGAACTCTTGAATTTAACAAGAAGACTCCAGTTTATTATTTTATATTTTTGTTTAATGGGTTTTAAATTTTATTGTAATAAGGCTATGGGCCACTAGACTATTATTTATGTTTTGGTTTTATGTTGGGCTTTTATTACTGAGCTTTTAAGTTTTATGTTTTAAATTAAGTTAAGACATGTATGAAATTATAGTTTTTGTTTAAAATTCACCAAGGTAATTTATAACTTTATATTTTATACTTACTAATAAATCACTAAGTTTTCGGTTTTAGTATTTAAACCTAATAGTTGTTTTCCAAAATGCGACATGTTTTGTAAAATCCCTTAAGTGACATACCAGATCCGGTTGTAGCGTTTGGGCCGGGTTTGGGGTGTTACAACTTTGGTGCTTTAGGTATCTAGAAACAATTTGCAACTATCGAATTAATACTTGTTCCTCCGGCCTTATGACACCTCAACTTATCTCTATGCTGATCCTTTTTCATGTTCTCATATCTGGTGAGAAAGAGTTAAGTTTTTAATTGAACTCGAACTAATATATTTGGTTCAATTCAATCCAAATTTCATCTCACTCGACTCGATTCAAGAAAATTTCAAATCAAGTTAGGATGATAAAATAAGATTCGTCAACTCGATTAACTCGAAATTTTTCATTCAATTTGATTCGATCAAACGCTCACCCCTATATAGACATTCAACAATGACACTAACAATAAAAATTATCAATAGAGACACTTTCAAGATGTTGTTAGCTAGTATCTATGAGAATGTAGGAATCGTCTATATGATTTATTTTCTTAAGAATATGAACATACTTCGATTTTGTTCATTAGTTTCATTGCCTCAATGATGCAAATAACTTGACCTTTCGGTACTTTATCTCCCACCTAAAAAAAACCCAATTGAAATGAGTATATGAATCTTCTTCGTATCTCACAAGCATGTACCTTGACGAATGGTGGTTAACTTGGTGCTAGACTCTGGTAGAAGGTTCCAGAATAGGGCATTTAAGGGGAGGATGATATGAACTACTAGTTTTAGTAGGGAGTTGAAGGTAGTGCTAGTGGTGGGTGGGTCGGGTTTGAAGGACCCAGAGATGTTGTTAGGGCTACTGCCAAAGGTGGAGTTTGAAATTTTTTATGTTTAGGAGCAAATTGATAGAATGTATAAATATTAAACAAAACAAAACAAAACAAAAAACTCACATCAACACTTTTGTCAAATTTCAAACACTTGTTAATGTTTGGTGACAAACAAATTTTGATTTTAAATAGTTTAGTGACTAAATAGAAAAAAAGTTACAAGTTTAATAACCAAAATACAATGTGAGCAATAATTTAGTGACCATTTCTATAATTTACCCAAGTCTTTTTTCATGTTTTCATTTTTTTTTACCATATTAAAACTTATTATAAGTTTATGTGATTATTTTATGAATTATTAAATTTTTTTATTTTAATTAATGTATTTAAAATATATGTCCATGTCAGGTTTTAAAAATGATGTACTTATTAGTACATCTATCCATGGTTGAGTTGTAAAAAAATTTTAAAGCCCGGTATCAAATTTGGTCTAACCTGAACCAAAGCTCCGTTTTTTATTGTTCATATATTATAATTAATATATATATTTTTATAATTAAATTTAAATTTTTTAATATTTAATTTGAATTTGGATATTAACTTGATAGCAACTTAAAATGTATACCCAATTTAATATTTTTTTATTAGTCATTGATTTTGATTTGTGTAAGTTGGTAAGTTGATTGGATGGAAGATGGAGAAAGCCTGAAAGGTGTTATGTTAGCGAATGTCTTATTAGTCGTTGGTTATCTTTTTACTTCGGAATTTTTGTTGTGGTATCATATTACTGCGGGTAAAATACCTAAAAATACCTAAAAACTAATTTAATTACGGAAAAGGGTCAGTTTTAAAAATATTTACGGAAAAGGGCCGTTTTCCCCCAAAACGCGCCCACGTCAGCGCATTTTGGGGGGACACAACAGCAAAGCGCGCCCCTGGGGCGCGCTTAGCCCTGCAATGGTAAAAAAAAAGGTCAATTTTTTTGACCGTTGGACCCCAACGGTCAAAAGAAACACCTATAAAAACCCCCAACCCTTTTATTTTTTTCACACTTTAATCCTTACTTATTCTTCTCTCAAATTCCTCTCAAAAGTCTCTTTAAGTCCTTCAAACTTCCTCTAAAATTTTGAAATAGTCCTTTAATATTTACAAAAAAGCCCTTTTTAATTTTTTTAATATATTTTTTTGAAACTTTTAAAATTTTTGATCGTATTACAAATGGCCGGGGAATTACTTCGTCTAGACAGCAAGCACATCTCCGTCAAGCAATTGAAAATGGTAAGTTTTTAATTTTAATTTTTCAATATTATTTAATATTTTTTAGGTCTATGCAATTTTAATTAATTTTTATTTTATAATTTTTTAAATAGTCTGTAGATCGGGTGTTGGAATGTTATATTCGCAACATGCATGGTCCCCCATCGCCGTTGATCGAGAATTACCTGCGGGAAGTGGGTTTTTGGCACGTAGCCACGATAGGCCGGGGGTTCAAGTTGGAGCCGCCTTTGATCAGTGCGTTGATAGAGAGGTGGAGACCCGAGACGCACACTTTCCATCTTCCATGCGGAGAGTGTACCATCACTCTGGAAGATGTGCAGTTGCAGTTAGAATTGCCGGTGGACGGGTCGGTAGTCACTGGGTCCGCAACTTCTAGTGATTGGGGAGCCATATGCTACGAGCTTCTAGGTGCCATTCCGGATAAAATTCAAGGATCTCGAATCGATATGGCCTGGTTACGAGACACATTCCCGGAGCTGAATGAGGGTTCGACCGAAATAGAAAGAATACGGTATGCTCAGGCATACTTTCTTCAGATAATTGGAGGCTATCTGATGCTGGACCTTTCTAGAAACCTCGTACACCTGAGATGGTTGCTGAAACTTGTTGATTTCAGAGCAGCCAGTGAATTGAGTTGGGGTCTACCGTGCTATCGAGGTTGTATCGAGAGATGTGCGAGGCGACGCGACCGAGTAAAGCGAAAATCGAAGGTTGCCTATCGCTACTGCAGTCATGGGCATGGTTTCGATTTCCATTTTTATGTCCTCGACTCGACCACCCATATTCATTCCCACTGATAACGAGGTAAATTTAATGTTATATTTTACAATTATTTCGTTGATTTATAGTATAATTGTATGCTAAAAATTTATTTAATTAGGTGGAACCATTCGGCGAGTCATGTTGGAATACCTACCTCGCTTGAAGATATACAGCTTCTATTGGACCAACAGTCAGAATCACAAGTAAGTTTCGAATTTCGTATTTATAATTTAGTATTTCGTATTTAGTGTCTAGTATTATGTATATAACTAATATTTTGGTAATGTTAATATAGTTTCAATGGACGCCGTACGAGGATCTGGAAATTCGGGCAGTAATTCCGGAGGAGTTCTTCCAAAATTCGAACAGTTGGCACGTGAAGGTTCCATTGATCACTTATGCGACCGTGGAGATGCACCAGTCAGATTGGGTTCTGCGACAATTTGGATTCCGGCAACCAATTCCCGTGCCACCTGAGGTGCTGGATGAGGAGCACAAAGTGGACTTACGGCAGCTGCACATGCATTGGCCAAGATTTTGGTCAGCGCATATCGAGACGTGGGAGAACCGGTATGACTATTTACCTATCCGGGAACCAATCATCATTCCTGAGTTAGCGCGCGTGCCGGAATACATGCCATGGTTTAGGATCCATGGTAAGCTGTATCTATTGTCGAAAGAAGAGAGGCGACGGTAACTTCGTGAACGAAGGGAACGTCGGGGCCCTTTAAATCCAAGGAGAAGGGGTGATGAGACAGGGCCATCAACAGCGCCGACACAGTCACCGGGCCCATCAGTTTAGCCGACGACACAGACATCACAGCCTTTACCCTTTATGCCAGGTGCGTACCCTACCCCTTATATGTGTTCTAACCCATATATGTTTCCTTTTCCCAGTCCGAGCCCAGGTTGGAATGCATGGCCGGGTTCAAGTCCGTTCTCGACTACTCCTACTGGCCAGCCGATCTTGAGGCCGTCGTCGCGTGTGAGATCAGAGGAGGAGCCGCCGGGGAGCACTTCTTTCTACCAGGCTCCTTCGCCATACGGGATTCAGACACCCCCGCCGTGGTTTATGCAAACACCTCCGGGGTCGTTATTTTATCAAGGTGGGTCATCCTCGCAACACCCAGAACCAGACCCACTGCCGGAGGAACCCGAATCCCCGCCCGAGGTTCCACGACCCCCACCGGAAGCTAGAAGAGGGAGGAATCCAGCGCGTAACCGCCGACCACCCCCTTGTGGCACTGATTCCGACCGGCATCAACACTGATTCGGACCGACTTTTTTATTTTTTAATTGTAATGTAATTTTTTTCAATTTTTTTAATAAAATAAAAGTTGTTTTTTATTTGTGTTTGTAATTTAATTTTAATATCTTCAATAAAATAAAAGTTGTTTATTTTTTTTATCGTAATTTAATTTTTATTTTTTAATAAAAGAAAAAGTTATTTTTTATTTATTTTAATGTAATTTAATTTTAATATCATTAATAAAATAGAAATGGTTTTATTTTTTATTGTAATTTAATTTTTATTTTTTTAATAAATTAAAACGTTGTTTTTTACTTTTTGTAATTTTGTAATTTAATTTTAATAACTTGAATAAAATAAAAGTTCTTTTACAAAAGTTCACCGTTTTCATCAAAAAAATAGAAATTACATAGCCACCAAGAGACAAAAAAGCTAAGAACACGGTTAACTATTCCGATTTGGACACGAGCGAGATGTATGCCCCGAGTTCCTACACCATCCGCACAGCCTACTTTGGTTGCTCGTTTCTCGGATATCCATATTGTTGCGTATTCTACTCAAGTAAGGTCGACCTTTTGGTTTGCGCCTCAATTGTCTATCCGGCAACAGCTTATACGGTGCAAGCGATACCGACGGTCACTTACGTTCATCTGGGACTGGTGGGAATACGTGTCTCCACACGTTGTACACGTTTTCTAATTTATACACTTCGTCGACATAGCTCATGGGATCAAGACGGAGATTCTGACAAGTCGCAAGTACATGAGCACATGGGTAACGAAGTGCATCAAATATCCCACAGTCCCAGGTCCTATTTGTCAAGTGTACACGATACTGCCCGCCAACAATACCTTGGTTCGGTCTGTCAAACTCCGTGACACGAAACCATAGGCTGTCGCGATCGTGACACACTGTGTGCATGGTGTTGGCCCGTGCCTTCCCCTTGTTTATTTCTTGCAAGACCTTCGAGCTCCATACATGGCCTCCTTGCATCTGCCCTCTATAACTCGCTGCTCGCTTCGGAAATAGTGCCGCTAAACGAAAATATGTCTCTCGCACAATCGATGTAATCGGCAGATGACAGGTTCCTTTTAGAATAGAATTTATGCATTCGGCCAGGTTTGTGGTCATATGACCATATCGTAGACCGTCGTCGTATGCTTGTGTCCACTGTTCGAAAGGAATATTGCACAGGTAGTTTGCGCCTTCATCGTTATCTGAGCGCAAACTCGCCAACATCTCCTAAAAACGGTCCTTATTGATCTCGTACCCTACCAATATACGTTGATAGTGAATATTACATACCACTATTCAATTGAGAATAAATTGAATATTACAAACGAAATTATATTAATAGATATTTCATACCCATATTGTTCACTTACCGTCGTTGACTTTTAGATCAGTGTTGCCCATAGTAGTTTGATGCAACATGCCTTAGGCAATATCGATGGTGTGTGCGATGCCACATGCTTCCCTGGCATTCTATTGCGACTAGTATTCCATGGCCCCGATCCGATATAACGCATATATCAGGTTGGGGGCAGACATGCCTCCTTAACCTAGATAGGAAGAAATCCCAGTCATCAGCTGACTCTCCCGGTGTTATTGCGAACGCAATCGGAAGGATTCTCCCACAGCCGTCTTGTGCCACAGCTAGCAATAGCCAATGCGTATATCTACCATACATAAAGGTACCGTCAATTTGTACCAATGGCTTGCAGTATATAAAGGCATCTCGGCATTGCTTAAACGTCTAGAACAGACGCTTGAACACTGCACATCCACGGAGCAAACGATCGTTATAGCACGCCGGTTCCATTTCAAGGTCTATTATGCTGCCTGGGACATATCTCTCCAACACCTGACACCACTGCCACACTTCATTATATGAAGCGTCCCACCGACCATGCAACTTTTCTAGCGCCTTCTGCTTGGCTATCCAAGCCTTTCTATAAGAGGGAGTGTACCCCAATTGGCTACGAATATTGCCAATTAAGGTCGGCACTGTAGTCTTGGGATCAGCCTTCACCATCGGGATTATTAAGTCAGCCAACACGTCTGAATCCATCTTCGGATGATCTTGTGTGACACCTGTCAACGAAGTACGTTAAATAATGCAACATTACATAATATTAGTATTATTCAAAAACATTGAACACATAGTGGTACTGTACCGGCAAGACATGTATGTGGACCTTTGTACTTTTTGATCTCCCACAAGCCTGTCCTTTTCCTCAACGACGCCATGATTTTCCATGAACATGTACCATCTTGCACTGCACACTTCGCCTCGCACTTATCTAGCTTGGATTTAACCGTGTTGTAGTTAACCCCGTTCCTGATGATGTATTGTTTCAATGCAGCAAGAAAAGTATTCTTGTTGGAAAACTGGTTACCAACTTCTAATTGGTCCAAATCCAACGAAGAAGTTGTACTATCACGCATCCGGTGTGGTAGTTCAGGAAACTCCAATGCATCATCTTGAGATAGATCGACATTATGCATGTGGGCTGGAGGCAAGTACGCCCTGAATAGCGGATCTTCTTCTTCTTCGTCTGAACCACCCTCAACATCTTCAGGTACAATTGGAACAGGCTCCGGTTCAGAAAATAATCCAACTTCTGCACCATCAGGCCCGAGCTCCCGAGGTGGATCCACATCAGATTCATCGTCCGACCCTCCATAACTTGCAACAAACGAGGGCCCCTCGCCGGTGGATGTCGTGGGGAGTATATTATCCCTCCTTAAACATCTTTCGTAACGTTCCCAATCATATGTGGATTGCCAACCACTAGAAGTTGATGACGTCCCCCAATACGTATTTCTATCATCGGACGTCGAAGGACGGATATACATGTCCCATCCACCAATCGAGTGTCGTGTAGGGGTTATGTTTTCCATACTACCACCAAACACGGGCACTTCCGTGTTTTGCCTCCCACTGACTGAGTGTCGGCTTGGGGTCGTGTATTCCCCTCGAACAGCAGTAGATGTTGAGGTCGCAGAAAGATCACTTGGAGATGAAAATTGTACATATACCTCGAGATAGGGTGATCCACTGGCAAGATGAGTCTCCACCATTGCCTCAAAGCTCCGAGGACCTTTGATGTCGAATGAGTCATATCTCACCGGATCAACCGAAGCGCAAAATCTATACTTAATAGACTGAACTTACATTGGTGTTGTTCCGAATATTTTACGCCTAATTCTTTTGCGAAGTTCTACCAAATCGACGTTCCAATTAAAACTCAGTCGCGCTGTGTTCTCCGATAAGAAAACAACACCATTTTCGGTGTCACAAACCTCACCATCATAGTAAATAACAGCATTAATACGTTCACTCATTTTCAGTTTTTTTTTTCTTTTGCCTCAATGTCCCTTATGTAACTTGAGAATGAAATTTGGCTGATTTATAGTCTAATTTACCGAAGACTACTGTAGTAAAAGAGCGTCCACGTGGAAGCTCTTTTCAGTACTCCTGCTGACAGTGCACCCTGCTGGAAGCGTTTTGGCCACTGTTTGTTCAGAAATGTCTTCACAAAATAATTTTACCGGAAACTACTGTAGCAAAAGAGCGTCCATGTGGGAGCTCTTTTCAGCACTCCTGCTGACAGTGCACCTTGCTGGAAGCGTTTTGGCCACTGTTTCTTCATAAACGTCTTCTGAAATTAATTTTGTCGGAGACTACTGTAGCAAAAGAGCGTCCACGTGGGAGCTCTTTTCAATACTCCTGCTGACAGTGCATCCTTCTTGAAGCGTTTTTAGCCACGTCTTCTCAAAATTATTTTGCCAGATACAACTGTCACAAAATTCAACTAATTTTTTGGGCTAATATATTTTGCCCAAAACCCTAAATATATTTTTACCCTAGCCCAAAAACCTTAGAATATCATACTGTAATTGGACGGGGAGGGAGGGCAAAAACGCGTCCACGTCAACGCGTTTTCCTGGTGATTCAGCAGCAAAGCACGCCCTTAGGGACACACTTTGTGCCACATCAGCAAAAGCGCACTTACGTGGGCGCGCTTTGCTGAGGTGGCACAAAGCGCATCCCCAGGGGGGCGCTTTGCTGTTGTTTCCCCCCAAAACGCGCTGACGTGGCCGCGTTTTGGGGGGAAACGACCCTTTTCCATAAATATTTTTGAAACTGGCCCTTTTCCGTAATTAAATTCGTTTTTGGGTATTTTTAGGTACTTTACCCTATTACTGCAGCTTTCATTAATCATTTATATTAATAAAATTTGCATAGCTTACCAAAAAAAATATTTTAATAAATTTTAACTTAAAGTTAGTTTGTATTATTAATTAATAAATATATTCTTTATCAATTAAGTTTGGTACATTAGTCTTAATTCTTAATTAGTCTTAATTCTTAATTAGCCGATCATTAATTAGAAATTAACTACTAGAGTATCTACACATATTTAACCTGTACTTTATTTAATAATTAAAACCCAATAAACCTTAACCAAATTAGATCACTTTTAATTTGAGCTAACCTATCATGATAGTAAATAATAACATGTAATTACCCTTATTATACATGTGATGTCCATATTTTCTAATAATCTCCCACTTGGACCATATATATATACTAATTACTCTATAATTACATGTCATTATATAACCTTATGAGCTCAAAAATTTTACTGTCATATCCAAAAAGTATTCCGAACAATCTCGTCCAATAATTATGCTAACATAGAACCAAGGCGACTTTCGTTACATATATCGTAACTAAATCTATCCCTGATCACATATATTAACTGTAACACCCCTAACTCGTCTCCTCGTCGAATTAGAGTTATGGAGCATTACTGTACAATTAGAAATAGTTAAACATCATAACATTCAATAATTTAAATATACCATAAACCATTCAATCACATACATTTCGTCCCTAAATTGAGCCTTCGAGGCCCTAGAAATAACTTGGAAGCAATTCGAGTCTAATTTGAAATAAAACTGAAAGTTTAAGAAAATATTGCAAAAGTTAAAAAATAGGGGTCACGCGGCTGTGTGGCCAAGCCGTGTGACATAGCCCCAAGCCGTGTAACTTTCGAACAAGGGACACACGGCCGTGTCCCAACCCATGTAACTCAATGAGTAGGGTCACACGGCCATGTCATACACCCGTGTGTCAGGCCGTGTAACTCTATGACTTGAACACTAAGAAACTCACAAATGACACACAGCCGTGTCGCTAGGCCATGTGGCTGTGTGTCTCAGGCCGTGTGAACCCAAAATTTTACCTAAAATCAAGATATTTCAAGTCCAATTCAAGTATGACTAACCAACCCATTTGTGCACACTTTCAAGGGACTAAAGCGTCATTCGAAAACACATAAATGCCATTTCAAACATCCTAAATCACCTAACCAATATGCCATTCAAAGGCACTACAAATGCATCAAAACATCAGTTAACTAAACGTGCCAACATTGCCATTTTTGAACTATAAGGACCTAGTTCAAATACTTACGAATACATATATCAATTGACCATTCTCAAGCCATCACAAGCATACCAATACACTATGCATTTCAATTACCTAAAAGTGGTCAAGATGACATACCCTAACAAGCATTACAAATCCATCAACCATGCATAACCTCAAAGCATAAACATACCAAAATATCAATTACATATTCACTAAATACCATTCAAAATGACCTACACATGTCATGTAACGACCCGATAGTCTCGGGTGTCTAAAAATGTATTTTCGAGACTCTATTTTCGTAAATTAGACTCATAAATATTTATTAGAAATATTTAAGAAGCTAGTTGTGTAGTTAATTAGGTTTCGATTAAGTGAATTTGCATGAATTAAGATTAATTAGGTAAAAGGACTAAATTGCATAAAGTGTGAAAGTTGAATTATAGATTAAATAAAAAATAAAGGGACTAAAGAATCAATTATGTCATTTTCTTAAAATGAAGCGGCATAAGGTATATAATATTATAAAAATTTAAAGTAAAAAAATACATATTATAATATTATATAATATTAAATCTTAATGTTTAAGTATATATATTATATTATAATAATAAAATAAAATAAATAGAAAAAGAAAAGAAAGAAAGAACAAATGAAGCAGAAGGAAAAAACAAAAGAAAGAAAAGGAGAAAGACCAAAGCTAAGGGTTTCAAAGTTTCAAGTTTAATTGGTTAGCCAATTTAGTCCCTTTCTCTTCTAATTTTTAAGTTTTTGGAATCCCTGTGTTAAATACTACCCGACCCATGTCGAAATTTTTGGATTTATTGAATTTTTAAGTGTAACAGCCTAATTTTGGGTCTAGTTAGAACAGTGGTTTCGGGACCACAAATTCGACGCAGAAAAAAATTATTTTTATTATTATTTTATGGTCTACAATTTTATGGAATGATTTTGTGAAAATTTCGTTTGAAAATTTTGACGTTTGGGCGCTCAATTTAGTTAAAGGGACTAAATTGCAAAAAGTGCAAATTTGAGTTCTATATGTTTAAGGTGTCCAATTGCTATGAGATCTTAAATTAGAGGTCCTTAAATGGTAATTAGACCATTATACTTCATAATGGACAAAAATGGACATGGTTAGGTGAAATTTCAAGGTTTGGCATTAAGGGCATTTTAGTCATTTGGTTCATAAAGACAAAATAAAACAAATAAAAGATATCTCGATTGTAAGTCCGTTCTTGCCCCATTTTTCTTGATTTTTATGTTCTTGAAGTTCTCTCAACCTAATCTAGCCTTTCCAAGGACTAATTTGAAAAGGGATTAAAGTTTAAAATTTTACCTATGTTGAACATGTATGTATTTTGATGTTTGATAGTAGAAAATGCATGTTTATTGTTTGTTAACGACTTTTGCTAAGCGGTTTTTGGTAAAAATGTCAAAAATGACTTATTTGTAAAAGTTATAAAATGAGTAGAAAAATGTGAATAAATGAGAAATGTGGGATGTCATGAGTATGAAAATGGTTCGGCTAGGCTTGGGTTTTGAAGAAATTGAATGAAAATCATTTTACGAGCCTAGGGACTAAAGTGTAAAATATTAAAAGTTTAGGGGAAAAAATGTAATTTTTCCATAATGTGAATTTTGGGCTGAAATGAATAAAGTGATGATTAAATGAGATGAATTTGGTATTATAGATCAAGAAAAATGAAGTTCGGATCTAGATCGGGGGAAAACCAAAGTGTTTAACGATTAGGTCCATTTCCGCTATTTTTGTACCGAGGTAAGTTCGTATGTAAATAATGCATTATGATATTTATGTTTTAAATGCTTTAATATTGTATGAATTGCGATTGACTCTTTGGACGTATTCGAAAAAGTTTCGACAAACGAGAAATCCTTGTTGAACCTTAGGAATAGAATAGGATATGAGTGACATGTCACTAGGAACCCAATGTGTATATGCGATTTTGTGATCTGGGTGCTGGTCTTGTACGTCCTACTAGTGGCTGGGTAGTCCAGCATGTGTTATGGATACCTGACAGCTTGCTTGAGCAGCATTGTGTAGTTACGTCCTGACTGACAGCTTGTGTGAGCAGGCCCGTGAATAGCTCGAAAGTGAGCCTATATGTATTATGAGATATGAGGCAGCATTAGCTACATATATGGCACTTATGTGCAAGATTTTCCGAGTATCCGTTAATATTCCGAGTGTTCAACGGGAATGTCAAAGTTGTGAAAGGATATGGCTATGATGTGAGTTGGTACAGGTATGTACGTATATCTTATAAGTTAAAGAACACTCTAATTTGAACACGGTCTGAAGCATGGGCGTGTCCCTAGGACCACACGAGCGTGTGAGCCCTGCTTCTAGCAAAAAAAATTCTAAGTTTTGTAAAATTTTCCTGAGTTCTCGGTTTAGTCCCGAACCACTTTCAATACATGTTTTGGGCCCCGTGGGCTCGTATTAGGGACATTATGATTGAATATGAATGGTTTTAATTTGGACATAAATTTTATGATTCAATTTGTATGAATGTCTGTGTTGTATGTCTGGTAATGTCTTGTACTCTATTCCAGCGTTGAATACGGGTAAGGGGTGTTACATTTAGTGGTATTAGCACTACAGTTTAGTCGATTCGGACACGATCAAGTTTTTGGCGCCATACCGGGGATCGAACCCGGGTCGCCCGCGTGACAGGCGGGAATACTCACCACTATACTACAACGAAAAAAACTTGATCGTTTACGAAAGTCTTAATATTTATATAATGAATGATTGAGCCTAGAGACTAACTATGACAACAAATAAGGCAAGCGCACCTATCGTTTGGTAGTATAGCTATGGCAAGATCAGAAATGTCGTATCCTCAAGGACTAAGAGTACTAGTAATTACTATCTTTTTATTATTTTGCCTAAGAATTAAGGGAATTGATGTTTAAACTAAAACTAACTAATTACTAAGCTAAAGATGCTAAGACACAGAGAATGAATTGGGGAAAATACTTTTGGGAAAACCAATTGATTAAGACAATACCCGATGAAGAATCCACCTAGACTTCACTTGTTATCTAACTCTGAACCAGACGATTTATTCACTTGACTTGATCTGTAGGATTCCCTAATTTAGATTAATACCTCTCTCGAGGCTACTAACGTCTAACCCTAGGTTGATTAATTGGAATTTCTTTCTAATTAAAACCCATAGTGTTGTATTAACTCGATCTATGGACTCCCATATTAGGTTTGACCCTAATCCGACAGATTTTCGTCGTCCTATCTCTAGGAGTGCGATCAACTCCGCTTAACTATGCTAGATCTACTCTTAAACAGGGAATTTTCCTCCACTGCCTAAGCACACCAATACTTGAATAAATATCCTGAAATATCAAAGAAAGAATTAAGAACACATAATTAAGAACAAATCAAGTATTTATCATATAGTTCAGAAAACAATAACAAGATCTGTCTTAGGTTTCATCCCCCTCAGGTATTTGAGAGGTTTAGTTCATGTTTATAAAAGAATACATCTCAGAAGAAAGTATAAAACAAAACATAAAGGAAAACCCTAAAACCCCCTAAAGGAAATTGAAGAGAAGATCTTCCGTCTTGAGTATGATTCCGACTTCTTGAGATGAATCAACTGGCTGTCTTCAAGTAAATCCCACAATTCGGCCCTCTATGGCTTTGCCTCTCCGGCCTCCCTACACGCCCCTTTTGGTCACACTTAGGGTGTTTATATAGGCTTTTGGAATGTCTTTCTTTGCCTCTAAGTATCCTAATCCGACTGGAATTAAAATGAGTCACGGCAGGGACACACCCGTGTGGCACGGCCATGTGAATCGCGCCCAAGCCGTGTTCGGGTCTGCTAAAGTGGCACGGCCGTGTGACGAACTCCAGGCCGTGTGGATTTCTTACTTTGGCCCATTTTCTCCGTTTTTGGCCCGTTTCTCGTTCTTTTCATCCTCCGATGCTCTCCTAAGTATAAAACATGAAATTAAAGGATTAGGAGCATCAAATTCCACAATTTAGGGAATAAATCATCCAAAAGTATGCTAAATGTGAGATTAAAATATGAACATATTATAGTTTATCAAAGAGTATAGAAGGTTTCTAAGTGACCATTGAATTTATTTATGCTTCCTTTAAATATAGTAGAATGCATCAATTAGAAAGTTAGTACATGAATATATGAAAGAATGTACATTAAATGCATATATCTAGTTAATTAAGTATGAATTTCGTAATTATAAATGCATGTAGGATTAGATAAATGTATTTAATTATTAATGTAAGTATTAATGCATGTATTTGATCATTAATGTAATTACTAGCGCACATGTAAATAACCTTTAAATTACCTATGCTTCGGGGGAAGTCCCAAATTTTTATAAATACCCTTTCAAAGTAAAGAAGCATAATAGATGTTGAATGTTTTAAATTTCAAAATTAGCTTATTGTTATTCTTCCAGTCTTATTTAAGCAAATTTTCTTTTTTGTTTAGTGGCGAGTAATCTCAATTTTTATTATTCTGTATTCACTCTTTTTTAAAGTGTGATAAATCAACTAACTTGTTTTTATTTCCTAATCATTCTTTCAATGATTTTTTGATTTGCATTTATTGACAATAATACTAATTTCTTATTTTTTTGATACAATTTTTAAAATTACCTATAGTCCTTCCTCAACTCATAAATAAGAGAATAATATATTTTAGCGCACTCAACCCATGTTCTCTTACACTGACAATAATACCATGCCAATTAAGTTATAACTCAACCAACATTTATTTCCTTGTTTATTAAGAAAAAAAAGGAAAGAGGGAAAAGGGGAACAATTAAGAGAAAAGGAAAAAGAAAAAGAAAGTGTTTGATTTATTGTTTTAAAGTAACAAATATTTAGTAAAACTTTATATAACTTTTAACTGTACATATTTTAATATATATATTTGTATTTGTATTATATTATATATTATATATTTTCTTTTTTTAATTATTTTTTGGTCAAGTTTCAATTTAATCTATATATATATTTATCAGTTTATCATAATGATTTGATAATGGGTTATTTAAGATATTAAAGTATAAAGGTTAAAATATGCTTTTAAGATCAAAAACTCTTTATATATTTAGAATTTAATCTTTTTACTTTTCATATTTTAAAATTCAAGTCTAATTGTGAATATCATTAAAATTATTCTTCTAAATTCAAAAATTAAGTTTATTATAATGTCAATTTTTTATTATATAGTTATGAAGTGAGTATATTTTTTTTCAAAATGTTAGACCCGTGAGTTTAACAAAATTTTAATGGTATTGGAAATTAAATTTAAATTTAAAATTTAAAAATTAAAAATATTAAATTCTTGAAAATAAAAATAAATTATCAACCCTAAATGTCAAACTGTTAGGCGTTAGGATAGCCTCTCTCCCACTTACCATTAACAGTTGTAACATCAATGCTTAATCCATTATTTTGTATTTTGTATACAATAACAACATAAAAGGAGAGAGAGGAAAAAGCAGCCCATTACAAAAAATGCAACAACTACTACCGTTTGCACGAAAATAAAAGCCGAACAACTCCTACAAAGTATAAATAACCAAAGCTCAACCTATATCTATTTAAACAAGACCCAATTTCTAAATAGTTACAGCTCTGGAACTTAAATGAAACGATACATTTGATAAACAAACTTCTGAACATTTCTATACATGGTAACTTTTTTTTTTCATCGGCAACTGTACTACTTCACGCTCATTTAACCGTCACCCACCATATGTTTGTTGTTGTCCCTAACCCTTCACTCACGCTTGTGAAAACCAACTTCTTTCACAATATTTCGATTTATCAAATCTAATTTCATTTTGCACTTTTTTCACATTTTCGTTTTTTTTTTTTCATTTCAATGAATAGAATGCTTCAAAACCATAAATTTTAACAACTCTGTGGTCCGCGGCAACATCCTTCCCAGCAGCTTATGAAAAATTTGGCTTACAGCTACAATTCCCAATAGTTTATGGAAAAATTGTCTTTTTTTCTAAGGAAGATAAATCTTCTCTCTTCGTTAATCAGATTAGCCAATTTTAAATGAATAACACATTTTTGTTCTAATTCGATTTTTATCTTGCAATAAAAATCGTTGATTTAAGTTATATCTCACTGAAAAAATTCTTATTTTAATCAACGCCCAAAACGAGAGATATAATAAACTGTTAGCCCCCAATTCCGAACAGGAAAAATGCAATTAAAAATATTGACTTCCCATTTGTGCATTTATTATGAGAGCGACTTAACACTTCACAAGCATTTAAAAGCAAAATGGCGGAACCACCCTCATACGTATGACTGAGAGCCGGTAGACCTACGGTGCGGTTCAGTGCACGGCAGTACAGGACACTGCATGACCAATTGATCAGCAACCATGTACCACCAGACACCAGTACACTTTCTTGTTTTGTGGACCCTCAGTTCATCTGATGTTTTGTGGTCTCATTTGATTGCTACTCAACTTTTGACCAGCCTTTGTGGATTTGGCACTCGTTTTTCTTTTATTATTTTTGGTTTATTTGGCTCTTTAATTTTATAAAAAAAGTTATTTTATTTTTTTCATTTAATGTTTCGTCTTCTTTCAACTTTTAAATTTATAATTTTTATAAAATCATCTCAAAATAAATGAAGAAATTAATATTTTTTAATTTTATTGATGTGACATACACATATATTATTATGTAAATGATACATCAACATTTAATTAAATTTTAAAATTTTAAAAATTATTTTTAAAAATAAAAAATCATTAAAATTATTTAAAAAGTATAAAAATATTTTTTACATTTTTTTAATTTTTTAAAAATTAATTAAATGCTGACATATATGCCATGTTAGAAAAATTAACAAACATTAATTTTTCTATCTATTTTGAGGTGATTTGACAAAAATATAAAATTAATTGTAAAAAAAGACAAAAAATGAATAAATAACTAAAATGAATATTTTTTATAAAGTTGGAGTATGTTGCTATTTCATTCCTCCAAATTATCCACTGACCAACATTTGAAGTGCCGATTTATCCTTACTTGGCAGAATTAGTTAATATTAAATTTATTCAATTATTTGTTTGTTTTATTTTTTAAATTCTATTGATTATAAGTATTCCAATAATAATTAGATTTGAAATTTAGATTGATACAATTTGCATCTTATTATCTGAATTTGTTTATTTTAGCAAAAACATATTCATTCACTTTACAAGCCATTTGACTTAGTAGATTTTGTGATGTTTAAATTTGATTATTATAAAAATAATTACTATCATCCATCCCGCTACCAATTTTCTGAGCTTATCCATAATCATCCACAAGAGTAGAGAGACATGAAGAGGGCGGTCATAAGTTCATAGGAGAAGGGAAGGCCCGTGACCCTGATTCATGTTTTTTTCTCATCCATGCATTAAACTTTTCCTTAACGTCTTTGCTCTTAATTTGGTTGGTCCTTATATTTTTACACGCATGCCACCTTCCTTTTCTCAACTGCCACTTATTGTTTCACTATAAATCCTATTATCAATCAATTATTGGTTTATTTCATGTTGCTTCATTATTTTGTTTAATTTATATAATAAATGGTTTTTTAAATTGAGTGTAATACAATAACATCATTGTTTTTTTCATATAAAATCTATTGGAAAAGAAAAGACGTATTTAAGTACGCTTAAATTCATGTATTCTTAATTGTTATAATAATTACAAGTAGATTAGCATGTTTTGCTATATTTCAATTCAATTATTAGAATATGTATGCTTATTTAGTTATTTGGAGAATACTAGAAAGAGAAGTTTCTTTTTGGTGATTTTATTCAATGGTTATAAGGGTATTTGTACAAAGGTCATATATTTGTACAAGGAAAGAAATAAACAATACTAAAGAACTAATCCCTACATATATGAAATCGCTATTGATTTGCTTTTATAATTATATGAAATATAGATATACACAACTAACACTCCCCCTCAAGCCGAATATAGATATTATCATACCTAGCTTGTTATACGAATATTCGACTCCATTTCCATTAAATGCTTTTATGAACAAATCATCAAGTTTGTAACATCCTGAATTTTTGGGCCTATGCGTTTAATGGGTGAACATGTGTAATGAGTTAAATTAAGTGTTAGGGGTCCAAATTGGGCTCAGGCTTAGGTAGAGGCCTTAATTAAAATTATCTGTTTGGGCATTATAGGGTTTAAAAGGTAGTATCTGTGTTTAAAATACCAAAGTGGGCTTGTGGCCCAATATTAGGAGGTGACGCCACACAAGGGAGTAAGGGGCCCAAATTTAAGTTTCATGGAGTTCAATTATTTTAATTTAAGTTAGCTAATTTTCAGCATTAGGGTTAGGTGAAGTGGATGGCAACAAGGCTAAAAAATAGGAGGATTTATATGGATTTTATAATTGATAAAGTAGAAGATAAAAAGGAGAAAAGATAGGAGCCTATCTACAAGGAAGGTGATGGCCGAAAATCCACCACTCAGAGGAGTAAAGAAATCGGCTACTGCATGGAAAAGGGGTGCCGAATTTTCCCTTTTTATTTGCTTAATTTTTAGTTATCAGGAAGGGCACTTTCGGTTTTTCATAGGTAAGTGCCGAAATTTCTATAAATAGGGAGGGTTCTCTTCTTTATTTTTCGGCATTTAGGGTTTCCATCTTTTCTTTCTCTTCTCCTATGAGTAGAAGCCGAAATTCCTAACCCTATTCCCTCATCTTCACTTTGATTCAAAAGCCGAAACTCCATTGTTCTTTTCTCTTCTTTCTTCTAAAAGCCGAAAACTCCATTATTCTTTTCTCTTCTTTCTTTTAAAAGTTGAAAACTCCATTATTCTTTTCCCTTCTTTCTTCTAAAAGTCGAATCTCTATAGATTTTTTCGAATCATCTTCTCTTCCTGATTTTCGCAGAAAGCCGGAATCCTCTGGGAGTAGCCGAATCTTCTCTAGTAAGATCTCTTAGATCTAAAAGCTGGAAACACTAGTTCCTGAATCTCATATCACTTTTCGAGATTTCAAGCCTCTGAACAACACATAGGGCAGATAGCAGTTGTGTTGGCTACGGATAGCGTTGACTTAGAAAGTCTCGTTCTAACGGTAATCAGGTGTGTAGATCCTTATCACATAAGTTTTATTTTGTATTATACCTGTTAGGGGATGAAAAGCCGGAAAATAAGGCGGTATGAACAGTCGTGTGTAGATCTCTAGCACACTAATAATCTGTATGAATATATATATGTTATGTTATGGGCTAAAAGCCGAAAAATGGGCTGTGTAAAAAGTCGCGATACCTAAAAAGGGTTAGGCAATGAATGCCAGGTACGTAATCATAGAACTTCTCTATGTGTATCGATGTATGCGAAAGACTGTAATCTCTTAGGTAGTAGATTGTTTGATTTTGCATGAATGTATGCATGGGATGGGTTTGTTATGAAAAGGGTGTCGTAACCATTTTTTTGAAAAAAATGGGGATCGACTTGGTTTTGAAAATAAAAACGGGAGTCGCCACCGATCTTTTATCAAGTATGATCGGATCACCTTTGTTTTAATAAAATATTTTGATTTACTAAAACAATGTTTTTGGTCTACGAAAATTTGAGAAAATAGGTTCGGGAGTCGGTTACGTGCGAGGAAGGGTTAGCACCCTCGTCACGCCCAAAATTGGTACCAAATTGATTATTTAATGTCTCAATGTCGAAAGTTGAAAATTTAAAAAGAAAAAGGAAATTGATCTTTTTGGGAATATTTTAGCTTTCTCGAACTGAATATCAAGATTTTCTTGTTCCGAAGGAATAAAATATCACATCCAGTACATAGGACACGATGATTTTAATCCTCGAATCCAGGATCGTCTCTTAATTCCCGAGACTCATGCATTAAAATATCAAAAGAATATTCGATTGTTTGGCCAAGCGAGAGAACCGAAACCCAACACATAGGGCACGATCTCTCGAATTTCCAAACATAGAATATTGCCTTGTTTGGAAAATTTTCAATTTTAAAACGATAGCAGGTACAATATTTAAATAACATGCATCGTTTGTTTGAAGTAAGATGACCACTTGTATCGAATGAAAACATTGGAATTTAATGCGCGATGTGATGGCATAATAACACAGTAATGAGCTTGGAATAAGAATACATGAACAAAATGTTGTATGAATAAATAATAATAGCATGCGAATACAAGTAAACGAATTATAACATGTGCAATAGCAATAATCACATATATGTGTCATTCGGATACCGACAATAAAAGTCAAAGAATGAGAAACTTAACATAAGACAATTTAAAATGAATAATAAGACAGTTTCAGATAAGTAAAAAGATTTTAAAATAAATATCATACAAATCGATTTAAAATAAAGCAAAGCAACTTAGAATAAATAACATATAAACACGTGACAATTTAAAACAACATATAAAAAGCCCAAAGTAGGTAACATATATACATATATATATGTAAATAATCTATGCTTATAGTACATATGAAATATGAACAAAAATAGTTTAATATAAAAATAAAGATAATGCGTGTAGCAAGGATTTTAAAGTGAACAGCACAAAAGCTTGGAAACAAATAACGTACATAAAAGGTTTTACACAAAGAGACAAACGGTATACATATGAAGTATAATGACAGAACAATTCCGAAAAATAGAATATGAAAGGTTTCAAAATTAACAGATAATATGTAAAGAAATTTAAATACCTAATATGACAAATAAAACAGTTTAAGATAATTAATATATAGGATATCAAAGTCAATAAATAAATAAAAAAGGGTTAAAAAGAGTAAGGACTGAATTAAAAAAGGAAACGAAATCACGAGTAGGGACGAAATTAAATTTAAAAATGATATTTTGGGGGGAATTTTAAAAGAAGTAGTGAATTAGGGGACCTTTAGCAATGCGCGCGAAACGTGGAGGACCAAGAGGGAAAATATCCCCGTTTACAAAAACGCGTCGTAGCAGAAAGGACTCAATTAAAACATTTTGTGAATTACCGGGCCAGATTAGAAAATAAAATAAACTTAATTTGAAAAAGACAAAATATGTGAGGATTAAAAGCGAAAATATCCCATTATAGAAAAAAACGTGGATCCTGTCGGGTCGGGTCGTCTGTGCGCGGGTCCTGGACCAAACGACGCCGTTTTGGCGCTTGGGCTCCCAACCCAAAACGACGCCGTTTCAACTCTTTCATAAAATCCATTTTTCTCTTTTTTTTTTTATTTTTGCAACCGATTTTAAAAAAAAAAACTTCCTCCCTCTCTCGACCTTTCCCCTTTTGAGAACTCAGAGGGATTCTCTTACTAGGTTACTGTCCGACGATCGGACTTCCGTCGCAGTCGCATTACCAGCACTTCGAGGGGGGGGAGAACGCGCAGATGTGGGCCTTAAAGCCCCGCTTGAAACCCGCTTTGAAGGCCAAGCCTTCGGTGTGTTGAAACGAAGAGAAGGGGACTCAACGTCCCCCCTAAGGCGGAGCCCTGACGACAGAGAGCGCTCCTATGCCGCGGCAGCAAAGGTTTCGGAAGGTCCCTCTTCCTCTTTCTTTTATTATTCGTTTATTTTTCTTTGATCTTAGATAACGAAAATAATAAAGAAAACAATAGGTAATAGTAGGAACACGAATGCAAAATCAACCTTTTTTTCTTTTTTATTTCTGATCCTTGCCTTTTTCTTGTAATGTGCGTTCTTTGTTTTTTTTTTTGAAGAAGGAACCCTTTTTACTTCGATTTTGAGCGGCTTTATAGCCGAGGGATACAGTCTTTTTTACTATATTTTCCATACTTCTTTGCTGTTTGTTGCCTCTGTCTCTCTGTCTGTCGCAGGGTATGGGCGAGGCAGAAGCGTGCGCGAGCGTTTGGTCTGGGCGCGACAATGATGAGCGGCAGACGAGGAGCCTAGGGGAGCTTGAATTGTCAAGGCGCATGGGCGCGTGGCAGACGTGGTGCAAGAGCGCGTGTGGGGACGCGGTGGACAGTTGCCGAGGCGTAGGGAGCTGCGGCGCGAGAACAAGCAGAAACCCTAGGCTTCCAAAAAAAATTTTAAGATCTTGGGCCATTGGGCCTCTGTTATTTGGGTTTGATAATCGGGCTAGTTTGTACTTGGGTTTGTATTAATTTTGGATCTGGTATTTTGGGTTTAGGGTTGTAAAATGGGTTTAGGGGTATATCGGGCTTTGTAATTGGACATTTTATGGACTGTTTTATTTTTTATTATTTGGACTGTCTACTTTTATTGGGTTTATTTATTGGTTTTGCAATTGGGCTCCGAATTTGCTTTGTACATAGACTGGACCTTTTATTGGCTTTTTGTTTTGTTTATTTGATTTTTTATTTTGGTGTTTATTTCACCTTGGGCCAAAATTGGCTATTACAGCTGCCCCTCTTTGCTCCTTCTCGTGTAACGGGAATTGAGCAAAGACTTTTAAAAGAGCCAATTTTGCCTAGTCTCGCCAAGTCTTGACCTCTTCAATGCTTCCTTTCCTCGGGTAGCCTCGCTTCGACCCGTTGTTTTACTATGACTTCGAAGGGGATAAGACTCTTTGTCTTTCAATCTGCTCCACTAGGATTTCGAGGAAATAAACCTGAACTTTTCAAACCACTTCTTTACTGTCTTCCGGAAGACCGAAAATACCTCAGTGTGTGACCTAAGGCTCAACTCATCTCTCGCAATATGAGTTGATATTTGAAACAAAAAGAAACATAAATTGAAAATACCTCGGCATGCGACCCGAGGCTCAACTCATTTCTCGCATTATGAGTTGACTTTAACAAAAAAAAATTAAAAATACCTCAGCGTGCGTAACCCAAGGCCCAACTCACTTCTCTCATTATGAGTTGATTTTAGCAGATATTGAAAAATAGAAGTTTAAAAATACCTCAGCGTGCGTAACTCGAGGCCCAACTCACTTCTCGTATTATGAGTTGATTTTAGCAGAAATTAAAAAAACAAAAATTAAAAATACCTCAGCGTGCGTAACTCGAGGCCCAACTCACTTCTCGTATTATGAGTTGATTTTAGCAGAAATTGAAAAAAAGAAATTAAAAATACCTCAGCGTGCGTAACTCGAGGCCCAACTCACTTCTCGTATTATGAGTTGACTTTTGGAAAATAAAAATTGGAAAATACCTCGGCATATCTCGAGGCTCAACATATCATATGGTGGAACTCGGATGTTTCCTTTTGCCCCCTGTTGAACTTTGTCCTTACCTTGAGGCTCTTGTACTTATCAAATTTTCATCCAAGTAATACTCAACATTCCTTTTGTTTAGAGTATATAATTTCACTATTTATCATTTAAATGAATCAAACATGAGATGTCTGAAAATGGGAAAGTAAGTACGGAAGGGGTACCTCACACCCATATTTATTTCAAAAGTGTTAAGAAAATTGACAAGGAATAATTCCATAAAGGAAATGTCATGAAAAAGGAAAGTAGATTCAATTGTCGCAAGTGCTTTGGATATCTAACGCATGAACTTTTCGCATTTCTTCATCCTGGATCTTTCCGAGCAAAGCTTTTTGTGTAGAGGATTTTGAGCTTCCGAGTCCGCTTCAAACATTAATATCTTGCCATTCGACTCCCGGTTTACATCGCTCTTGCTCTTTGAGCCCAAATCTGCTTCCTCAGGATGCCCTTTCGGGTTTTCATCCTAAACCCCTTTTTTTTTAGGCGTAATATTTCTTCACCGCATCTGAATTTACTGGGTTTGGTACTTCCTTCTCATCCATCTCAGTGAGAATCAAAGCTCCACCCGAGAAAGCCTTCTTTACAACGTATGGTCCTTCCCAATTCGGTGCCCATTTTCCTCGAAAATCTTTTTGTATGGAGAGAATCTTCCTTAGTACGAGTTCTCCCTCACGAAATTCTCTTGGCCGCACCTTCTTTTCATGGGCGTTGATCATTCTCTTCTGGTATATTTGTCCATGACAAGTTGCCCTCAAGCGTTTTTCCTCGATAAGATTTAGCTGGTCATATCTAGCTCGAACCCATTCTGATTCTTCTAGTTCTGACTCCATTAGGACTCGTAGGGAGGGGATCTCAACCTCAATGGGCAGCACAGCTTCCATTCCATAGACCAGAGAGAAAGGAGTTGCCCCCGTAGAGGTCTGCACGCACGTGCGATATGCATATAGAGCAAATGGTAGCTTCTCGTGCCAGTTTTTATATGTCTCGGTCATTTTCCCAATAATCCTCTTGATGTTTTTGTTAGCAGTTTCTACCGCTCCGTTCATCTTCGGATGATAGGGTGAGGAATTATGATGCTTTATTTGAAATTGCTCACACACTTCCTTCATCATCTTGTTATTCAGATTCAAGGCATTATCTGAGATGATTCTCTTAGGCAAACTGTATCGACATATGATTTCCTTTTTTAAGAACTTGCAAACTGCGGTCTTTGTCACATTAGCAAACGAAGCGGCTTCCACCCATTTCGTGAAATAATCTCTGACCACAAAAATGAATCGATGTCCATTAGAAGCCTTTGGGGAAATTGGCCCTATAACATCCATGCCCCACATAGAAAAAGGCCATGGAGAAGTCATGACGTGAAGGGGCGAAGGTGCTGCATGAATTTTATCGTCGTAAACTTGACATTTGTGGCATTTTCGCACGTAACTAATGCAGTCACTTTCCATTGTCAGCCAGTAATAGCCGAGCCTCATAATTTGCCTAGCCATAGTGAAACTGTTGGCATGCGTTCCGCAAATTCCTTCATGGACATCTTCAAGTATCTTTCTGGCTTCAACAGTATCCACACATCTCAGGAGCACTTGATCTTTTCCTCTTTTGTATAGGATGTCCCCATCAAGAACAAATCCCGCTGCCATTCTTCTGATTGTTATTTTGTAATTCTCATTTGCTTGCTCAGGATATCTTTGATTTTTGACATATTCTAAGATGTCGTGGAACCATGGCTGTCCATCCGCCTCTTTTTCGATGCTAAAACAATGCGCAGGGGCCTCGTATATGCTCATCTAGAAAGGCATTATTTCTGTTTCTCGGTTTGCTTTGAACATTGAAGCCAAGGTGGCTAAGGCATCAGCCAATTGGTTCTCTTCTCGTGGGAAGTAGTTAAAAGTTACTTCTTCGAATTCTTTGATCAGCTCTGCCACGAGATCACGATATTTTACTAACTTCGAATCTCTCACTTCCCAATCTCCACGGATTTGGTAAATCACCAGCGCTGAGTCTCCGTATGCCTCTAAGATTTCGATGCCTCGTTCAATAGTTGCACGAAGTCCCATGATGCAAGCCTCATATTCCGCTATGTTATTAGTACAGAAGAAATTTAATCTGGCGGTGAATGGGTAATGATTCCCTTCTGGTGACACTAAGACTGCTCCAACCCCATTCCCCAATGCATTTGAGGCACCATCAAAGCTCATCTTCCATGATTTCTCCTTTGACGACTCACATTCTTTTTCTGTAATGCACATTAAGTCTTCATCAGGGAAATCAAATCTCAATGGTTCATATTCCTCTGTCGTTCGAGTTGCCAAGAAGTCAGCTATCGCGCTCCCTTTTATCGGCTTTTGACTCACATAGATGATGTCGTACTTTGATAGTAGAATCTGCCATCGTGCCATTCTTCCTGAGAGTGCAGGTGATTAGCCATGTCGTATGATACAACATATATTGCCTGAGCCTTCGAGCTACCCAGACCAAAGCGCAACAGAATTTTTCAATTGTCGGGTACTTCGCTTCATACTCGGTGAATTTCTTGCTGAGGTAGTAGATTGCCCTTTCTCTTTTTCCTGACTCGTCATGCTGCCCCAGTATACAACCTAATGAGTTATCGAAGACAGTCAGATACAATATTAACGGCCTCCCGGGAGTTGGCGGTACTAGCACTGGGGGATTGGACAAATATTGTTTTATCTTGTCGAAAGCCGCTTGGCACTCATCGTTCCATTCTTCAGGATTGTGCTTTCGAAGGAGCCGAAAAATTGGGTCGCACTGGTTGGTAAGTTGAGCGACAAATCGGGCGATGTAGTTCAACCTCCCTAAGAATCCTCTGACTTCTTTTGGTGTGCGTGGAGGCGGTAGTTCCCGTATGGCTTTTATCTTGTCTGGGTCAACCTCGATACCTCTCTTACTGACGATGAAGCCCAGTAATTACCCCGAGGTCACTCCAAATGTGCACTTGGCCGGATTAAGCTTCAGCTGGAATTTTCTCAGTCTTTCAAACAACTTCCTGAGGTTCCCGACATGCTCTCTTTCCCCTCGAGATTTGGCAATTATATCGTCGACATAGACTTCTATTTCTTTGTGCATCATGTCATGGAACAGCATCACCATTGCCCTCTAATATGTTGCCCCTGCATTTTTTAATCCGAATGGCATTACCTTGTAGCAGAATGTCCCCCACATCGTCACGAAGGTAGTTTTCTCCATATCCTCGGGAGCCATCTTTATCTGATTATAACCCGAGAATCCATCCATGAAAGAAAATAATGAATGTCTTGCTGTGTTATCTACCAATGTATCGATGTGTGGCAGGGGAAAATTATCTTTTGGGCTTGCTCGATTCAGGTCGCGATAATCTACGCACATTCGCACCTTACCGTCTTTCTTCGGTACTGGGACTATATTAGCCACCCATTCTGGGTATTTAGAGACTTGTAAGAAGCCAGCATCAAATTGTTTTTTTACTTCTTCTTTTATCTTTAGCAACATTTCAGGTCTCATTCGTCTTAGCTTTTGCTGAATGGGTTTGCATTCTGGCTTCAGTGGGAGTCTATGGACCACTACATCCTCGTTCAAACCTGGCATGTCCTGATACGACCATACAAACACATCTTTGTACTCATGAAGCAAGGCGATCAATTCATGTTTGGTGTGCTCTGAAATGGAGGTCCCAATCTTCACTTCTTGCCTCTTTTCTTCGTTTCCCAAGTTCACCGCCTTAACAGATTCTTCATGGGGTAGAATCTGTTTGTCTTCTTGTTCTATCATTCTCAGTAAGTCAGGGGATGAGACATAATCTTCAGCATTTTCCTCAGCTTCGAATTCTCCTAAACAGATGGCTTTCTCGAAATCAATTTTAGGATTTGTAACGGGATTGTTCACGTCGTGGATATCTGAGCACCTGAAAGGTAAATGGAAAAGAAAACTATAGAGGAATATCAAGGTGTTGGGACACACAAACATAGTACCATGGCATGATATGAAATATATGTAGGGAAAAATTATGAGAAGAGGGAATAAACATGAAGCCAATGAGAATGAAGAGGCCACAACAACAATGCATCTCCGTTAATGTTCATTTAAAAGATAAATAGTAGACATAAACTCTTGTAATAGTTTCCCCAATAACTTGGGGCATAAAAAGAGTGGACATTGAGGATTACTTTGGAGGAGCCCTAGAAACTACAAGAAGATCCTCAGCAGTCCAATTGCTCAAAACAAATCCTAGAGGACCAAGGCGTATCATTGAAATGTCTTCCATCGTATCATCCGCTTTGTCAATAACATTTATATTGAAGTTCTGAAAATCCCTTTCAACCAATAACAGCGTGTTTCGTGAATTATCTCTTTCTGGGTACATCATTCCTGCAGATGTAAACATTTTCGACAAATGCAGATACATTATGGGCTCCCATTCCACTTCCCGACCTGAGGCTCTTGCAATCCTCCTTTCTTGCTCCTTCTGTAACTGTTTCCTTCTTTGTCGTATGTCAGGCTTGAATCCTAAACCGCATCGAGTCTTGTGGTGTACTGGCTTTAGTGCTCTGACTATTCCTTGCTGGTATCTTCCTAAGCCTTTCCTTGCTCGGGCTCCTCTTCCAACTGTCAGTTTGATTCCCATCTTGGCATTCCTTGATAGTTTGGGCGTGGGAATCTTATTTCCCTCAGCAACAAATGTAGCATTAATAAATTCGAGGGAACGAAAGGAACATTCCACTACATCTTTGTTCACTTCGATATAAGGTGTGACAACAGAAATAGATGCAACGATGTCTTCTTCGCCAGTAACCGTGATCAAGCGGTTATCCATGATGAACTTCACTTTTTGATGGAGAGACGAAGGGACTGCCCCAGCAGAGTGGATCCAAGGCCTCCCTAAGAGGCAATTATACGATGGAGTAATGTCCATGACCTGGAACTCTACGTTATACGTGCATGGGCCCACTTCTAGGGGGATTTCAATCTTTCCCATAACCTCTCGTCGTGTCCCGTCAAATGCCCTTACCGTGGAATGACAAGGCCTTAGATAGGACATATCAACTGGCATCCTGGAGAGTGTGGCCAAAGGCATGACATTGAGTGCGGATCCATTGTCGATGAGCACGTTCGGCACTATGTAACCCTTGCAACTGGTCGTAATATGTAATGCCTTCACGGAGCCCCTACCGTTTGATGGTATTTCATCATCACTAAATGAGATGAAATTATCTGCATTTAGATTGTTCACCCATCTGTCAAGCTTTTCTACAGATACATTGCTTTCTACGTAAGCTTGATTGAGCACTTTTAGCAAGGCGTTCCGATGTGTCTCTGAGTTCAACAGTAGGGATAACACCGAGATTTTTGCCGGCTGTTTGTTCAACTGCTCCACGATGTTATATTCGCTGTGCTTGATGAACTTTAAAAATTCATGAGCTTCATTCTCGTTCACAGGTCTTTTAGTTTCTGGTTCCGATTGTATTTCAACATCCACCTCAGCCTCATGCATCGGTGTCTTTCCTCTCTGGCTCGAGTCAATGGCTTTTTCCTTTGGTTCGGCCATTTCCGGAGAATAGCACCTCCCGCTGCGAGTAAAGTGTCCTACTCTGGTGACATCCCCAACCACAGCCTTTGGCTTTTCAACTTCGGGTGCGACAATGTTAACATCGTATTTCCATGGCACCGCCTTATCGTCCTTGTAATGGAAAGGAGAAGGCACTTCAATCACCACCGTCGATTTGACTTCCTCCTTCTTCGGCTTATAATAAATCACCAGAGGCCGATCGGCACTATAACGAGTGACTGGTGGTTGGTTATCAGAGGCACATATTTCCCTTTCTTCAGCCTCATCCATTTTATCAAGGATCTCGACTTCCTTGTTGTTCATCATGTCTTTGAGTAGTTTCCTGAATTCTTCGCAAGATTAGATGTCGTGCCCTTCGATACCATGTAAGATACAGAAACTTTGACCTTCCATACTTTCTTCTTCGAAACTTCTATGGGAATGACTAAACAACCCATTTTCCATCATCACCTTCCAAACCTTTCGCAAGGGTGTTTTTATTTCAGAGACGCAGCTCTTAGCTCGCCATGTGTCTTCCCTTATCACTGCGCTTACGTTCCCCTCGGTATGGTTAGGGAGCGGGTTTCCAGCCACATTACCAATACCGTCAAATCGTAAGATCCCTGCATCAATGAGATCCTGAACCCTCCTTTTGAATGCTATACAATTTTCAGTGGAGTGCCCTTGGTTTCCCCCATGATACATGCAACTGGTATTGGGATCGTACCATTTCGGGTATGGCTGTTTCAATGGTGCCATATAATGCGGGGATATTAATTGTTTTTCCAACAATTTTGGGCACAGTTCTCCGTACGACACGGGAATAGGGGTGAGTCGAGGTCTTTCAGGATTGGGTCTCACCGGTCTTTGTTCGTGTTTGGGTTGGCTTGGAGTAGACGTGTTATTAGGTGGGAACATGGTAAATGGTCTTTGGTTATTAGTGGCATAGACGGGGTAAGGAGGAGGTGTTTGATAGTAAGAGTTTTGAGGAGGAAAATAGAAGTTCGGAGGTGGGCGAAATTGAGGTCGTGGTTGGGTTGGGTATGGGTTAGAAGCATAGCGGCTTCCAGTCCCCACCATGTGAGTTTCAGGCTCTTTTTTCTTCACGGGTACTGGTCTTTTTGAACTCTTAGGACCTTCCATATTTCCACTCTTGATGCCATTTTCAATGAGCTCCCCAGACATTACGATATCGGCGAAGTCTTTCATGGCGTTTCCCACCAGTTTGTCGTAAAATGGCGCTTTCAAGGTGTTGATAAAGAGGACCGTTATCTCACTTTTAGTCAGTGGGGGCTCTATTTGCGTCGAGACGTCCCTCCACCTTTGAGTGTATTGTCTAAACGTCTCTGCTGGCTTCTTTTCCATCATCTGCAGCGTTAGTCGATCGGGCGCCATATCGGAGACATGCTTGTACTGTTCGCAAAATGCAGATGCTAGGTCCTTCCATGATTGGATCATCTCTCTGCTGAGTTGATTATACCATCGGAGGGCTGATCCGATCAAGCTATCTTGAAAACAATGTATTAACAATTTGTCTTCATTCATATAACCCGCCATCTTCCGACAAAACATGATAAGATGCGCCTTTGGGCATCTCGTTCCATCGTATTTTTTAAAATCTGGCGCTTTGAATTTCGGGGGTAGGACCAGATCAGGTACTAAACTGAGTTCTTTGGCGCTCAGTGCAGAGAAGACTCCAGTACCCTCTACCGCTTTGAGTCTTTCTTCTAGACTCCTATACTTGTCCTCGGCATCATGTTCCTTCATTCTCAGCTTGGCTATTTCTACCGGATCATCCAAATCCGGAACTATTGGATTAGTGAAATTATCTCCGGAGTTCGATGCAAACATACCTTGCCCTAGATGAGCAGGTGGTGCGGGTCGTTGCTCTAGGCCTACCAGTTCCCCTTGAGGATATCCTCTTTGCGTTACAGGGATGTGGGGTGGAGTGAATCCTGGGAGATAAAGCAGATCTTGATTAACTCTCGAATGGGGTTCTGTAACATCAGGACTTTGCACGGGCTCTTTTCCTTTGACCAGAGTTGATATCATCTCCATCATTTTGGTCATTTGATCCTTCTGCTCAAGCGATTCCTCTCGGGACCTTGCCATCAGATCCCTTGCTTCTTGCTGTGACTTGGCTAACTGTTCTTGCAACTCTCTCTGGATTCTTTCCATTCTTTCGATCCTCTTATTGAGTTTGCCGTCCATAGCTCTAGTTCTTAGACGTGTCCTATAAGGATGACGTGATTCCAGATTCGTAGTGTCGCAACTGTGGATTATACGATTTTAGCCTTAGTAAATGATTAGGGTGATGTGATGCTAATGCATGCAATGTAATGCAAATGCATGGTATGAATGCGAAAGGTGTTGATAGATTCAATTCCATTAGATAAACTTTATTAGAAAACAAATTTCCTTTCATAGAACGGACGATTACATATACGACTTCGCCCTAATGCCTAAATCCTTAACTTTCCTAAGAAGCCACGCTAAACTTTGGCCTCGCTCTGATCCTGACTCGTACATTAGACTTAACGCATCAGCCCGAACTGCCAAGGTTTGCAAATGATCAGCCACCTCCCAGATTTGAGCCACAGCTTAGCCCATTACACAGTCTCTGTTTCCGATCTGTTCTTGAGAATGGTGGAGCTGCTCATTCCAATGTTCATTGTTCACTTCAAGGAGCTCAACTTGAATTTTTCTATCTTGTAATGCAGTCTCGAGCTCTCCTATCCTTCCTCTCATCTCCTCGATCCTGTTCTGACTGGCTCTTAATTTGATTACCGAGTTGCGACTACGGTGCAGATGTAGTGACCTTTCTAATTCTGCTACTTGGGCGCGTAACCTCTCCTTTTCACTTTGGCTTTCCAACAGGCTTCTTTCCAAAGCGTCCTCTCGTACTCGAGCATCTTGGAATTTCTTTTCCCACTGATCGGCTCTGGACTTTTCTTCTTTAATTTCCTGACGCCATTGCTCTGATGTTTTGCCCAAACCAGCAGTTCTGATGGACATGCGTAGCTTCTTATAGTCCGTCTTTAAGCTATCCAAATCCTCTTCGGTCTTATTTTTTCCTTTTTTCAATTTCTCGACCTCGAACTTGTGGACGTTAACATCTAACCCCAACTACATCTTTTCCTCTTCTAGCTGCTCTATCCTCTTACCCAATTCCCGGCTCTTTCTCTCGAAATCTTGCTTGATAATCTCTAATTCAGACGGGATTACTTGCAGCTGCTCTTCTATTGGTCGAGCATTTCCTTGGATTAGCCTTGGTACATTGTTGTTGATTCTTTTGCCCCACCACCGATCGTACTCGGGGGTAGTCATTGGCCCTATGGCGAGTCTCTTCATTTTCCGGGTTTGAGTCCATGCATCTGATATCTCGCGAAATCTCTTCTTATAGTTATCATCCTTGTATGAAAATTCACATTGGGCTAATCCATGTGTCGCAGGTATGAACTGCCTCGATTGATACTGCCTCATCACTAGTAACGAGGCATATCCGACAGCTCCCCATATTCCGAGTAAAGGAACCCAGTCGAACCCTCCACACCGATACAAGATCTCATTAGTGATTATCCACAGAGCTTTCCATTCTACATCTTTAACTTGCAAATTTTGGAGAATCGCTATCCATTTCTCTCCAGATAGGTCGTTCCGCCTTGGTGTACCTGCTAATTCATCTAGAGGAGAATAGTTCTCGAAAAAGACTTTGTATGAGACCTTTTCTATCTTCCAAAAATGGCAATGAAACCAAGATAGCAACAGCTGTGCACATCCCACGAACCTCCCTTCACCCGCTCTTCGGCAAGCGTTCAATGATCTGAAGGTTTCGGCTAAAATTGCGGGGATAGGTGTGACTCTCTTATCAAGCTTATCAAATAGGTCTGAGACCACATCCTCTATATGCCCTAATGCCTTAGGGAAGATGACCAAACCATAGATGCCCAGAGCGAAGACGTCAACCCTCTTTTTCTTATCAGGATGCGCCAAAATCAAGTCCCTCAAGTGTTTCCAAGGGATGCACTTACAATCTCCCTTTTGCTTGATCCGGGCCGTAATCCATTGCTCGCTCATCCCTGTACTATTCATTAGCCTCTTTGAGAATGCCGACACATTAGCAAACCTTGAATACGCCTTATCAGTTTGAATTCTCGGGCATCGGAACAAAGCTGTGTACTCTTCTATGGTAGGAACCAAATCCACTTTTCTGAAAGTAAAGCAACTGTAAGCGGGGTTCCAAAACTGGTAATGGCTCGGAGTAGGTACTCGTCTACCTTGATATCAAGCAGATAGGGCAAATCACCGTAATTATAGTAGAATAGTTGTTTGACCTCGTTGCCCCAGGAACCCCATATTTCCTTCAATTCTCGCAGGTCATTTTGAGCCACGCTGATACGGGTGAAATCCCATAACTCTAATTCATGAACCACTGTCAGGCTATCTCCTTTCTCTTGCTGTATCCTTTCGGACCACACTTGAACAGCCGCATTATCCTCCACTCTATCGAGAAACCCTTTTTCCATGTTAAGCTTTTCTATCTAGTAACCGAATGTGAATCAACACCTTTTATGATGAAAGGCTATGCAATAAAAGCAAAACACAACAAGTTAGTATCATGTACAAAAAGAACTTAAAACGAGCAGGAAATAACCGAACCCCTGTTTAAGGTAACAACTAGGGTTTACACAGCTCTACCTTCAATGGGCTCTTAGGTTTCTCTATATGTGGTTTGGTTCTAAAGCAAGGGTACCTGAACCAGCAGATTCCTCGATCCTCACCCATTATAGGCTCCTATGGACCGAGTTCAGTTCAGGGGAATACATTTCCCTATGGCTGCACGGAGATAAAAATCTCACAAAGACATAGGTACGGATGTATCCCGGAAGCGATCCACTATCTTGCACGGAGGTAAAAACCTCACGAAAGAGTAGCGTCTCACTCCCACTTAAGAGGGTATGACCACAACGGTCATGCAGTGCAATGCCAAAGTATTTTATAAGACTCAACATTATTGGAACCATAATATCAGCAAATGCATCAAAAGAAACATGAATTTTCAAAATAAATTTCCAACTTTCCGACAAAAGGACAAAGAATAATCAATTTTACGGCCTGACTCTCACACGTCCCCAGTGGAGTCGCCATGCTGTCGTAACCAATTTTTTTTTTTGAAAAAAACGGGGATCGACTTGGTTTTGAAAATAAAAATGGGAGTCGCCACCGATCTTTTATCAGGTATGATCGGATCACCTTTGTTTTAGTAAAACATTTTGATTTACTAAAACAATGTTTTTGGTCTACGAAAATTTGAGAAAATAGGTTCGGGAGTCGGTTACGTGCGAGGAAGGGTTAGCACCCTCGTCACGCCCAAAATTGGTACCAAATTGATTATTTAATGTCTCAATGTAGAAAGTTGAAAATTTAAAAAGAAAAAGGAAATTGATCTTTTTGGGAATATTTTAGCTTTCTCGAACTGAATATCAAGATTTTCTTGTTCCGAAGGAATAAAATATCACATCCAGTACATAGGACACGATGATTTTAATCCTCGAATCCAGGATCGTCTCTTAATTCCCGAGACTCATGCATTAAAACATCAAAAGAATATTCGATTGTTTGGCCAAGCGAGAGAACCGAAACCCAACACATAGGGCACGATCTCTCGAATTTCCAAACATAGAATATTGCCTTGTTTGGAAAATTTTCAATTTTAAAACGATAGTAGGTACAATATTTAAATAACATGCATCGTTTGTTTGAAGTAAGATGACCACTTGTATCGAATGAAAACATTGGAATTTAATGCGCGATGTGATGGCATAATAACACAGTAATGAGCTTGGAATAAGAATACATGAACAAAATGTTGTATGAATAAATAATAATAGCATACGAATACAAGTAAACGAATTATAACATGTGTAATAACAATAATCACATATATGTGTCATTCGGATACCGACAATAAAAGTCAAAGAATGAGAAACTTAACATAAGACAATTTAAAATGAATAATAAGACAGTTTTAGATAAGTAAAAAGATTTTAAAATAAATATCATACAAATCGATTTAAAATAAAGCAAAGCAACTTAGAATAAATAACATATAAACACGTGACAATTTAAAACAACATATAAAAAGCCCAAAGTAGGTAATATATACATATATATATGTAAATAATCTAAGCTTATAGTACATATGAAATATGAACAAAAATAGTTTAATATAAAAATAAAGATAATGCGTGTAGCAAGGATTTTAAAGTGAACAGCACAAAAGCTTGGAAATAAATAACGTACATAAAAGGTTTTACACAAAAAGACAAACGGTATACATATGAAGTATAATGACAGAACAATTCCGAAAAATAGAATATGAAAGGTTTCAAAATTAACAGATAATATATAAAGAAATTTAAATACCTAATATGACAAATAAAACAATTTAAGATAATTAATATATATGATATCAAAGTCAATAAATAAATAAAAAAGGGTTAAAAAGAGTAAGGACTGAATTAAAAAAGGAAACGAAATCACGAGTAGGGACGAAATTAAATTTAAAAATGATATTTTGGGGGGAATTTTAAAAGAAGTAGTGAATTAGGGACCTTCAGCAATGCGCGCGAAACGTGGAGGACCAAGAGGGAAAATATCCCCGTTTACAAAAACGCGTCATAGTAGAAAGGACTCAATTAAAACATTTTGTGAATTACCGGGCCAGATTAGAAAGTAAAATAAACTTAATTAGAGAAAGACAGAAAATATGTGAGGATTAAAAGCGAAAATATCCCATTATAGAAAAAAACGCGGATCTTGTCGGGTCGGGTCGTCTGTGCGCGGGTCCTAGACCAAACGACGCCGTTTTGGCGCTTGGGCTCCCAACCCAAAACGACGCCATTTCAACTCTTTTATAAAATCCATTTTTCTTTTTTTTTTATTTTTGCAACCGATTTAAAAAAAAACGTCCTCCCTCTCTCGACCTTTCCCCTTTTGAGAACTCAGAGGGATTCTCTCGCTAGGTTACTGTCCGACGATCGGACTTCCGTCGCCGTCGCATTACCAGCGCTTCGAGGGGGGAGAGCGCGCAGATGTGGGCCTTAAAGCCCCGCTTGAAACCCGCTTTGAAGGCCAAGCCTTCGGTGTGTTGAAACGAAGAGAAGGGGACTCAACGTCCCCCCTAAGGCGAAGCCCTGACGACGGAGAGCGCTCTTATGCCGCGGCGGAAAAGGTTTCGGAAGGTCCCTCTTCCTCTTTCTTTTATTATTCGTTTATTTTTCTTTGATCTTAGATAACAAAAATAATAAAGCAAGCAATAGGTAACAGTAGGAACACGAATGCAAAATCAACCTTTTTTCTTTTTTATTTCTGATCCTTGCCTTTTTCTGGTAATGTGCGTTCTTTGTTTTTTTTTTTTTGAAGAAGGAACCCTTTTTACATCGATTTTGAGCGGCTTTATAGTCGACGGATACAGTCTTTTTTACTATGTTTTCCATACTTCTTTGCTATTTGTTGCCTCTGTCTCTCTATCTGTCGCAGGGTATGGGCGAGGCAGAAGCGTGCGCGAGCGTTTGGTCGGGGCGCGACAGTGGTGAGCGGCAGACGAGGAGCCTAGAGGAGCTCGAATCGTCAGGGCGTATGGGCGCGTGGCAGACGTGGCGCAAGAGCGCGTGTGAGGACGCGGTGGATAGTTACCGAGGCGTGGGGAGCTACGGCGCGAGAACAAGCAGAAACCCTAGGCTTCCAAAAAAAATTTTAAGATCTTGGGCCATTGGGCCTCTGTTATTTGGGTTTGATAATCGGGCTAGTTTGTACTTGGGTTTGTATTAATTTTGGATCTGGTATTTTGGGTTTAGGGTTGTAAAATGGGTTTAGGGGTATGTCGGGCTTTGTAATTGGACATTTTATGGACTGTTTTATTTTTTATTGTTTGGACTGTCTACTTTTATTGGGTTTATTTATTGGTTTTGCAATTGGGCTCCGAATTTGCTTTGTACATGGACTGGACCTTTTATTGGCTTTTTGTTTTGTTTATTTGATTTTTTATTTTGGTGTTTATTTCACCTTGGGCCAAAATTGGCTATTACAAAGGGGAAGAGCATGTTAGATCACATGGTGATCGGTGGTAGAAAACCCACCTAATGAAATGTTAGATCACATGGTGATCGGTGGTAGAAAACCCACCTAATGAAATGCTAGATCACATGATGATCGGTGGTAGAAAACCCACCTAATGAAATGTTAGATCACATGGTGATCGGTGGTAGAAAACCCACCTAATGAAATGTTAGGTCACTTGGTGATCAGTGGTAGAAAACCCACGTTAAAATTCCTGATTGATAAGGAATAGGCAGTATGACTGTCGATATGGTGTGTAGCAGTTGGTGGGTTGATTGTAGAAATCCCCAAGGTGTGAGGTTGGTACGGGTTGGTGTGTAGAGGATGGAATTCTAGGATGGGTTGGGCTTTGCATCATTTATTATCTATCATGTGATTATGATTGTTGCCATTGTGTATGGGCCAGGGCTCATAATGTGTTTGTGGGCCCAAGCCTTTTATGTGTTTTTGGGATTTACACACCGAGTCTTGGTGACTCACCCTATTATTTTTCCCTAACTTTTCAGATGAGCAGTAGATCGTGGACATGGGAGCCGAGACGGACTCGAGGGGCCATCAAGCTTTATTTTTACAAATTATTTTTGGGTTTTCCTTTAAGTTTTATTTTGGGAATATTTAGGTAATAAGGCCCCATAGTTTATATTCGCCTAAGTAGTTTTTTTTAATATTTGCAGCTTATGAATTTATGTCGGGGTTTATTTATACCAAATAATAATAATAATACAAGGTTTCTTTTAAAATGTCACTTATTTATTCAAATATTGCCTAATAACTTATGATTTTCTAAACCAACTTAGCAAAAGATTTTAACGTTCAACCCGTAGCATACCAGATCTGGTCGAAACGTATGGGCCGGGTTTGAGGTGTTACAATTTGGTATCAGAGCCCAGTTCAAAACTCGGGCTGTGAAATGGGCCTATAATGTTTTGTAAAGTTGATGTGAATTTGGAAAAAAAAATTCGAAAGAAGATATGGCCTTTGAGTCTACCGGCACCCAATCCACGCAGGTAAGTATTTTAACTCTTGATGTGATGTATATGTTGAGTTTGATGGGCTTGATGGATGTAGAATAGTATGTTAGGCATTGATGGACTTTAAGGTTAGTTTAAACAACTCCTTAAATTCATAAGACTTAATCTATCTAAACAAACCCGTGAACAAATCGCTGGGTTAGGGTGTGGCAACAGGCATACGCATGTCTAGGATTGGATTCAGGAAGAGCTTGGTACTTAAGCAGTCCTAGTGACCCACCTCCTCTTTTCTGGAATCCTACCTGGTGCTTAGTGACTGTTCACCTTAGCCACGAGGATTTGTTGACAGGCCAAAATCTATAATTAAAACCCGAAAGGGACCAGCCACCCTATTTCACAACTAAAATACCCCCCGAGTTTTGTAAAATTTTCAAAATACACTTGATTTTTGAAAATTTCCAGAATACCCTAGAATTGTAAAACTACCAAAATTGTGAAATTACCGAAACACTCTGGTTGGTAAAATTTCCAAAATACCCGTGGTTTGTGAAAATTTCCAAACAATCGTGATTTTAAAAAATACCTCAGTTTTGCAAATTCACTCGAAAACCCCTAGATTTACAAAAGAACCCGGCTTGCAAAAAAAAAAAAAAAACCAAGATACCCCATTTTGAGGAATTTACCAAAATACCCTCTTTTTGTTTAAAAAAAACTTATTTTCCAAAAATACCCTTGCTTTAAAAAAAAATATGTACCAAAGTACCTCTAATTCAAAGAAAATCACCAAGATACTTAATTTTGGAAAATACCCTGTAGGGCAAAACTACGGAAAAACCCCTGGGTAGTGAAATGACGAAAATACTCTTTATGTGAGGAATGTGAGTTCACGGATGTTATATGTATGTTGATGTGTGATGATTGAATGTATGTGTTTCTTAGAGCTAGGAGATGTGAACTTGAAACTGAATTGTAGATATAACTGCGAATTCGAAAGAACTACCCTTAAAACTACTATTCATAAGACTTTTCGGGGTTAATCAGTGGAAGAAAACTAATAATTCATTAAATTCTAATCAGATAAACACGAATCGGTAGAATGAGTACAAGGGGATGAGGACGCTCTAGATGCGAATACCGATGCGTACTCTACCATAGTATACTAAGCGTTTCTTTTGGCTTTAGAATTAGAGTACGCAGCGAAAGCGTAGTGGTGAGACTTGGGTAGTACGATTAATAGTTAGTTGGAAATTTCGAGGACGAAATTTCTTTAAGGGAGGTAGAACTGTAACATCTTGAATTTTTGGGCCTATGCGTTTAATGGGTGAACATGTGTAATGAGTTAAATTAAGTGGCAGGGGTCCAAATTGGGCTCAGGCTTAGGTAGAGGCCTTGATTAAAATTATCTGTTTGGGCATTATAGGGTTTAAAAGGTAGTATCTGTATTTAAAATACCAAAGTGGGCTTGTGGCCCAATATTAGGAGGTGGCGCCACACAAGGGAGTAAGGGGCCCAAATTTAAGTTTCATGGAGTTCAATTATTTTAATTTAAGTTAGCTAATTTTCAGCATTAGGGTTAGGTGAAGTGGATGGCAATAAGGCTAAAAAATAGGAGGATTTGTATGGATTTTATAATTGATAAAGTAGAAGATAAAAAGGAGAAAAGATAGGAGCCTATCTACAAGGAAGGTGATGGCCGAAAATCCACCACTCAGAGGAGTAAAGAAATCGGCTACTGCATGGCAAAGGGGTGCCAAACTTTCCCTTTTTATTTGCTTAATTTTTAGTTATCTGGAAGGGCACTTTCGGTTTTTCATAGGTAAGTGCCGAAATTTCTATAAATAGGGAGGGTTCTTTTCTTTATTTTTTGGCATTTAGGGTTTCCATCTTTTCTTTCTCTTCTCCTATGAGTAGAAGCAGAAAATTCCTAACCCTATTCCCTCATCTTCACTTTGATTCAAAAACCGAAACTCCATTGTTCTTTTCTCTTCTTTCTTCTAAAAGCCGAAAACTCCATTATTCTTTTCTCTTCTTTCTTCTAAAAGCCGAAAACTCCATTATTCTTTTCTCTTCTTTCTTCTAAAAGCCGAATCTCTATAGATTTTCTTCGAATCATCTTCTCTTCCTGATTTTTGCAAAAAGCCGGAATCCTCTGGGAGTAGCCGAATCTTCTCTAGTAAGATCTCTAAGATCTAAAAGCCGGAAACTCTAGTTCCTGAATCTCATATCACTTTTCAGGATTTCAAGCCTCTGAACAACACATAGGGCAGATAGCAGCTGTGTTGGCTACGGATAGCGTTGACTTAGAAAGTCTCGTTCTAACGGTAATCAGGTGTGTAGATCGTGATCACATAAGTTTTATTTTGTATTATACCTATTAGGGGCTGAAAAGCCAGAAAATGAGGCTGTATGAACAGTCGTGTGTAGATCTCTAGACACTAATAATCTGTATGAATATATATATGTTATGTTATGGGCTAAAAGCCGGAAAATGGTCCGTGTAAACAGTCGCGATACCCAAAAAGGGTTAGGCAAGGAATGCCAGGTACGTAATCATAGAACTTCTCTATGTGTATCGATGTATGCGAAAGACTGTAATCTCTTAGGTAGTAGATTGTTTGATTTTGCATGAATGTAAATGGGATGGGTTTGTTATGAAAAGGGGAAGAGCATGTTAGATCACATGGTGATCGGTGGTAGAAAACATGTAATATCCTGAAATAGGGGTTATTTTTAATTGAATTGTTTTTCTTGTGTATGGACTGTGGTGTCATTCTTTGTAATGTTTTGAGGCTTAGTTGTAAGTCTAGAACAGGTCTGAGTAGTAAGAAAATTTTAGTTCTTAAGTTTTAAGTAAAGGGAGCTGAGGGAGCCAAGGGTTATAAGTATTTCAAGTAGGATTTTAGCACAAGAGAAAGGCTTGGCAAAGTGGCAAGGAGGCGCCACTTAGAGCCTGTGATTGACGCCACTTGCAGGGGAAGGAGGTCTCAGGTTCGAGCAGCAGAAATCCCACCTTTTGCTTTCTATTTTGACGCCAAGGAGGGGGAGGAGTTGTGTGCAGTTCAAACTCTGCCTAGTGAGGATAGACTAAGTCAAAATATTCGAATGGTTGGCAGAGAGAAAATTTAGGTGGTAGACTAATTCAAATTCGTTTGAATTAGTGGTCAGGAGCATTTCAGGGAAGTGGCCGAATTTTGAACTCCTCATGGGGGGAGTGGCCGGTTTTGGTAAGGTGAGTAGAGGGGAATGCCGAAACCTCCTTAGGTGTTTAGAGTGCATTTTCGGCCAGCCTTTGTTTAGTGTACCAAAAGCCGACATTCATTCTTTTTGTTTCAGTACCTAGCCGAATTTTGCAATTGTTTTCTCTTAATCTCTTTGGTAGCCGAAACCTTATTCTCCTAAACACCTCCTCTCCTTTTTGTTCTCAATTTTGGTTGGTGGCCGAATCTTCTACTCCTCCATCTCCCTCTCTTTTTCTTTTCTTTTTTCAAACTTGCTCAAAACTGAAAGCACCCTCCTCCTGTTCATCTTTTCTTTCTTCTTCTCAAACTCTTTTGCCGAAACTCCTATCTTCTTTTCACTTCTTTTCTTCCTCTTCTTTCACTCAAGCCGAACCTTAATTGTTTGTTTTGAACAACCATAGCCGAATCCTCTTCTCCCTTTTTTTTTTTATTTAGTTTTGGCCGAATCTCAAGCAAGGGTGATCTCTTCTAGTTTTCTCCAATCGGTTTTTAGAGGAAGGTAAGTGCTCAAGGCCGAATGCCTATTTCTTCTTTTCTTTTGTTCTCTGTCGACTTTGATAAGGGTAAGAGCCGATTTCGACATTTGATAGCAAGGGTGTTAATTACCTTTTTGTTGGAACCGATTTATTGTAGGGTCTCCGGGATTTTAGAACAATCGATCCAAGCCTCTACTCTCTGACAATCGGCTTTGGTAAGTGGTGGTAGGGATCCATTATTTTTAAGACCATCGATTCTTTTTAGTATTCAAAAGCTGAAGGCTATTCTAGTTAATTGTTCTTCTTAATAGGGTGTGGTCGATTGCAAGGGGGAGAACCATCGTATAGTTCGGGATTTGGTAGGAAACCAAATCGGTAGCAAGGTAAGGGTTCATACGTTAACCCTTTGGGGATTTATTTGGTTTGGCCGAATGGCCTATGTTGCTAACCTTAGTAATGGCCGAATGTAGGATCAAAGGATCTAGTGTTATAGATCGACTCTTCGGGACTTGGGACGTGCGTTATAGCAGGTGTGTAAACTTACACACTCTATTACTTAGTAATATGTTTTAATAACCTGATTTTAATAAAAGCCGAAATAGTGTGGATGTTGATATGATACCCTATGGGTATGAGCATGGATTCGGGTAAGTCCGTTTCGATATGGGTTCTGCTATTTGATATATATGATATGATGATTTATGACATATATGTGTTATGTGATGCATAACTAAGCATGTTGGCATGATTTGCATGATTTGCATGATTTACATGAGTATGGCATGATGATGGGTGATATGAGAGGAGGGGGAAGTGATATCCGTGTCTTTGGGACACCAGAGGTTTGGCACCTCCAGTGGTTTGGTACCACAGATTGATTTAGTGACTTTGGGTCACCAGAGGTTTGGCACCTCATAGCGACTTGTCCCAGTGGCTTAGCACCACAGTGGGTTGGCCCCACAGTTGACATATCAGGATCGTCGCCAGTGATTTGGTATCACACGTGGGTTGGCCCCACACTTGGATATTGATATTTTGTGACTTTGGGTCACCAGAGGTTTGGCACCTCATAGCGACTCGTCCCAGTGGCTTAGCACCACAGTGGGTTGGCCCCACATACGATATTACGGGATTGTCGCTAGTGATTTGGTATCACACGTGGGTTGGCCCTACAGATGGATTATTCGTGACTTTGGGTCACCAGTGGTTTGGCACCACCAGTGGTTTGGTACCACACGGGGTAGAAAAGGAGTTTTGGATGGTTAGGGTTGGGTGCATTAACTATATTGCTTGGTGATATGTGTGTAAGTATGTTGTGTTATTCGGGAGAAGGACTATGCACTGAGTCTTGGTGACTCACCTTCTCTCTTATCATTTCAGGTGACACTTAGATCGCGGAAGAGGAGCCAGGTGGACTCGAGGTGGCCATGCTATGAATAAACTCGATTTTCACGGACTAGATTTGGGGTACTTTATTTTACTAAATTCGGTTTCATTTCGATTTATGGGTTGTAATAAGGCCTTATAATTATGTTTTGGATTACTTATACGTTTGGACTTGTTTTAAACATGATTAATTAAACCACTTGGATAATCTAATTAAAAAAAAAGGGTGAGTAAGGTTTTTCCAAACTACAAAACGACATGTTTTCAAACTTTACCATCGGGTATCAATTATTAATTGAAGATAACTACAACTCAATTGGTTTTGCAAACCCATAGTTTTCCATACTCAACTCAACTGACTTCTAATAACCGTTCGAGTTACTTAAATTGTCATAACCATTTTCTAACTTACGAACGACAACTAAATTTTTAAAGAATAAATCACGGGTTTTACTTTCTACAAAAATACAAACAACGAGGAATTTTACTCAAAACTTGATTCGATGGCTTGTTCTCTTTAAGATATTTTCCTGTAGCATGCTAGATTCGGTCGTGGTGTGTTGACCGAGTTTGGGGTGTTACAATTGTGGTATCAGAGCTAAGCTCAAAGGCTCGGCTGTGGGCCCAAGGGCTAAAATGTTTTAAATATTGGTTTTTAAATGTTTTGGTTAAAAATATATGGTTTGAAAGGCATGGCTTCGAGTCTCCGGCACCAATCTGCCCAGGTAAGTACCCCTTACATTGCTTGTGATTTTTGGATGTGATGAGATTGAATGACTAGCAATAGTGGACTACTTTAGAAACTGAAGCTGATAGGACTCTATGGGCTGCGAAAACAAAGCTTCTTTAATAAGAAATATTCATAAGACTGTGCTTTTAAACAGTGGAATAATTACTAATGCATAAAACTTCTAAATCAGATAAGTCGAGATTTTAGTCATGAGCACTAGGGGTGGACGTGGTCGCGGACGTGGCCGGGGTAGGATGACCGTTTCTGAACCAGTAGGGTCTGGTCAGGGGTCAGAGAATGAAATACCGGTACCACCGCCAGCTGCAGGTGGTGAGTTTCAGGACCAGACTGGGGAAGACGCAATGTCACAGGCGATGCTGCGGGTTCTAGAAAGGGTAGCTAGAGTAGGTGGAGGCGCAGGAGCTCGGAAATCCGTACCCGAGTGACTCCGGGAAAATGGGGCTGAGGTATTTTGGGGTGTTTCTGGTGTGGCTCCTAGCACGGCTGAGTATTGGCTGGAGGCGACGGAGCGGATCATGGACGATTTGGACCTGACTGCTGAGGAAAAGCTGAAGGGGATAGTTTCGCTTATCCGGGATGAGTCATACCAGTGTTGCAGCGGAAGATCTCACTTGGGATTATTTTAAGGCCACATATCAGAAAAAGTACATTGGATCTAGCTACATCGATGCGCAACGGAAGGCATTTCTGAGGCTGGTTCAGGGGAGTAAGTCTGTATCAGAGTATGAGGCAGAGTTCTTAAGGCTGAGTCAGTATGCTAGAGGCATTGTGGCTACTGAACACGAGCGGTGTGTCCGATTCGAGGATGGTCTGAGAGATGAACTGAGGTTGCTGATTGCTCCACAGCAGGAGCGTGAGTTTACTGTCCTGGTAGAAAAGGCTAAGATAGCCGAAGGGGTTAAAGAGTCTGTGAGGTAGAACATGGATAGGAACAGACATAAGAGAAGTTTTGGGTCATCTGGGTCGGCTGGAAATTCTCAGAAAAGGGCTAGACAGAGTGGACTGAATTAGTCTGGTAGGGCGGTTGCTGCTAATCAGGGACCAGCACAGTGTAACCGTTGTGGAAAATCTCATTGGGGAGGATGTTGGACCGGCGGAAAAGGATGTTTTGAGTGTGGCTCATTGGATCATCGTGTGAGAGACTGTCCGCGTAAATTGGCTAGGATTCAGTCTGAGGGTCAGGGCCGTACTCAGTTCAGAAATGAGGGACCGCCACCGCAGAGAGGCCGTGGTAATGGTAGAGGTAGTAATGGTTCTGGACGGGGCCGCGGAGCACCAGGCAGAGGTGCGGGTAGCACTGAGGCAAGACAGCCTGGGTTAGTATATGCAGCGAGGCGCCGAGAGGAGGACGACGCACTGGACGTCATAACCGGTACGTTTTTGATATTTGGTTTTCCCTATACTGTTTTGATTGATGTGGGTTCGACGCATTCATACGTTGCTAGTAGCATAGTAGAGACCATGAATTTAGACTTTGAGACTACTTCTAGGCAGATGACAGTGATTAGCCCTCTAGGTCACTCTGTAGTTGTAAATAAGTTGTATAGAGATGTACCCCTAGAACTCCAAGGGGTAGTGTTTGTGGCTGATCTGATGGAACTGCCGTTTGGGGAGTTCGATCTGATTCTTGGGATGGACTGGTTGGTTAAGTACCAGGCAAGGTTGGATTGCGCGGCTAAGCGCATGGTTCTAACGACGGCTGAGGATGACGAGGTGGTCATGATAGGTAATAGAAGAGATTACTTATCCAACGTGGTGTCTGCTTTGAAGGCTGAGAAGATGGTCAGGAAGGGCTGTGAAGCATTTATGGTTCATGTGTGTGCCTTGGAGGCTAAAGAGGCTGCTGTGGGGAATGTCCGAACAGTAAAGGAATTTGCTGATGTGTTTCCAGAGGAGCTTCCGGGACTGCCACCAGATCGTGAGGTGGAATTTGGCATAGATCTGTTACCCGGAACCGCGCCAGTGTCTATTGCTCCGTATAGGATGGCGCCAAAGGAGTTAGTGGAATTAAAGGCTCAGATCCAGGAGCTGTTGGACCGAGGCTTTATCAGGCCAAGTGTTTCACCTTAGGGAGCGCCAGTACTCTTTGTCAAGAAGAAAGATGGTACAATGCGGATGTGTATAGACTACCGCCAGTTGAATAAGCTGACGATCAAAAACAAGTATCCGTTCCCGAGGATAGATGATTTGTTTGATCAGCTGAAGGGAGCAGCGGTATTCTCGAAGATCGACTTAAGGTCTGGGTATCATCAGCTAAAAGTGAAAGAGGCTGATATCCACAAGACGGCATTTCGTACTCGGTATGGGCACTACAAGTTTCTGGTAATGCCGTTTGGGTTGACTAACGCGCCGGCAACATTCATGGACATGATGAATAGGGTATTCCAACAGTATTTGGATCAGTTCGTCGTAGTATTCATAGACGACATCTTGGTATATTCAAGGATAGAGGAGGAGCATGACGCGCATTTGCGAGTAGTATTGCAGATTCTGAGGGAAAAGCAGCTATATGCTAAATTTAGTAAGTGCGAGTTCTGGCTTAGGGAGGTGACTTTCTTGGGTCATGTAGTGTCAGCTGAGGGGATTAGAGTGGACCCTCGAAAGATTGAGGCAGTGTTGGATTGGAAGCCGCCTAAGTCAGTGGCTGAGATTCGGAGTTTTCTGGGTTTGGCAGGGTATTACCGAAGATTTGTAGAGGGATTTTCGTTGATCACAGCACCGATGACCAAGTTGTTAAGAAAAGGAGTTCCGTTTGTGTGGACTGAGAAGCAGCAAGAGAGTTTCGACAAGTTAAAGAAGATTTTGACTGAAGCTCCAGTTTTGATTCAGCCCGAGGTGGGAAAGGAATTTATGGTATATTGTGATGCATCACATACGGGTTTAGGTTGTGTGCTGATGCAGGAAGGGAAGGTAGTGGCTTATGCATCTCGACAGCTGAGGCCACATGAGGTAAATTATCCGACGCACGACTTGGAGTTAGCGACAGTAGTTTTTGCGTTGAAAATCTGGAGGCACTACTTGTACGGAGAGAAATCGATAGTCTACACAGATCACAAAACTTTGAGGTACCTTTTGACTCAGAAGGATTTCAACTTGAGGCAGCGCAGATGGATTGAGTTGCTAAAGGACTACGACTGTTCGATTGAGTATCATCCAGGCAAAGCTAACGTAGTGGCAGACGCGTTGAGCCGTAAAGTTGTTTCAGACTTAAGAGCGATGTTTGCCCATCTTAGCTTGTATGACGATGGGAGTATTCTGGCGGAATTGCAGGTTAAGCCAACTTAGGTTGAGCAGATTAGGGAGAAACAGTTAAAGGATGAGGTTTTGAATGCTCAGAGGTTACAGGTACATGATAGCGGTCTGGAGGGTTACAGCTTGTCTAGTGATGGAGTGCTGTGTTTTCAAGGGAGAGCTTGTATGCCGAGGGACATCGAGCTAAGGCAGAAGATTCTTCAGGACGCGCATAGCAGCCCATACGCTATGCATCCTGGAGGTAGCAAGATGTACCGGAATTTAAGAGAGCAGTTTTGGTGGCCAGGACTGAAGCGGGAAGTAACGGAGTTTGTGGGTAAGTGTCTGACATGTCAGCAGGTCAAGGCTGAACATCAGTTACCGTCAGGGTTGCTTCAGCCAATGAAGATTCCACAGTGGAAGTGGGAAAGGATTACTATGGATTTCGTCAGTGGATTACCTCTTACGCCTAGCAAGAAAGACTCAGTTTGGGTGATTGTGGATCGTCTGACTAAATCAGCTCACTTCATACCGGTAAGGGTTGATTACTCACTTCAGAAGTTAGCTAAGCTGTATGTATCTGAGATAGTAAGGTTGCATGGTGTGCCAGTATCGATCATCTCGGATAGGGATCCCAGATTTACGTCAAGGTTTTGGAGAGCGTTGCATCAGGCTTTGGGTACGCGCTTGGATTTCAGTACGGCATTCCATCCACAGTATGACGGGCAGTCGGAAAGAGTTATACAGATTTTAGAGGACATGTTGAGAGGTTGTGTTCTGGACTTCAGGGGTAGCTGGGAAGAGTTTCTGCCATTATCTGAGTTCGCTTAGAACAATAGCTACCAAGCAAGCATCAAGATGGCACCATATGAGGCGTTGTATGGTAGGAAGTGTCGCTCGCCTACTTGTTGGACGGAGCTGAGTGAACGTCAGGTGTTGGGACCAGAGTTGGTTGCAGAGACTGAAGACAAGGTCAAGTTGATTCAGGCTCGATTAAAGGAAGCTTCGGACAGGCAGAAGTCTTATGCTGATCTCAGGCGGAGAGATATAGAGTTTGCCGTGGGTGATAGGGTCTTCTTGAAGGTCTCGCCATGGAAGAAGGTATTGAGGTTCGGAAGAAAAGGCAAGCTAAGTCCAAGGTTCATTGGGCCGTATAAGGTACTGAGACGAGTGGGACCAGTAGCTTATCAGCTTGAGTTGCCAACAGAGCTAAGTCAGATTCACGATGTATTTCACGTTTCCATGCTTAGACATTATCGTTCAGACCCATCGCATGTCGTAGCAGTCGAAGAGATCGAGGTGAATCCGGATTTGACCACGGAGGAGGAACCAGTACAGATTCTAGACCGAGATGTGAAAGTTTTGCGTAAGAAGTCTGTACCATTGGTAAAAGTGTTATGGCGGAATCATGGCGTGGAAGAAGCTACGTGGGAACCAGAAGATGTGATAAGACAGCAATACCCTCAACTCTTTTGACCAGGTAATTTCGAGGCCGAAATTATTTTTAAGGGGGGTAGAGTTGTAATATCCTGAAATAGGGATTATTTTTAATTGAATTTTTTTGCTTGTGTATGGACCGTGGTGTCATTCTTTATAATGTTTTGAGGCTTAGTTGTAAGTCTAGAACAGGTCTGAGTAGTAAGAAAATTTTAGTTCTTAAGTTTTAAGTAAAGGGAGCTGAGGGAGCCAAGGGTTATAAGTATTTCAAGTAAGATTTTAGCACAAGAGAAAGGCTTGGCAAAGTGGCAAGGAGGCGCCACTTAGAGCCTGTGATTGACGCTACTTGCAGGGGAAGGAGGTCTCAGGTTCGAGCAGCAGAAATCCCACCTTTTGCTTTCTATTTTGACGCCAAGGAGGGGGAGGAGTTGTGTGCAGTTCAAACTCTGCCTAGTGAGGATAGACTAAGTCAAAATATTCGAATAGTTGGCAGAGAGAAAATTTAGGTGGTAGACTAATTCAAATTCGTTTGAATTAGTGGTCAGGAGCATTTCAGGGAAGTGGCCGAATTTTGAACTCCTCATGGGGGGAGTGGCCGGTTTTGGTAAGGTGAGTAGAGGGGAATGCCGAAACCTCCTTAGGTGTTTAGAGTGCATTTTCGGCCAGCCTTTGTTTAGTGTACCAAAAGCCGACATTCATTCTTTTTGTTTCAGTACCTAGCCGAATTTTGCAATTGTTTTCTCTTAATCTCTTTGGTAGCCGAAACCTTATTCTCCTAAACACCTCCTCTCCTTTTTGTTCTCAATTTTGGTTGGTGGCCGAATCTTCTACTCCTCCATCTCCCTCTCTTTTTCTTTTCTTTTCTCAAACTTGCTCAAAACTGAAAGCACCCTCCTCCTGTTCATCTTTTCTTTCTTCTTCTCAAACTCTTTTGCCGAAACCCCTATCTTCTTTTCACTTCTTTTCTTCCTCTTCTTTCACTCAAGCCGAACCTTAATTGTTTGTTTTGAACAACCATAGCCGAATCCTCTTCTCTCATTTTTTTTTATTCAGTTTTGGCCGAATTTCAAGCAAGGGTGATCTCTTCTAGTTTTCTCCAATCGGTTTTTAGAGGAAGGTAAGTGCTCAAGGCCGAATGCCTATTTCTTCTTTTCTTTTGTTCTCTGTCGACTTTGATAAGGGTAAGAGCCGATTTCGGCATTTGATAGCAAGGGTGTTAATTACCTTTTTGTTGGAACCGATTTATTGTAGGGTCTCCGGGATTTTAGAACAATCGATCCAAGCCTCTACTCTTTGACAATCGGCTTTGGTAAGTGGTGGTAGGGATCCATTATTTTTAAGACCATCGATTCTTTTTAGTATTCAAAAGCCGAAGGCTATTCTGGTTAATTGTTCTTCTTAATAGGGTGTGGCCGATTGCAAAGGGGAGAACCATCGTATAGTTCGGGATTTGGTAGGAAACCAAATCGGTAGCAAGGTAAGGGTTCATGCGTTAACCCTTTGGGGATTTATTTAGTTTGGCCGAATGGCCTATGTTGCTAACCTTAGTAATGGCCGAATGTAGGATCAAAGGATCTAGTGTTATAGATCGACTCTTCGGGACTTGGGACGTGCGTTATAGCAGGTGTGTAAACTTACACACTCTATTACTTAGTAATATGTTCTAATAACCTGATTTTAATAAAAGCCGAAACAGTGTGGATGTTGATATGATACCCTATGGGTATGAGCATGGATTCGGGTAAGTCCGTTTCGATATGGGTTCTACTATTTGATATATATGATATGATGATTTATGACATATATGTGTTATGTGATGCATAACTAAGCATGTTGGCATGATTTGCATGATTTGCATGATTTACATGAGTATGGCATGATGATGGGTGATATGAGAGGAGGGAGAAGTGATATCCGTGTCTTTGGGACACCAGAGGTTTGGCACCTCCAGTGGTTTGGTACCACAGATTGATTTAGTGACTTTGGGTCACCAGAGGTTCGGCACCTCATAGCGACTTGTCCCAGTGGCTTAGCACCACAGTGGGTTGGCCCCACAGTTGACATATCGGGATCGTCGCCAGTGATTTGGTATCACACGTGGGTTGGCCCCACACTTGGATATTGATATTTTGTGACTTTGGGTCACCAGAGGTTTGGCACCTCATAGCGACTCATCCCAGTGGCTTAGCACCACAGTGGGTTGGCCCCACATACGATATTACGGGATTGTCGCCAGTGATTTGGTATCACACGTGGGTTGGCCCCACAGATGGATTATTCGTGACTTTGGGCCACCAATGGTTTGGCACTACACTTTTGGATATCGTGACTTTGGGTCACCAGTGGTTTGGCCCCACCAGTGGTTTGGTACCACACGAGGTAGAAAAGGAGTTTTGGATGGTTAGGGTTGGGTGCATTAACTATATTGCTTGGTGATATATGTGTAAGTATGTTGTGTTATTCGGGAGAAGGACTATGCACTGAGTCTTGGTGACTCACCTTCTCTCTTATCATTTCAGGTGACACTTAGATCGCGGAAGAGGAGCCGGGTGGACTCGAGGTGGCCATGCTATGAATAAACTCGATTTTCACGGACTAGATTTGGGGTACTTTATTTTACTAAATTCGGTTTCATTTCGATTTATGGGTTGTAATAAGGCCTTATAATTATGTTTTGGATTACTTATACGTTTGGACTTGTTTTAAACATGATTAATTAAACCACTTGGATAATCTAATAAAAAAAAAGGGTGAGTAAGGTTTTTCCAAACTACAAAATGACATGTTTTCAAACTTTACCATCGGGTATCAATTATTAATTGAAGATAACTACAACTCAATTGTTTTTTCAAACCCATAGTTTTCCACACTCAATTCAACTGACTTCTAATAACCGTTCGAGTTACTTAAATTGTCATAACCATTTTCTAACTTACGAACGACAACTAAATTTTTAAAGAATAAATCATGGGTTTTGCTTTCTACAAAAATAAAAACAACGAGGAATTTTACTCAAAACTTGATTCGATGGCTTGTTCTCTTCAAGATATTTTCCTGTAGCATGCTAGATTCGGTCGTGGTGTGTTGACCGGGTTTGGGGTGTTACAAAACCCACCTAATGAAATGTTAGATCACATGGTGATCGGTGGTAGAAAACCCACCTAATGAAATGTTAGATCACATGGTGAACGGTGGTAGAAAACCCACCTAATGAAATGCTAGATCACATGGTGATCGGTGGTAGAAAACCATCCTAATGAAATGTTAGATCACATGGTGATCGGTGGTAGAAAACCCACCTAATGAAATGTTAGGTCACTTGGTGATCGGTGGTAGAAAACCCACGTTAAAATTCTTGATTGATAAGGAATAGGCAGTATGACTGTCGATATGGTGTGTAGCGGTTGGTGGGTTGATTGTAGAAATCCCCAAGGTGTAATGGTTGGTACGGGTTGGTGTGTAGAGGATGGAATTCTAGGATGGGTTGGGCTTTGAATCATTTATTATCTGTCATGTGATTATGATTGTTGCCATTGTGTATGGGCCAGGGCTCATAATGTGTTTGTGGGCCCAAGCCTTTTATGTGTTTTTGGGATTTACACACTGAGTCTTGGTGACTCACCCTATTATTTTTCCCTAACTTTTCAGATGAGCAGTAGATCGTGGACATGGGAGCCGAGACGGACTCGAGGGGCCATCAAGCTTTATTTCTACAAATTATTTTTGGGTTTTCCTTTAAGTTTTATTTTGGGAATATTTAGGTAATAAGGCCCCATAGTTTATATTCGCCTAAGTATTTTTTTTTAATATTTGCAGCTTATGAATTTATGTCAGGGGTTTATTTATACCAAATAATAATAATACAAGGTTTCTTTTCAAATGTCACTTATTTATTCAAATATTGCCTAATAACTTATGATTTTCTAAAACCAACTTAGCAAAAGATTTTAACGTTCAACCCGTAGCATACCAGATCTGGTCGAAACGTATGGGCCGGGTTTGGGGTGTTACAAAGTTGTTCTCTTCTCTTTACAAATCCAATTCATAATTGTTGGTGTGTGGGGATAAAAATAAATTTATGAGAAATTAACAAAGTCTTCAAGGTATGTATCAATGTCACTTTCTTTAATGTTCTATTTGTCCCCACCTATATTATGGTGTGCAAAGGAGTTACTAGCAAAAGAACCTTGAGGATACCATGAGCCCAAAAATTGTCTACGTTTTGCATTGACGAAAACAATTCACTAAGCACTGAGCGGAGCATAGCAATGATATCAATTCCTATAAAAGAATTATTAAATTCGGAGTGTCAAACAAATTAAATTCGGCTCCTATTTATAGGAGTTCTCATGCCTCTTCATAGGAACACAACTATTTAAATAGATAGTCATATCTTTTAACAATAAACATAATTTTTCAATAGATGTATCCTTGAATAATCATGATTCCTTGTTAATATATGTGCAAGTTTACACAGTCGTAGCGAAGTAATAAAGTAGTGAGTATAAGAGTATCATCCCTATAGGGACTATATAAGCAATATTTTTGTGAAATATTAAGACTTAAGCAACTTAGTGATGACAAAATAATTTTTAGAGTATGAGTAAACTTGTAACAGCCCATTTTTCAGTGAAATCGAAATAGTGATTTCGGGACCATAAATCCAACCCAAAAATATAATTTATTTTTATTTTATTATATGGTCCGTTATATGGTAGATATGTCGTGTAAAAATTTTATCGATTTAGTGCTTAATTACGAGAAGGACTAAACCGCATAAAATGTGAAAGTTGAATTCTAGTAGCTATAAGGATCAAATAGCTATGGAATTCAAAACTAGAGGTCCTTATATGGTAATTAGACTATTAAGAAAAGTATGTATATTTTTCATGGTGACTCATCCATGGAATTATAGAAAAAGGTCAAGGACTAAATTGGAAATAGCAAAAAAAATTAATTAATTAAAAGATGATAAAAGAAAATATCATCTTATTATTGTCATCTTCAACCTAAAGTTCTATGGAAACCCTAGGAGAGAGAGGGGAAACTTTCAAGGCTTAATTGGGTAAGTTCTCTTGTCCTGGTTTTAATAATTTCAGTATTTTTGAAATAGGATAGCTTAATCTCTCTATTTGAGGGATTAATTTGAAAAGATATCAATGTATGAAAATGGGTCATGGATGTATTATGCTGGAAATTAGAAATTTATGGTAGAAAATAAAAGATTATTGATAGATAAACAACTTTTACAAAGTGATTTTTGATGAAAACATGATTTAGGGACTAAAATGAAAAGTTGTAAAACTTGATAAAAAATTCTGAAATTTTATGAATACATGTGTTGGAAAATTTGTAATGGGTCTTTGGTTAGGCTTGGAATAATGAGTAATTTGCACAAGTTTCATTTTCCAAGCCTAGGGACAAAATCAAAATTTATGGAAAAGTTAAGGGCAAAATGGTAATTTTACCTAGGACGTAAATTGAGTCCATTTAAATATGAAATGTATGAAAGTGATGGACGTAAATTGAGTTCATTTATATAGATCCGGAGAACACTAATTCGAGGTTAGATTGAGGAAAAGAAAAGGGTTCGGATTAGTAGATTTCTAACGTAAACAAGTGTCGAGGTAAGTTCGTGTAACTTAATCGGGCATGTAATTATGTATGTAATGTGATTTTTGTTGATGTGCTTACTTGTATAATATGATGGAAAGTTGATATATGCTTAAAATGTGAAAAAAGGGTTAAGTCTCGATTGAATATTGGATTCTGATGATTATATGCGCTTACCTGAAATTAATAAGGTCTTGCATTTGTTGCGGATGAGTAATCCCATTGACCTTGTTATTGAAAGGATTTATCCCAGATGGTTAATCCCGGTATAATACCTCTCGAGCATAAGTTATGATTAGGGTTTAGCCTGAACTGGTAATCTTAATCGAGCTCCTCTGAGCTTACGTTATATAAAGGATTTAGCCTGGACTGATAATCCTGTTATACGATATGTGGCTCGAGAGAGTGTTTCTTGGTTAAGTGCCCTATTGGGTACCCTTGAATAAGAAATTGATGGATTATTGAATCATACACTTCGAGTGTACTACTTAAGCATCCATCGGAATTCAATGATTCGACAGACATAAATCTCCTAACATGGCATGAAAATCTTGAGATGATATCATAATAACTTGAAAGAATATTGCTTGATGAGCTCATCTATGTTACTTGATTGATATGAAGATTTTGGTGACTAACATGTTTTATTGAATGTATTTGATTAGGCAATTTAGCCAAATGGATGGAAATATAACATTGTATGCCTAGATTTTAATAAGTAAGATTGGTAAGTTTAGTTTCCGTTATACAAACTTACTAAGCATGTAATGCTTACTCCATTTACTTTTCCCCTATTTTATAGTGCTCGGAAGCTCGCGAGGGTTGGAGATCATTGGAGCATTGTCACACTATCAACTAGCATTTTGGGTATAATGGCATGTATAGGACTACTTGGCCAATAGTGGCTTGAAATGTTATTTTGTAACCTAGCCATTGGAATGGCTAGTAATGGTTCATTTTGGTATAACTAAGTAGATTATTATGATATATTCATATATATATATGTGTTATGTTAAGAATGTGTGATCAATGTTGTGAATGCCTAAGATGTTCTAAGGTAAGTCTATAAACACTTATCATGTAGTGATATGCTATGTTGAATGATAGAAATTGCCCAATTTGAATGCTTGAATTGGTTCGTATTGGATGTGTGTTTCAAGTGCAGGTCTTGGGTAAAATTTTGGGTGAGAAATGAAGCTAGAAATGACTTTATTTTGTCCACACGGGCGTGTATCTAGATCGTGTGTGACACACGGCCAGGTAACACGGGCATGTAGTTAGGCCATGTGTCCCTTGCACCATAATTTTGAGAAACAGAATGCTCAGAATTGGGCACACGGGTAGAGACACGAGCGTGTGTCTCAGCTGTGCCACACGGCCTAGAACATGAGCGTGTGTCTTGGCCGTGCGAAACCTGCACCTAATTCGAATTAATTTAATTAACCATACGGCCTAGCATACAGGCGTGTGGCATGCCCGTGTGGCGCAAGTCAGAGAGCAACCTAAATCGAACACAACCTATAACACGGGCGTGTTCCAGGGTCACACAGTCATGTGAGTCCTGCACCTTAGAAAACTTTTGTAATTTTACGAAAAATTCTTAGAAGTTTCGATTAAGTTCCGATTCGATTCTAATGCTCGTATTGGGCCTCAAGGGCCCGATCAAGGGACATTATGGATGATCTCGGTAAATGAATAGTAAATTTTTGTAGTTTAATAGAAAAATGTTCTGAATATTCTGGTAATGCTCCAAAACCCTATTTTGGAGACGGGTACGGGTTATGGGTGTTACAAAACTATTATCTAAACTAGCAATAAACTAAGATGAAATGTTAACACAAGGTAAGAGTAATAATTTAAAGAGTTAATCAAGATGACATAAATGTGTTAGATTAGTTTTATTCATCAACTTAATATTATTAAAACTATGCTAATGATGTTACAGATAATTCCATGGCAACTTAGTTTTTTATTAACTTGGAATCTATAGTCATAAGCTTCTATCAAAGTCCTATGATTATCTATTAGTTAACATGCATATATCTATGTTATAATTAACTAAAGATTATAATATAATGAGTATCATTCCTTAGAATTTACGTGAGGTCACAGGGATATTTCTATATGTAACAATTTAATCACAATAAACTTAAAGTTATGCAAGGCAATAATATTTGTCACTACTTTCACTTTTTTAATCTAATTTTCCATAAAAAGATTAAACATTCACTATTTAGATAGTGTGTCAATTAATTATAATTTCAATCCGATTAAATAATTAATTCAATTGCACCCTCACAATTGTAATGCAAAAATAACATAAGCTTGATTTTATTTAAATGAATAATTAATTGAGACCTATAGCATTAAAAACACAATTTCAATAAATTAAGTGGGCAGAATGCAATCAATTTAACACAAACACAAATTAATTCATTCTAATTAAAGTAAAAGCATAAAAACAATTGGAAATCATGTTTGTAAATTCAAAACAAATTAAAAAGAAACAAAGAAAAGGTTTCTAGAAGATGAATCTAGTGTTTCTCTGAGTCTACAAGCATAAGCCACTTCTTCGTCTTGCTTTTCTTTGCTGACACAAGGCTTTCACAATGTTGATTTGTTGCTGCTCCTAAGGCTTTTCAAATGCTCTCAGTCTCTTGTGGATTTTCTCTTCAAGTAAGAAAAGAAAAGGAGGTGAAATGGAGAGAAAATGAATGATGAATGAAAGATTCTTGGATGGTGAGTGAGTGATGAAATGAAAGGAGAGTGAGGACCTATTTATACATGTGAGGGACAGCTAAAAATAACATTTGTCTCCCTTAGTTTTTTTCTCCACATATGGCCGACTTTTGATTATAGGAGAAGGGTTGATGGCTTTGCTAATTTTAGCAAATTAGGTGCTTAATGCATAGGAGGTTGTTTGGACTGTTTTGAATGGGTTATGGATGGTTTTATGGAACGATGGAAATGTGCAAGTGTACACAATTGTAACAAGTAATAAAGTGATAAGTATATCGAGTTATCGTCTCCACAGGGACTGTTGAACAATTCTTTGTGAAAAATTATAACTTAAACAAATTGGTGAAGGTAAAATAATATGAGTTGAAATGTGATACAATTAATTTAAATGAATTAACTATCTAATCTAGTAAGCTAAAAATTATCTAAGTAGGGAATTAAAATCACACAAAAATGCAAGTCTTGAAGACTTTATCACAATTTAGCATATAAGTGTTAGAATAATCATCCTTCCTAGTTAGAATTATTTAATACATTTAAAAGATGTTACGGAAATGCCGTGACTAAATTGACCATTTATTAACCCTTATTAAACTTAGTAAAATATCTAACTTAATTAATTATTAAACCAATCTAACATATTTCTATGTTTAATAAATTTAACATTTCATAAGTAAAATAATTTATAGGGTTATGTAAGGTAATAATAGTTCTGATATTATTATAGTTTTAATCTATACATGATCCAACATTACACCATACAAATATCGTGTTGATTAATTAAAACTTTGTTTAGATTAATTAATTAACTCATACATTCCTTTACTTAAATCATGCAACAAAAACTTAATCATGATTTTATTTGTATGAATAAACAGATAAAAAATCATAGAACATCTTTTAACAAAATTAAATAAATTAAACCATGGAGATTAGATCATTCAAACACAAATTAATTTAAAATAGCATGATATTATTCGAAAAAAATTTCTCAATTGAAATCATGTTTATGAATTGAACAAAACAAAATATTAGAAAGGGAAGAGAAAACTCTAGCCGAATCTGGATGTTCCCAAGGCAAGATATGTTCACTCCTTCCTTCATTCTTTAGGATTGTTGCCATCACCAAGAAATTACTCCCAACAAAGCTGATTAAGGCTACTCCTAAGGCTACACAAATTCTTTTTTTCAAGAGAGGGAATGGAAAAGGAAAAGGTAAAGCTAGTGGGAAGAGAAGAGAATGCGAGTATATGAGAAGAAGAGTAGATGAGTGAATGAGTGATTTGAGAGGAACTTGAGAGGTCTATTTATACTAATAGAGGGGAGTTAAAATAGAAAATAGAGGCCTTGAAAATCTCCCTCAAATGGCTGACTATGCTAATGGGAGGGGAGGTTGGGATAGTTTGCTAAAATTAGCTTGTGGCTAAAAATAAAATGCATGAAAATGGAAGGGGTTGGGCCATGATTGAATGAAAGGTCAATGGTTGTTTTGAAATTATTAAAATTAACTTAGTTAGCTGATCTAGGAAACACTTGAGTCAACATTGGGTTGCTCTTGTTTGTGGACCGGTTCCATTCAATTTAATTAATTTGGGCTCATATCTCTTCATTAGGTTAGGAATTAATTCAACCCAATTTTATTGGATAAAATACATTTTTATGGGTCTAAGAAGGCTAATTTGGGGCATCCATGGCTGTTAAATAATCAACCATTCTCATGTGTTAGATGCTCCAAAAAATTCTTCAGCAATTCAATCTTCTCAAGGTGACTATCGAGTTGATTTTTCTCCCATTGTCCAATGTTGTCCAAAATTGGCCGAATTATGCAAATTTGTTATAAAAATAAATAAAATTCGAAATTTATCATAAATTAAGTTCACTTTAATTATTTTATAATAAAAGCATAAAATCTGATAAAAATTACTTAGAATCTACATGAATTAATGTTCAAAATGAGGTGAAAAAGTCTATAATTTTAGTGTTTCCACACCCCCAAACTTAATTCATTGCTCGTTTTGAGTAATGCACAAGTTGAAAATGAAGTTTAAGAAAATCACCTTTGAAAAATTCCTTCAAAAACCATTTCTTCCCACAATTATGAGTTTAGTGCAATTATGCTCAATAATAAAAATTTTGAAATTATGCAACTTAAGTATACATATTATTCAATTATTCTCAATTATTATCATGATAACAAGAATTTAGACTAAATGCTTTCTCTTGATAAATATATACTAAATTCATATCAATTAACTTTTATCTCCTTATTTAAGATTAAGTTGTGATCCCTAAGTTTCATTATGCCTTCATAAGTTGAACTTAGCAATTTCTCTCCACTAATGCAGTCAGCAAAAAGGCCTAAATCAATAGGTCTTTTAAATCGTTTGTAATGTGGCTTGGCTAGGGTAGGTAAACGATAGATAATTTTAAGCTAAAACCCTAGACTCAGCTTGTATCAGACTTGTTGAAATCGGTTGTAATGTGGCTTGGCTAGGGGTAGGAAAAATGAATTATTGAAAATACTCACCATTTCAAGCATTCAAATTAAGCAAATTCTATCGTTCCACAAGGCATATCATTACATGCATACATGTTTAATCTTACCTTGGTTTAATCCATATGTTAAACACAATTTGATCAATTACTTAACATATATGAAGCTACCATATTATGACATTACAAGTACATCAAAATAAGCCATTACTAGCCATCCCAATGGCTAGATTACAAACATCATTATCAAGCCACTAATGGCCAAGTTGTCCTATACATGCCATTATACCAAAATGATTTTACTATGTATACCCAAAATAGCTAGTAGATAGTGTGACGATGCTCCAATGATCTCCAACCTTTGCGAGCTTCCGAGCACTATAAAATAGGGGAAAATAAAATGGAGTAAGCATTACATGCGTAGTAAGTTTGTATAACGAAAAGCTAAACTTACCAATCCTGTTTATTAAATGTAAGGATACAATAACATGTCTTCCATCAACTTGGCAAAATTTCCTAAACAAATATTCAATCAAACATGTTAGTCACAAAATTTTCATATACATCAAGTAAACATAGATGAGCTCATCATGCCATATTCTTTCAAGACATTATCATTCCATCTCATAATTCTCTCATCTTGCCAAGAGTTTTGTCCAGTGAACCATTGAAGTTCCGATGGGTGCTTAAGTGGTACACTCGAGATGTACGATTCAATAACCCATCAGTTCTTTTCCAAGAGTGCCCATTAGGGCACTAAATCAATGACCACACTCTCAAGCCACATATCGTATAATAGAATTACCAGTCTAGGCTAAATCCTAATTCTAACGAATACTCAAGAGGTATTATATCAGGATTACCCGTCCGGGCTAAATCCTTTCTTTAATGAGGTGAATAGGATTACTAGTCTGAGCTAAATCCATCAGCAATAAATGTAGGACCTCATGCATTTCGGGAAATCATATATATTCATCGGAATTCAATATTCAAATGGAACTTAACCCCTTTTCAACCATTTCAAGCATGTATTCATTCTTATATAGTAACATCCAAACAATTCACATAAATAATAATCACATTTCATACAACACAACATTTAATTTAACATAATTATATGCTTGATTAAGTTACACGAACTTACCTCGACACTTGTTCGTGTATAAAATCTACTAATCCGAAACCTTTTCTTTTCCTTTGTCTAACCTCGAATTTATGTTGTCTGGATCAATATAAATAACTTCAATCATCAATTTCACACATTTCATATTCATTTGGACTCAATTTACGTCTTAGGCAAAATTACCATTTTGCACCTAACTTTTCCATAAATTCTAATTTCGTCCCTAAGCTCGGAAAATGAAATTTATGCAATTTATTCCCTATTCCAAGCTTAACCAAAATTCCATCACAAAATTTATAGCACATGTATTCATAAAAATTCAAAATTTTTTATCAAATTTCACAACTTTACATTTTAGTCCCTAAATCATGTTTTCATCAAAAATCATTTTGTAAAAGTTATTTATCTATCAACAACCTTTCATTTTCTACCATAAATTTCTAATTTTCAGCATATTCATCCATGACCCATTTTTCATACTTTGATAACTTTTCAAATTGATCCCCCAAATAGATAGATTAAGCTATCCCGGTTTCAAAAATATCAAAATTATTAAAAACGGGATAAGAAAACTTACCCAATTAAGCCATGAAAGTTTCTTCTCTCTCTCTTAGGGTTTCCATATATTTTAGGTTGAAGATGACATAAAAATAAGATGATATCTTTTATCATCTTTTTAATTAATTTAATTATTTCAATTTCTAATTTAGTCCTTACCCTTTTTCTAAATTTCCATGGATGAGTCACCAAAATATCTACATACTTTTCTTTAATGGTCTAATTACCATATAAGGACCTCTAGTTTTGAATTCCATAGCTATTTAATCCTTATAGCTACTAGAATTTAACTTTTTCATTTTATGCGATTTAGTCTTTCTCGTAATTAAGCACGTAATCAATAAAATTTTCTTATTAGAATTTTCACATGACATTTCTAACATATTACGTTCCATGTAATAAAATAAAAATAAATTTTATTTTTGGATCCGATTTGTGGTCCCAAAACCACTGTTCCGATTTCACTAAAAAATGGGTTGTTACATTATGCTTTGAAATGGTAAGTTATGTTCATGTTTTACGAACTTACCAAGCATTATGTGCTTACGTAGTTTTCTTTTCTATGTTTTATAGATAATCAGAAGCTCGATCGAGTTGGAAGCTCATCAAAGACTTTTCACACTATCCAACGATTATATCGGTAGTTTTTGATGTTTTGGCCAAAGTTATAATGGCATGTATAGGTTGACTTGTGTTAATATTTGGTTGAATGCTTAGATGTTGATTTTGGTATGTATATTTATTAGTTGTTTGGTACCATTTTGGTAATGGTTGAATTGTGTCATTTTAGTGATTGTGATGCATGAATGGTATGGTAGAAATGGTAAGTCTATGTTGAAATGGTATAGGTCAACTTATGGTATGCTTTGAGATGGAGATGAACTAGATGTGTATGAACGAAATATGGTCAAATATGCATATGTTTAGGTAAGTTGTATGTTTGCTTTTGAGGTTCCTTGTATGGCATATTGGTTGAATGGATTTGGTCTTTTGAACTGGTCATTTCATACATGTTTTGGTAAGGTTTTGAAGCTTTGAAGTTGTGCACAAAATGCTTTTAGGTACATGTTTGGGTTGGTGATGGAAATGGCTTGATTTTGGAAATTTTCATTTCCACACGGCCTGGAACACAGACGCGTGGAACCATTTCGAGAGTTACACGGCCTGAAACATGGGATGGGACACGGCCGTGTGTCCCTATTTTGAAATTCACATGGCTTGATACACGGACGGGTGTTTCTCATCCCTGTGAGTCTCACGGCCGTGTGACCCCTGCAATTCAATTTTTCCAACTTTTTCCTAAATGTTACAAATGTTTCCATTTTAGTCCCGAATTGTTTCTAAGGTGTTTTTAAGGCCTCGAAGGCTTGATTAAGGGAAAATTTGTATGTAAATGAATGGATTATGATATGTTTATATTAATATTTTAAATGTATGTTTTTATGTTACGTTTTTACGGTAATGCTCTGTAACCCTATTTGGCGACGGATACGGGTTAGAGGTGTTGCAACTCCACATCGTGGAGATAATATTTCCTTTGCTGATCCATCTTATCAGGTGATATCAAACCATAAGCTAAATAATTGGATAAATCAACAAACCAATGGATATTATGGATGTGTTTTACCTTAAGTATGTGCTCGTCTGGAAATGTCTCCTTAATGGGTATAAGAGGAAAAGTCCCTTTTTACTGTTCCAATATGGATGAGTGGTCTGCCACTTGATTTTCTACTCCTTTTCTAACTTGAATTTCTAGACCGAACTCTTGAAGTAGAAGTACCTACCAGATCAATCTCAGCTTGGCATCTTTCTAAGCAAGTAAGTATTTGATAGTCGAATGATTCATAAAAACAATCACTTTGGTACCTACAAGATAATACCAAAACTTGTCACAAGAAAATACAATAACAAGAAACTCTTTTTTCGCTACAATGTAATTCAGTTGAGCTCTCGTTAAAGGTTGACTTGCATAGTAGATGGGATGAAAAACTTTATTCCTTTGTTGGCCTATTACAGCTCCTACTACGAAGTCACTTGCATCACACATCAATTCAAATGGAGACTCCGAATTCAGTGTGACAATAATTGGTGTCAAGACCAATCGATTATTCAGATCATTAAAAGCTTTCAAGCATTCTTCATCAAAGTTGAAAGTTGTGTCCTTTTCCAGGAATTTGCATAAGGGTTTAGTAATTTTTGATGAATCTCAGATAAAAACCAGTATGTACCAAAAAGCTCTTAACATCGAAAAAGCTCTATTTCGATCCCTTGTCTCATTATTCAGTGTCTCAAAATAATACCTTCACGTACCATGAAATGACATTTTTCCCAATTGAGCACATGGTTTGTTTCTTTGCACCGCATCAATACCTTGGCTAGATTGGTTAAGCAATCATCGTAAGTATTCCTGAACACTGAAAAATCGCCCATAAAATTACCATCATACATCTTTGAAATGTAGCAGGTGCATTACATAAACCAAAAGGCATACGTATAAAGGCAAACATATCGTATGAGCATGTGAATGTTGTTTTATGTTAATCCTTCGGTTCTACTGTGATTTGGTTGTACCCTGAGTATCCATTTAGAAAACAGTAATAGTCTTACCCCGCAAGTCTATCCACCATATTTCAAGTCATTTTGGAAACTTAGTTGCCTTATCGTTTTGTTTTTTAAAAATAGTTCCTTTGCAATATAGTGGAAACTAGGGAACAATATCAAATTTTACTTAAGCCCAGTATCATGCATTATTGGGTTATTATGCTTGAGTAATCCATGCATGCAAAGATCCCCAAAAGAAAAGTTACCAAGCCACAGACCAGAAGTAATTAAAAATTACAATCCAAAACCAATAAAGACTTAATAATACTTATTAAGAATAGTCCGAGGTCAAAGGTGATTCTCCAAATACCGGGTTCGATACTAGTTTCGAGGTTTACTTGAAAAGTTAAACACTATTCGGGGTGAACTTATGAAAAGCTCGGTGTGAGTTGAACAATTATTTAAACGGACAAGAACATCAAATACAATGAAACATATTAGCATTAACAGAAGAACACAAAACCATCATAGGAATTTCATATCATTACATAAACATTATCAAATTGATGTCACACAGTGTATGAGCATGGGAGATCATTCATTCGAGTAATAATCATTAATTTGGATACCATTCAATACAACAAAATACAATACAAAGCATAAATCAATAACATTCGAATATGTTGTGCAAATGATGCAATGCAAAAAGGTTCCTACCCATACCGTCCACTACACACCACGAATTCCCCAGAACCCGTCATTCTAACTCTAAAACATTATGGGCTTAAGCTCGTTATGGTTAAAACCACCGATAAGAATATGCAGAAAAATCTGCCAGTAAAAATGCAAACAAGCTGCAAGTAAAAATGTGATAAATCGCCATTCCCCTCGGTACTTCGGGTGCAGTGCACTGACTACAAATAATGCGGACTTAATATGCCGTCGGTACCCCATGGAACTCCTCCGTCAACCACAAAATCCCAACCCAATGCATATGCAATATGTCACACAATCTCATACATAATCATATCTCAATAATTTTCACATTCATTTAACATGCTCAGCATGTCCTCAATAACCACATACTTTCAGTAAATGAAAACAATAGTCCAATCTTTCAAATTACCATTGTGTTGGAATTAATCAATATCATTCAATTTCACATAATATCGTTCAATTTCACATACTTTACGAATTTTCATTGTCATAAATAGCACCCTTTTCAGTACACAATATAACTAATATCTCATGCGTTTAAATCATACATAAGCTTAATATCTCAACACATTATATCATTCAGTCAAACATTCTCATATCTCATAACTCAAACATGCAATTACAAATTCAACCAAACATTCATACTATCAAACTAGCAATTTTGCCAACATGTCAATCTTTTAAGGCTCGGAACATACCTGGTTCGGTCACTCACAAAATCAATAGTTTGGCTATTAAGCCAATCCAATCAGAAACTAATTTATCAAATATAACATGATATTTAACGTTTTCAAACAATTTTATGAGTTTAAGACCCACACCTTATTTTTCGCTTCCTTGCAACACACTAGCAAATCTACCAATTTTCCTTAATAATTCCTTAAACGGACCTAAACCAAAATTTAGTATAAATTCAATAAATTTACCATTAAACCAACCCTCAAACACCCACTTATGAGTTCAAACCAATCTTTGAAATTATAATTATTTTATGAATCCAAACTAGTTAGATTCCTTACACCGTATCGATGCAAACCGTACATACAATCGTTCTTTGCCTTTACGAATGATTTGGGGCGTTTGGGTCACCATCTAATTCAATAATTACCCAACATCTATGTCGAAATAACAAATTAGTTATACTTAATTGCACTTACGCTTCACGATTTGTGGGATCCAATTGGCTAATTGATCAAGAACGTCTTTCCCTAATTAACATGTGATTAAAGGCTGATTAGGAGGGCTCAAGAACACAATTTAATGTTGGAAAAATATTGGCAAGACCCAAGAAGCAAAACAGCCACCTTTCTTACACATAGGCCCACGCACCACCCATGGTGGCCAAAATTGGGGTTGAATTTTAAAACGTTTTGAGATCTCATTAAAATATGGAAAAATATCTTTGAAATAATTTAAAATTCATCAAATTCCAGATTTGGAGATTTTGGTTTTTAGTTGACAAGATTAATCAAGAAATTGAAGAGAAAAGAGATCTTACCCAAGCTAGTTGAGAGAAACGACAATGAAACTTTCTTGGCAATGTTTGAGATCGATCTTGGGGTTTAAGATTTCAGATTTGGGGATGATTTAGATGAGGATAAATGGAACCAACATAGTAAAGGAGATGGTGCACAATCTTGATGCAAAAGGAAGAAGAAAGAGATGGTAAAATAGGAGGTGTAAGCAACGATAACAATTGGAGAAAGAAAGAAAATTGAAGAGAAAAGAGGAGAGTAAGAGGGTGAACGACTAGGGTTGTAACACCCCAAACCCGGGCCAAAAGTTAGGCTCGAATCTAGCGTGTCACATTGAAGTCTTTTTCGAAAATCATGTTTTCATTGAAAACCCTCCTTAATATTTAAAAACTAAAGTCTCAGTTTGTACTCGTTCAATTTTGAAACATGGTTCATTGGAAAGTTAATCACTTTTAAATTAAGGTAAAGAAGTTTAAAACGTATGTTTTTAAAAATAGTAATTGGGTTGAAAACTCGTCTAGGTCTAACAGATATAAAACGTAACAAAATCCAAAATTCAGAATTAAATCCAGAGAGGCCTTATTACAGAAATTAAAACCCAAAACAGAATTTAAAACTTATATAAAATCCAAAGCATAACAGTCGCATTTGTGTGGTCACCACCGAGTCCCTCGCAGCACCGATCCTCCTAATGCTGGGGATTACCTGCACAGTTAAAAACGGGGTGAGTTTACAAAATCTTAGTGTGTAATCCCCTTACTAGAGTAACAGTCAGTATACAGAAACAGAAACCGAAACAGTCTGGGCCAAAGCCTTTTAAAAGTAACAGTATAGTCCAATTCAGAGCATACGTGGGCCAAAGCCCACTACAATATCATTTAGGTCACAGCCCATAACAGAATCAATTGGGCCTAGCCCAAACCAATAACAGAACAAGTGGCCTAAGCCCAATACAGTGACAGATCTCATAAACAGATATGCAACAGTATGAGGATGCATCCCACCTTGATCTAGCCAACACACCACCCGTACCAACCCTACACTTACGTGGGGATAAAATCGACCCACCCAGCCAACACACCAAGCTTAGCACCGGTTGCGACACTAAGTCAACAGAACGGCTTGGCGCCGTGGACAGATGGCTAAAGCCATAAACGGAATGGTTATAAACCATAATCAGGATGGCACAGAGCCATAATTAGGATGGCACAAAGCTATTAGTGATTGTAAAAAGTTTGGCACATAGCCATCAGCAACGGTAATAAAATCGGCACACAGCCATGGGTAATTATGATCGACATAGAGTCATCAATATATATGTTAGGCACATAGCCATGGGTAAATACGATTGGCACAAAGCCATAATCAAGATGGTACAAAGCCATATTTAGGTTGGCACAGAGCCAAAATCAGATTACGCGGCTTTAAGCCATTTGTCGATCCACAGTTGTCTCATGCGACCCGTGTGACCTTAACAGATCAATACTGGATCCACAGTCATCTCATGCGACCCGTGCCACCCTATTAGATCTTCCTCCGTATCAATGTCCCAACCCCATGTAATATGTTTTGTATGTCATGCTCAATCATTACACGTGTATGCAAAATGGCCATGCTCAGTAACAGCCATTTAAACATATTAAAAGCATATTAGTCATACAACCACCGTCAAGTCAGTTAAAACACACTCATACAATCCCAGTCAAATCATAGCACAAGTCAGTTCTTTAGCCACAAGGGAAAAATAGTCATTTTACCCTATAAGGGTATTTCGGTAATCCTACCCTACAGGGGTATTTAGGTAATTTTACAAATCGGAGATATTTTGGTAATTTTACAAATCGGGGGTATTTTGGTAATTTCACAAATCGGGGATATTTCGATAATTTTACAAATCGGGGGTATTTCAGTAATTTTACAATCTAAGAGTATTTCGGTAATTTTACAAATTAAGGGCATTTCAATAATTTCACAAATTAGGGGTATTTCGGTAATTTCATAATCCGAGAGTATTTTGATAATTTTACAAATCGAGGGTATTTTGGTAATTTCACAAATCGAGGGTATTTCGATAATTTCACAATTCGAGGGTATTTCGGTAATTTTTCAAATCAGTGGTATTTCAGTAATTTTACAAATCGAGGTCTCAACGACCCAACAGAAGGTCCACCGTTGCCTCGAGCGACTTAAGTAACCTAAACAGTAACAACGGTGTAAATGGGCCTAAGGCCCATTACTCGGCCCATGTGGGTCCACACACTTGTGTGGCCCATTTAGCCAAGAAACAACCACAGTTAAGTCCAAACAACACTTACCACATCACATATATTTTATCCAAGTGGGCTTGTGGGCCCACACAGCCCATTCTAGCCCAACGAGGCCCAGAACAACCCATGACCACGAGAGCGCTCGTGGTGGCCTCTACAGACTAACGCCTATGTTCAGGGGCTTGGTTCACCACATGTACGATCACCCGCTCGTGTGGCATCATACGCCATATTTCCGGCTTTTCAGCATTTTGCAGACCTATAGTCATAGCCGTGTAAACAACACATACTTTCGGCTTTTCAGCCGATCATCGAATAACATATACAAATACACACACTCTATCGGCTTTCTCACTAGCTATCGAATACAGGGTACTGTTACACACCTGATCACGTAGAGTACTAAAAATTCATGATTGCCAGAACCTATATTCAAACATAACATTCAGTTAATCACTTATCAAATAGTGTTAGAAAAACTCTTAACAACCACTTAACCGAGAGGTCGACTACCACTTGCCTTGACTAGATCGGTCGACTGTGATTAGTCGACTCGAACCAGAGTTTGGTACAGCCACCCTTCTGCATCCTGGCGGAAAGTCCCGAATAGTCGACACCGCACGCCTCTTAAACTTGGGAGTAGAGGCTACGCGCTCAATCTCAGTAGGTACCTTTGCCATCGCTTTATTATTAGCACCCTCTTCACCTATCAGAAGTTCTAGAATCCAAAAGGACATACACAATAGAGGAAGCGATTATAAGGGATCGCACCATTTGGCTTAAACAGTAAAAGAGAGTATTGAAAGGAACGGAGAGACTTATCGATTAATAGAGCCGTTGTAGAATCGAAACAGAGAGGGGAGAGCTTTTGATCACAAACTGAAGAAGAGGAAGAATCCCAAGACTTGGGTGGTAGGTTTAGTCGAAAGATTCAATAGGCAAGAAGGGAGTTGGCTGAAACTTGTTGTAACGTCCCAAAAATTAGGGGTTGTATTTCTTTGTATAATTTCATGTTGAGCTTGCTTAGCTGGTTATTTGAGTGTGTTTGGGGGTTCTGGGGAGGCTAGGTTCGAGTCTGAGCCCTGGAAAAATTTTGGTTTTTAGCCCTTTAGTGGAGAGGGCTGTTGGAAGCAGGACTTAAGTAAATTGGTGTGTGTTTTAGAAGCACAAGTGGAGTGTGTGGTGTAGTGGTGTGGTGTCAAGGGGAGAGCAAAGGGGGAAGGAGTTCGAATCCCACAGATGGCAACTGGAGGCTTTTATTTTATGACTTGGGAGAGCAAGAGGTAGAGTTGGGATCAAACTCTACAAGGTTGATGGGAGACTTGGTCAACAAATTTGAATGGGAGGCCAGGAGTGATTCAAGGAGAGGGTGGTGGAGAAAATCGTGGAGTTGAGGACTGAGGGAGTAGTGGCTGAAATTAGGAGTATTGGTGGGATGAGAATTTCGGCTAAGAGGTGGGTGTGATGCAAATTCGGCTTGAGGGATCTTTAGAGGGCATTTTCGATTTGGTGTTAGTGTGAGTGTGCCAAATTTCTTTGGTCATTCTTTGAGAGTTTTGCCTTTTGGGTTTCATTTTCACCACATTTCGGGTCGTTTTCCTTCTTTTCTAACTTCTACCATTTACACTTTGCTCTCATTTCTTTTTTTTCCTCCTTCATTTCCCTGGCAAGTGACGAATTTGGTAAGCCTTACTTTCATCTTCCTTCCTTCTTTCTCCTCATCTTTCTTCTTTTTCCCGTTCGTTTCCCCTCTTTATCTGTAAGCCGAAATCACACTTTTATCTTTTTGATTTCTCCCAAGGCCGAAAGCTTCCTTCTTGAACTGGGGATTCTCTTTTTGTTAGTCGAACCCTGTAAGCCGGATCTATATACCCTCTTTGTTCTAAATCTTTTGTCTTGGTGATTGGGCCGAATCTTGTTGTCAGGCAATTGACGGTTGTCGGTGTTCTTAGGTGATTGGTAAAGGTAGAGTATGCAAACACCTTCTTGTTTCGTTCTAGTAAATCTTTATGGCTACTTGGGTAAGTTTCGGTCTCCCTCCTTCCTCTGTGAGGGGGCCGAATGTTGGATGATTACTAACACCATTGTTTTGTGCATCAAATATCGCTAGGGACTCGATTCTTTAATCAAGAGGGGTAGGTCGAATACTCTCCATAGAAGGGGATCTGCCGTTCGTTGGTAAGTTAAGTCAATAGTTGGATATTTCTATATTTTGGTTTATCAAAGGTGAAGTCTAACTAATGGTCAATTATGATCTTAGGTGCCTCGGAATGTGTCGCGAACCGAAATCCATAAGAGGTGTGTAATCTCACACCACTACTATTCTCATATGCTAAGACCTGTGAATCGGCTAAAAGTCGAAATGCCGGAATACCGGCAACTGAGATCACGTGAGTGTGCAAACGCTCGTAGGGATAAACCGAGCCACTAGGGATGGTGATAGACCGTTGGGAGTGCCACGAACGCTCTCGTGGAACTGAGGCCATAATGGGCCTCGTTGTGCCGAAGCGGGCTAAATGGGCCCAACGGGTTAACAGGCCCATATGAGCGAAAACGATGGGAAGTGTCAGTTAATTGATGCGACTACGAAGTCCGTAGACCCTAGACTGAAAATGAATAGAATGGGCCACATGAGAGTGTGGGCCCGTACGGGTTGAAAGTGGGTTTTAGGCCCAATAGCACTATATAGACCGGAAATGGGAACCGAGTCGCTCGGGGCGACATTAAGCCTTCGGGAAGGCCGTATTAGGGGTAAATTACTGAAATACCCTTAGTGGGTAAAATTACTAAAATACCCTCGATGGGTAAATTACTGAAATACCCTTGGTGGGTAAATTACCATTTTACCCCTAGATGACAGTTTTATCCTTAGTAGTAGGATCATCGATGTATGAGTAGTAACTAGATGATTGGTGTCTATGATGATGCACTGTTTACATTATTAAATTATGACATGGCATATTGCATGGGTTGGGTTATGGATTTGGAGGTAGCACTATACTGGTGGCTCTGCCACATTATACTGATTTAGTGGCTATTGCCACGTTATACTGATTTAGTGGCTCAGCCACGTATACTGTTATTAGCAGCTGGTCTGCATTATTGATGTGCTGGTTGGGTGGGTTGACTTGGTCCCCACAGGTGTGCTGGTTGGTACGGGTGGTGTGTTGGTTGGATTGGGTTGGGTACTTTTGATTTGCATATCATAGGGCTTCGACCCAGACTGTTATTGAATAAGGCTTCGGCCCAGACTGACACTGTATGGGCTTGGGCCCAGACTGTGGGTGTACTAAATGGGATTACACACTGAGTTCTCGTAACTCACCCTTCTTTTTAACTGTGCAGGTAATCCCCGTCCTTAGAGGATTTGGAGCTGCGAGGGACTCGGAGGTGGCCACACGCGTCCTGTATGTTTAAGGGGTTAATCTAGTTATTTTATTTCAGTTTTCTTTACTTTAAATTTTTGGGTTAATAATTTTTGTAATAAGGCCATTGGGATTGTTTTAACTTTAATTTGGTATTTCTTAAATTACTGCTAATTTGTTAAAAATGGGTTTTTGAAAAAAAAGTAACAACTGGTTCTAAAATATCACATTGCCGCAAATGTTTAAACCAAATCTCTGTAACGGACAAGATTTTTAAAAGCAAAATAGTACATGCATAGTAACATGTTTTTGAAAGGGAATTAATTCGAGTAAAACTTCTTTTGCTAGTAAGCAACGGGAAAACGGGATTTTTGAACGATAGTAAGTTTTGATTTGTAAATGAGTTTTCAAAATGAACACAAAGTTTTCAAACTACACCTGATGTGGCACACTAGATCCAGTCATAACGCTTAGGCCGGGTATAAGGTGTTACCACTACAGGAAAACAGACTTTTTGCAGCATTTTTTTTTGCCTTTAGCGGCGCTTTCACAAGCGCCGCAAAAAACGCCGCTAAAATTTGCGGCGTTTATTTAAAAAAATGCCACTAAAAATCATGACTTTTAGCGGCGCTTTTATAAAAAACGCCGCTAAAGGTTATGGTCTTTAGTGGCATTTTCCGTAAAAGCGCCGCTAAAAGTCCTAGTCTTTAACGACGCTTTTTAGAAAACGCCACTCAAAACCACAACTTTTAGCGGCGCTTTTATAGAAAACGCCACTATAAATCTTGGTCTTTAGCGACGCTTTTAGAAAGCGCTGATATAAGTCATAGTCTTTAGCGGCGCTTTTTTTACAAACGCTGCTAATTTGGTCATGAAAAATAAAAAAAATAAAAATATTTTCCTTCATATCAAAAAATTAAAAAAATAAAAATTACTTGGGCTTTGATTCACAGAAGTATGAATACAAGGTATTCTGTTAAATATCACGTCACTAGTTGAAGTAAATATTCATATCCAAGTTCAAATTTTTGACATTTCAACTGGACTTAATACTTTTTCAAACTGTTCCAATCAAAGGGAACTGGACTTATTTCGCTAGCAAGAAATATCTACTCCTTATTTTGCTAGCATAGGATCCACTGCTTGCTTAGTGACTGCCATAATAAACTCTTCACAAGTTGCCTTTAAGCTTTTCTCCAATTCCTGCATGTAAACGAGCACATAAGACATCTTATGCTAATGATAAAAGCAGAACTGTCAAGCCTTGAAATTATTAGATGATAAAATCATAGTTTAGAAAAGCAACAGTTTCTGAATGCTGAATGGCATTAATTAATGGTGAATTATAACTAAAATAATGCCTAAGGCAATGGGGAGTTTTGACAAAAGGGGAGAAAAGAGGAAAAGGTGGGATGCAGCAGTGAAATAGTATAATAGTTGCAGGACCAAATAACTTCACAAAAATATAGGTTATTTTCTAATAAGAAATAATTTGCTTCAGGGAATAAGAATTAAAATTTATATATTTCTTTATTAACTTTTCACAAACTCTGCAATTTTTCATTTCCTAGACCTGAGAATTAATGCGTTGGGTTGAGGATTATTTTAGCAACACATGCACCCAAGATGGAAAATGGCACTTCAGCTCATTAAGAACGGTAAATAAAGTTATCAAAAGGTAAAAAATGGTAACCTTCTTGGCATCTACTTGACTTTCCAAAACACGGGGAGATAAGGTCCTTGCTAACGATGTTGATCCAGACCAGTCAAATAATGAGGTCTGACCTCTAAGTATGCGTCTCAGGTTCTCCTGTCAAAGACATTTGAAAACAAATCTGGCTTTAATTCCATGAAAAAGAAAGGTAAAATATGAATGAAATTTCAGAAATGGAAAAAACTGAAGGTTGAACAACCTAAACAACAAAGGAATCTTAAGCAAATAAGTATTATACTATTCTTTATTTGTCCCACTATCATGCTGAAACAAAAAAACAAGCTTCCTCCTAGGAATGCTAACGACATAGAAAAGATTGTAGGCACCAAGCAGTGTGTTTCAGTTAAAAGAAAGTGTAGCCTACCAGCAAATGAGAGAAATCAAGTTCTTTTGTGTAACTGAGAACTCTATGTCAAATGGTGCTATCTGCAATGCCAAAATCCATTAAAAGTTACACCTTATTAATTTTTTAAAAATGAAAAAGAGGGGTAAAAAAGATAACCTGTTCCCTTAATATCAAAAGGTGCTTTATAAGGAAGAGTTGCCCATCCATTGGTGTGGATCTCTTTGCAATTAGTTTGCTTGCTTTCTCTGTACAATTGAAAGATTAAAGAGGGACAAATACAAATAGTTAGAAAACCAACCAAGCCCATGGCATGTTTGAGAACATGTTAAAAAGGGAATAAGCCCTCAAATTCCTCATAGAAGGGATAACATGATTTCGTTAAAAATCTAAATCCAAACTTATCCGCATATAAAATTTGTTTGAAGTATAAAGCAAAAAACACACTCATAAAAACAAAAAACTTAAGAACTTAAACAATTTGATTAACTGTTTGTATAGCTAACTTACTTGGATTGAGACAGAACAAACTTCCACAGCTTCCTGAGAAAAAAAAAGCGTAAAATTAATCCTTTAAAAGACAAATCAGCAAAGGAAATACTACTAGAAATTCAGTAGATAAGAACTAAACAGGAGTGAAAATCCAAAGACTCAAAGCACCTGTGCCAAGCCAGGGAAGACAGCTGGTTCCAAAGAACGACACAATTTTGAGAGAAAAGATGTGGTTTTCTCCAAGGGTGGATACCAAATTATGAATACATCTGGGTTTGCATTAATCTGCAGACAGAAAGGAAAAATCAATGCAATTAGTAGTGTTAATTGTGGCAGAATTATATTTTTAGAAAAGGGAAAGAGAAATTCAAGCAGACATGAGCAATGTACTGCTAATCGTACCAATATCGATATCCAGATATGTCGAAGATGCAGTAATTGACACAGCATACTTCACTAAGTGATTATTGTAACATGTCATCAATTAGGTTGGTTCCAACAAACTAGGACATATCCATAAAAAATTTCAAACAGTGTATCGGTAACTACATGTACAACTGTTAGGGTGTTAAACAATCCAACAAATTGGCTAAACACTTAAAGTTGAGCACAGGAGGAGGAGAATAACTCAACACAAATTGTAGAAATCAAGTTAGGTCCTATAAATAATGGTAATAAAGAGCATTTACATGAGGGTCTGAATTGACTTGCAGGAAAGTAGCTTTCCATTGTCTGACAATCGATGACAAATGCAGAATGCTCCAGTTTTGCAGGATAATCCAATCTATATAAGAGAAGCAAAGAATTGTTAAGAAAACTTACAGCTGTTTCTGACACCACGTCTGCAGAATGCTCCAATTTTGCAGGATAATCCAAGTCTTCGTTAATCAGGATATAATTTGCAATCTGAGTATTCAAGAAGACAATATGTTCAGTGTTGGGATGTGTGGTATTAACTCAGACAGGCACATTCAGAAAGCACAATACAAATTCTCCCAACATAGTAAACATGGAGTGCAACTGTATGCAATCTTATTTTTAAATCTCAAAAGATTGACAACTAAAATAATTTGTTCTTTCAAAAACAGAGAATAAAGTCATAAACATATACATGAAAGCACACATAAGCAATAACAAAACTCATCACAGATATATGTTCGAGCACGAAAAGTCAAGCGTTCATGAATGTCTGCAAAAATTCTTTCTAATGATGGGCGTAACCCAGCCAATGACTCATTCTTTCTACTAAGCTGTTCTCCCAAGACTTCAACTCTGAGGATATCAACCATTTCACAAAGAAAACCAACATTTGCTTCATAAATGAGTTTTGTCCGCAATGTGTCATACAAGTATGTAGACCTGCAACAAATCCAATTTAGTAATACAGCAAAATATTGATACTTAAGTCAACCTCAGGATATTATTTTGATAAATGTCAATAAGGCATCATTAAGCGAACTAAAGGAAACCATAAAAAAATTGAAACAGGGAAAAGAAAGCTGTGCAACATTGAACTACAAGAGTACTTACAAAGGATCTACTAATGGAGCCAAACTTGAAACATCCTCAGAAGAAGATGGGAAAAAATAATGAAAGAGTTGATACTCAAGTTGACACACCTACATCAATCGAAACGTGTAGGATGAAGTTAATAAAGACAGTGCACGTTTCTTCAATTTAAAAACACCAGTTTAAATAGAAAGCAAACGGCTAGGCTACATTTTATCATCTCTAAATATCACCAAATAAAATCAACAATGCAAAGGACGCATAACTCAAATAACAAATCTAGCTTTAATTGAATAAAATTTCCAGAAATCATCTCCATATTCAACTGCTAAATATGACAATAAGTTCACTATACCTGCATTAAGTAAGCACATCCTAATCTAGTCAATGATGGCAAACCGTCTTTCTTGGCAAATTTAGATATGCGCTGATGCACTGTACCTTATATCTTTAAAAAAATAGTATATTAATAGACATTAAAAACCAATTTGAATATTGAAATAACGGTGCGTGCATGTGCGGGGGTAATCACTCACCAAAGAAAGCCTCTATTCACAATACAATTTATGACATTTTGCAAGAAGATGAACATATTCTTTCCTTGATGCTTTGCTTTCAATTTCCTCTAATATAGGCTTAAGCTGCAAACGTTTAAAAATGTTAATTACCTCTGCTGGGGGGGATCTAATTGTAGTATATGGTCCCAGATCATATAGAAGAGATATAACTCTACTTGCCATTAAATTGGGAAAATATTCAGATTTGACAAAATGTGACAGTTCCCACATCAAAAAATGAAATCATTACCTCACTAGCAGCTGCCTTGAAACGAACATAAATTATTGATGCCTCAACACCCTCAGAAGGAGATTATTTGTTGCCACCGCTGCTCCAAATTGCTGCCTGGACCTAAAGAGAGAAAGAACAAGCATTTTGGGAGGCATTCATTCCATACAGAAATACATGCTGATATATGCAAATTTCATCTATAGGTGGATATTTTACATTGGAGATGATGCGCTTTTGAGAATAGATACTACATGAGAACGGATCATACCAAGAGCCTGAGACTGTAAAAATAGGTTCCAGGAGCATTTAATCAAAATATCTACTTATACGGATGCATTTCATTCACTTACCAAAAGAGAAAAAAAAGTCCAAGATTGTGCCATTCTTTCCTTACCTGGAGTTGACGGAATTTTAGCAAATAGACACTGGATTCTGCGCATTGTGGATTATTCTCAACATACCTACAAGGGAAAATTTTGATTAAAATATTTTGATGATATGTGCTCATATGGACAGTTATTACACGACTGTCAAACAATTTGCATGTGCAGACTAAGTTCAAATGCAAACTTACAATATGCACTCATCAAGCCGTTTAAGAAGTGGGAGAAAGTTTGCATTTTTGACATTCATGTTTGGAGAATAAAAGTTGGAAGTAATCTGTATAGAAGAGGTAAAATTAGACAAACCATAAATTTCAGAACTACTGCACCAACAGCAATTCATCAAGAAACATAAAGTTAAGCATAAACCCCAAAGGATAATAGGATAATAAGCAAAGACAAGGAAGTAACACTTAATTAAACTGATTTCTAGTTAAGATAGCATTCAAACCTTACATTCTCCAACTCATCAAAATACTTGAGCTTACTGCGAAGTGCTTCAGCAAACTCAATCAGCCTTTGCTTCTCCATTACCTGCAATGAAAACAAGCTTGTGAGGCAATGAATCAACCAACTCAAGACAAATTTTCCATCTCAAAAATAAGTGGATTACAGCCATTTAACATGCCAAAGTGAATAAGCTAGAAACAAGATGATGAAACTAAATCTGAAGTCTTCCAAATGAAAACCATACCAATCGATTGCATGCATCATGAAGAGTTTTAGTTTTTGTTTCTACAGCTTGGTGTTGCAGTTGTAGTTCATTAAATAGGTCCAAGGTCTCATCCACCTACACAGAAGTACTTGCCAGCTTTAAAATCTTTGCGTAAAATATAGACATAACCAATAAAATAGCTAGCAAAGCAAATGAGAATGCATGAAGATATAAAAGAAAAAGAACATACTTGTCGAAGTATATCACAAGTCTGAATACGGTCTATTAAAGTATCAACATAGTGCTGATACTTCTCCTCAGTCTGAAGGAAGAGAAACAATGAGATGCAATAAATAGATATCTAATTAAATCACTCCATGTTCATATATATCGCAACAAGAAATTGCTACTAACCTCAGACCTCAGGGTTTATTCAAGATCTGAGAACCATTTATAAAACTATACCAGAAAGTGTGGAAACAAGAAAAAAGAATCAAATGCATTAGATCCAAATCTCATCGATGTCATAAAACCCTGGTAGCACTAGATCATTCAAAGAAGAAAATAAAATACCATCCACAAAAGTTCAGATCTCCTCATCTCCATTTCACTCAAGAAATACAACTAAACTAATATACCTGATTTGAATTAACCAAAATTTCATCAATAGCTTCAGAATCTCTAAAATTGTCATCCTTTGTAGAAATGGACAAACCTTTCTCTTGCCCTGAAGTTCGCTCTTGAGCCTAAACACCAACATAATCAAACCAAAACATTCAAAATGAAATTTAACACCCACACACACACATATTACCAACAAGAAACAAAATTCCTCACCAAATTGGCTGGAAACGGAAAGAGAGAAATAGAAAGCAAATTAAACAAACAGGGAAGCTAGAATAAGTAATGAAAAAGTAAACTCCACTGAATCCATGTGGAATTTGACTTAACATTGAGAGAGATAAATTAAATGCGGCAAAACGTGATGCCAAAACTTGGGACCCATTTGTTTCCGTTTATTTTTGTACCGAAAGAATAAACTCTTCAATGGCGGCTAAACTTTTTTCCTATTTTTCCTCACGATTCATTTCTTTAAAAACTTGAAAGAAGAAGAAGAAGAAAAAGTTACGCCAAAGAGGGGAATATACTAGGAAAAGGAAGGTATTCAGTGCTCCGAAAAAATCCCAAATAAAATCTTAGAAAGCCGTTAATAAAATGGAATCAACATGTGTTATCGAGCAGGGAAACAGTGGGGGAGAAAGAGAATCACGAAATGAAGAGATGAGAAGTAAGGGTTAGAGAGGAACCTTTTTGGGGCAAGAAATTGACATGCCTGAGGCAGAGATTCTTACGCTTTTTCCCTTGCTTTTTTATTTGGTTTGTCTGTGGGGGTTTTCTAGAAGGATTTAGCTTATTTGATTTTTGTATCTACTGTAGGTTTTTTCACTTTCTCATCTTCTAGCTTATTTTTTTGGCATTTTTATTGCATTTTTAATAAAAACGCCACCACTAGAGCTCCATTTTTTGTGGCGTTTTACAAAAACGCCACTATTATACAATTTTAATTTTTTTCATTTTTAACTTATATTTTTCTATGTTTTTTCTTTCAAAATTTTTGTGCTGATATTATTATTTTTTTGAATTTTTATTTTTATTATATTTTGAGTATTGAACTTTTTAACTAAAATATTAAATATTAAATTTTTAAGTTTTTAATTTTTATTATTAAATTTTAAAAATTTAATTACCATTATCAACTCTTTTAGGATTAATTTCTTTTTTCTTTCTTTTTACATCAACATTTTATTCTTTTAAGTATGGTCTGCAGAGTTGTTTAGATTTTTATATAAATGGCATTTAATTATATGTATACAATTAAATTTTGATATAGATACATCTCAGAATTATATATGAATTTTGGTTTAATGTGTAATTTTAGATGCGAAATTCTAATTGTGGTTTAAAAGTATAGTTGAAACTTTAATTTTGATTTAATCATACACATTATTTTAAAATATAAATACATCAATATATTTTTATATTGAATAAATATAAAATTTTATGTATGCAATAGATAAATAAAAAATGATGTTAATTATATCAATAATTGTGTTAATATTTTACAAGATCTGGATCAATTTAAAGTTCATGTGTACAATTGCACACTAAACCATTGTTCATGCATGCTTTTGGGATTTAACACATTTTGATATATATATTTTTAAAATAATAATTTATATTTATCTTATTTTGATTTATATTCTAAAAAATCCAAGATTAATCCCTAAATCATAAACCCTGGACCCTAAATATTATACCTTAAACCACAAACACCAAACCTTAAACCCCAAACTCAAAATCACAAACCATAAACCATAATCCGAGACCAAATTTTTGGGAATTCATGTGGACAATGTTAGTGTAGCACAAAACATATATTTTATATTCTTATATTAAATAATATGGGTGTAGTACAAAATGGCATGAACTTCAGTAAATTCCAAATGTTTTTCAGTTTTCAAACGGTATCCTTAAACCTTAAACCCTAAACTATAAACTATAAAACATAAACCATTAACCCAAAATAATAAACATTATATCATAAACCCTAAAACTCTAAACCATAGACATTAAACCTTAAATTCTAAACCCTAAACCCTAAAATAAAATATTTTTTTGCGGCGTTTTTATGAAAAACGCCACTAAAGCTTACCTTTTGCGGCGTTTTCCTAAAAACGCCACTAAAGCTTAAAAAATAAAGCTCAAAGTTTTGTGGCGTTTTTATAAAAACGCCGCTAATGCTCAGATATATAGCGGCGTTTTTAAGGAAGCGCCGCTAATGCTCAGATATTTAGCGGCGTTTTTACAAAAGCGCCGCTAATGCTCAGATATTTAGCGGCGTTTTTACAAAAGCGCTGCTAATGCTCATATCTATAGCGGCGTTTTTCCAAAAGCGCCGCTAATACTCAGATCTATAGCGGCGTTTGAGAAAAAACGCCGCTATTGCTCATTTTTAGCGGCGTTTGGACCAAAAACGCCGCTATTGCTCAACTTTTGGCGGCGTTTTCTTTCAAACGCCGTTAATGTATAATATTTGCGGCATTTTTTATTTAAACACTACTAAAAGCGCCGCTAAAAGTTTGTTTTGGTGTAGTGTACACTTGTAAAAACAGAGAGAAGAAAAGAGTTTTCGACAGATGTTGGTGCAAAAGAGGAAGAAAGGAAGAAGGAACCAAACAAAAAGATGCACTAGTGGTATTGCAATTTCGGCACTCAGGGAGAAAAGGAAGAAAACTGGAATTGGGAGTCCTAAAATCAATGACAAAACTGATCAAAATGAGGAAAACTCCTCAGCAAGGAAATTCGGCACACCCAAAAAGTGCCCAAAACCAAACAAAAGCAGAGAAAACACTCAGAACCCCCTCCTAGCTGAATTTGCATGCTCAGACTCCTTGTTCGGCTACAACACTCCAACTTTGAATTTCCTTGATTCTCTCCACAATACTCTCCCTTAATCCTCTCCACAATTTACTCCTACAATCTCTCTATGACCAATTCAAACACCTCATCAGCAGTGTTTCAGTCCAACTCTTCCACCTTCCCAGCTTAAACAGCAAAATAAACTCCCCACTGCTTATCCCAGGATTTGAACCTCCAACCTCATAGATACCCAACACGCCACTTGCCACTAGGCCGCAAGCCCTTCTTGTGTCACATTTTAACTTCAATTAACTAAGAGGTCTAAAGGCCAAAGTCCAGGTTCCTTTAAAAGAAAAACCAAAATAAATTGCAAGAGCCAAGACTTGAACCGAGGCTCCCTTGCAACCCTATTGACGCCACAACCACTAGACCAAATGCTTCCTTGTGTCATTTTTTTGACACAATAATTTAAAAGGCCTACATCCAAGCATCCAAGGTTTTATCCACTTAAAACCAAAATTTTTGCTAAAGCCTAGGTTTGAACCCAGGACTTTTCCAACTCCTCTCAAGACCCTTAACCACTTGAGCAGACATTTGATTGTGTGATTTTCTTGCACAATTAAATACTTATGTACATCTCCTTACTAATCCATACACAAAGCCCAATACTTCTAGGCCCAAAATTTGGGGCGTTACAAGGGTAGGGAAAAATTGAATTAAAGGCTGAAAAATAAAATAAAAATTTGTATTTATACTTAGGGTTCAGGGGTATGAATGGCACACACATTTAAAAAAAAAACAAGGGATTTTGCAAAATTTAATTATTTTGCAAGGAAAAGGATTCAAACTTGGGACCTCATCTACTTGCCATGCTTTCTCATATTTCTTTTAACCATTAGGATTCTTCCTCGTTCTTGAAATAATTTTTCAATATTTATTTTAGAAACAAGGCATGTCACATACTACGGTTTAAGGCAAAATTTGCAAAATAATAAAAATGGTGAGAGAGAAGGGATTTGAACTTGGGTTTTAAGGAAAATTTCACTAACACTTAACCAAAAAACCAATGCCCCATTTAATTCCTAAAAATGCATAGATAATCTTAAAAATTAAGGCATGAGCACTCTTTCTCGATTCACAAACCTGATACTACTAACCCCTGATTTTTGATATGTTACACGGTCAACTCACGTTTACCGTTAAAACTGAGATGATTTCTGAAAAAATCGTAACGTTGAGGGTGTCAATAAAAAAAAGGTCAATGGCACAAAACCCAAAGCCTCAAAACGTTTAGGGTTTTTATTTTGCAACTATGCCAATTAATTTTCAAGTCAGAAATTTGGCCCAATGGTAAATGGAGTTGAAAATTAGACCCAAGATCAAAAATTGGGCCCGAGAATCTAAAACCGAGATCGAGACCCAAAAACTTGTCGAAGTAGGCCTAATGTGTGAAACCAAGTCGATAGTCTAACCATTGGCTGGACCAGACCGGTTGGGCCCTCACTGGCCCAGATCGAACAGGCAATAGCCGAACCAGCTTAGGGTACCTTGAGGGTGTCGCACCTACAATGTCAGCACCAAATACAACGGTTCTAGCGACGGCGATGATGACATTTTGGTGGCTGACGGGTGATCCTTTGGTGGTTGTGCAATGGGGAAATCAAAATCCTAATGGGACTCTATCGGATAATTTGTGAAACACCCCAAACCCGGCCCACGAGCTTTGACCGGATCTGGTATGTTCCTTGAGTAAAACGATTCAAAACTTGTTTGCTTCTTTGGAAATTTTTTGGATGGTTTTGAAGTCTAGATTTTAATAAAACTTTATTTACGAAATATTAAGTTAAAAATATTTTAAGATTTATTCTTAAGAAAAGTTACTTAAATTTTAATTTGATAAAAATTCGTACCATAATAAAATAATTAAAATGCATGCATAAACAGTTCATACTAGTGGTCTTATTACATCAAAAACAAACCCAAAATAAATTCAAAGTACTTAAAAATAGAAAGTCTAAATAAAAATAATTTTCGCGCTGAGCATGGCCACCACTAAGCTCCTGCCGACCCGGTCCATCACTGAACGTCACCTGAAAAATATCCCACAACGGGGTGAGTCAAACAGACTCAATGTGTAACAACCAACACTAAGTCCTAACGATTCAGGCATATCAGACCATACATATACATATAGCAATTAATTATAATGATGCAATCCCGAACCCAAACCTAGAAACCATTCGCTACACATCGCCCATACCAACAATCACACCGTGGGGACTACTAAGTTGACCCTCCATCCGCTACACACCATCGAAGGCAGTCGCTGCAGTCGACTGGCACATCGCCCTTATAAATTCGTGGCATAGCCACCAGATAATAATAATTTTGTGACATAAGTCACCACATTCAGATTTCGTGGCATAAGTCACCACATTCAGATATTGTGGTATAAAACCACCAGATCACTTCCCCTTAATATAACACCCATATGCCCCATATATCATACATATCATGCAATCTCATGCCATAGGCCTTATTTCACTTTCATAACATTTTCACATTTGTGTCATAACAGATATTCTTATTATTGACATAACTTTAGAGAATAACGTACCTGAGTACTCTGTACCATTTGTATGGTACCTTTGGTCACTTCCATATTATTATTAACATACACATAATATTAGAACCATAAATCTATCAGGAAATAGTGCGTGGTTACACACCTAGTTTGCTTAGCGAGTTCACTGAATCCCAAAAATCTACCAAAACCGATTGCACTCCTTCCTAATACCCATAGGTGAAATCGGTTAGGCACTAATACTAAAATATGGCATTGGCCGAATGTTCATATACACTTACCTTATGATTTTAAATCCCGAAAGTAGTCTATTGGCTATGAAGATGTCGAAATCCCTATAGGTTTATGTTAGATTCCATTCTAACATTTAATCACAAATAAATGGCCCTTTGGCCGAATACCACATAGGGCTTACCTTGGATTCTTGAAATCCCGATGATCTTTCCTTGTAGTCGACTACTTCAAAAATCCTGAGAGATCCTTCAAGGTTTTGGCTAAAGTAATAATGGAATTAGTACCCTGATTTTCGACAATTAGAGGAAGAAAAGAACAAGAGTTCGGCTAGAGAGATCCTTACCAATAAGATGACTAAAACGCAATTAATTACTACTTCAAGAAATCGGCAAAAGAGCTTGCAGGAGAAATTGATTCAAAGGGGTGGCAATGAAGTGAACTTTCGGCTTTAGGAAAAGAATAGCAAGGGTTAAAGATTCGGCTTTAACAAAATAGAAAGAAAAGAAGAGAAAGGAAAAGAAAAAGAAGAAGAGAAATGATCAAAAGGCTATATGGTTTCGGCTATGGAAGAAATTGAACAAAGAAAAAGTTTTTAATATTGATGCACATTTGGTCAAATAAAAAAAAGAATGAAAGAGAAATGTCCCCTTTCAAAGGTAGTGATATTTCGGTACCAAAAAGAAAAGAAGAGTTTGAGAGGAAAAGAAGAAAAAGAGAATACCAATATGGTCAAAAATGATAGCCAAAACAAAATATGACACATTCGGCTAAGGTGAATAATTTTGGAGAAGAGGGAAAAAGATGCACAAAATACCAAAAATTTGGCCAACTATCTTCCCCCTAATCCCATACAATATTCGGCCAACCCCCCTAGCCCCTTAAGCCGTCCACATTCATGGTAAAAAATGACCATGAAAAATTTCCAAAACATCACCCATACATCAAGCCTTATGTCCCCTTATCCTTCCATAACACCTTGATTCCATACCTTAACTAATAACTTGCCTTATTCCCTTAGTCTACTATCCATAAATTATAAAGTCCAACCTTATCTTAAATAGAGTTGACCGACACATGCCATACACATGCAAAAATAAAAGTCATCTTATTGCCATCCATGGGATTCGAGCCTCTTCCCTCATGCAATTACTCATGCGCCAACACCACTTTACTACTTGCTCACTTATGCTAACATTAAACACTTAATTTAACTTAAGCATCATAATCACTTGATTCTCTTCACTAAATTCTTCATACTAAAAATTATTCTAAACCAATTAATTCCAAGCCTTCACAAGACTATATTAGGCACACAATAAAAATCATATCCGAGCTAACACAATCAACAAGATGATACTCAAATTTTAGGATGTTACAACTATACCCTCCTAAAAGAAAATTTCGTCCTCGAAATTACCTGGCTAGAACAAGTGAGGGTATTGCTGTCGCATTGCCTCTTCCGACTCCCACGAAGCCTCTTTCGATCCATGATTACGCCATAACACTTTGACGAGAGGAACTGATTTCCTCCGTAACACCTTCACATCCCGTTCTAGAATCTCAATCGGCTCCTCCTCGTAGGACAAATCTGGTCTTAGTTCCACCTCCTCAACTGACACTACATGAGATGGATCCGACTGGTAACGTCGTAGCATTGAAACATGGAACACGTCGTGCATTTGCTTCAACTCCGAAGGCAACTCTAACTGATATGCTACTGGTCCAACCCGCTTTAACACCCGATAAGGTCCTATAAACCTGGGACTTAACTTTCCTTTGCGACCAAATCTCATCACCTTCTTCTAAGGTGACACTTTAAGAAATACTTGATCTCCCACAACAAACTCTATTTCTTTCTGCTTAAGATCTGCGTACGACTTTTGCCTGTCAGATGCCTCCTTTAACCGAGCCCGAATTACCTTAACCTTTTCTTCAGATTCAGCCACCATCTCTGGACCCAAAACTCGACGTTCCTCTAATTCTATCCAACACGTAGGAGTGCGACACTTCCGACCATACAGCGCTTCATATGGTGCCATCCGAATGCTAGTCTGATAGCTGTTGTTGTACGCAAATTCCGTTAGAGGCAAATATTCTTCCCAACTTCCTCTGAAGTCGATCACACAACCTCTCAACATATCCTCTAACACTTGAATTACTCGTTCAGACTGACCGTCCGACTGTGGATGAAATGCCGTACTGAAGTCTAATCTAGTGCCTAAAGCCTAATGTAGTGCTTTCCAAAACCGAGAAGTAAACCTCGGATCCCTATCCGAGATAATCAGCATCGGCACTCCATGCAACCTCACAATCTCTGCTACATACAATTTCGCCAACTTCTGCAGAGAATAGTCGACCCGCATTAGAATGAAATGCGTGGACTTTGTCAACCGATCCACTACTACCCATACCGAGTCCTTCTTAGTAGGTGTAAGGGGAAACCCACTAACGAAATCCATAGTGATTCTCTCCCACTTCCACTGCGGAATCTTTATTGGTTGAAGCAATCCTGACAGAACTTGGTGTTCAGCCTTAACTTGCTGACACGTCAAGCACTTCCCTACAAACTCTGTAACTTCCAGCTTAAGACTAGGCCACCAAAACTGTTCCCTTAGATCTCTATACAACTTACTACCTCCAGGATGCATAGCATAAGGGCTACTATGCAATTCCTGAAGAATTCTCTGCCTAAGTTCCTCGTTCCTCGGCATACAGACCTTACCCTTGAAACACAATACTTCCTCGTCATTAATATCATAATCTTCCAACTCACCATTCTGTACCTGCCGTAACTTAGTACTTAGATCCTCATCCATCAACTGACTTTCCTTAACCTCATTCAACCATGTAGTTTGTGTAACACCCTAAACCCGGCCCACGAGCCACGGCTGAATTCAGAATGCCACTGCAGAAAACGTTTGAAAAACTTTTGACTTAGAGTTAAATACATAAAAATTTGTTGTCTTTACTAAAACATTGTGTAATTAAAGTTCCAAATAAAATTAATTTGTTTAAAATAAAACATTTTCAAATAATAATATAATCGACAATCCAACTTAAAACATAATAAAAAGTCCTTAAATACTTAAAGTGGCCCTTATTACAATAAATAACCTTTCATAAATAAAATGTGTAAAACAAATAAAATATCTTCTGCATGGGCCACCTCGTATCCACTCCAACCCGGTCCAAGCTTCACCTGAAAGGTTTGAGAAAAATTGGGTGAGTCACTCAGACTCAGTGTGTAATTAATCCACTGAATTCCACCCACATGTTAACCACATATTAACCCATATAACAGATAACAAGATATCATATTCACTTAATAACACATTCTGGGCTTGGCCCATATTCATATCACTTATCAGGTAACAGGGTAATTAACCGCATAATTCCACATATCGGGCTTAACCCATTTCCACACTGATCCACATTCATATACTGGGCTTAGCCCATTTCTTAACCCAATCCACATTCACATATTGGGCTTGGCCCATTTTCACATCAATTACTCATATCAAATAAAATTATGCAAAGTGCACCCAACACCAACCTAGGGTCCATCCTCTACACACCCCCGTATCCAGCCTACCCCACACCAGGGGATTAACAAATCACCCTCTCCTTTTCACTCCAAAGGCAATCAATGCCGTCCACGTGCAATTAAGCACAATAATCCACAACGCGACCTCAGTCAGCACCAATCCACGATGTAGCCGTAGCTAACACCAAAACCACGATGGGACACATAGTCACTCATCAACCACGATATGGCACATAGCTGATATCAATCACGATGAGGCACACAGCCACTCATCAAGCCACGCGAACTAAATCGCAATTAATCCACAACGTGACCTTAGTCAACGTCAATCCACGATGTAGCTCAAGGCTAACATCAAACCACGTACTCGAAGTACACCCGTACCTTCTTTCATATCATATCCCAACCCATGCACATGCTACATGTAATATTGGCATAATAATAAATGCACGCACATGTCATTAAGGCAGACAATCATATTTCCATAGGCATAGTTACATTCACATTGGCACTTTCACATTCTTGTCAACAGATAACACTAACCTGATTATCGATATACCCCTTTTTAGGGTATCCATCTCATAATTTTTACTGCATTTGTTAGTACACAATCAACACATACAGATATAGCAAAAACCCGGAAAACGGTGGGTTAATCACACACCTGCCTATTAGTGAAATCCCGAACTACTCGAATCTAACACGATCTTGAAACGTGTTTCTTCCTTCTCCCTTAAAGCCGATTTGGTCTCCTACCAAATCCCAAATTACACTCTGAGTTCCCTTCCTTTAGCTACACATAAAAGAACACCTTTTTATGGCACTATGAACAATCGGCCATGCCTAAAACCAAGATTTAATCCTTGATTCGGCACACAAAAAAAGAAAGAGAACCTACACCGATTGCTAGGATAGAAATTACTTACCACCATGTTGCTTGAAGAGATCAAAAAGAGAAAAAGGTTTCGGCTAAACCTTCCCAATGATAATGAGATATTCGGCTAACACAAAGATAGGTATAGAAACGAGGTTGAGATGGTGTTTCGGCACTTTACTAATGAAAAGAGTAAACGCAAGAGTGGAGAGAGTTGAAAGCTTAGAGGATTCGGCCAAGAATAAACTAGATCAAAGTTTCGGCTTTTGAATATGGTGAAATGAATAGAGGAGAAAGATGAATAGTGATTCGGCTTTAAAGTTTCAAGAAAAGAAAAGAGAACAAAAGAACTTACAAGATTCGGCTATGACTCATATTGAATAAGAAATAGGATATTCGGCCACAAGAGAATAGGTATGGATTTGGGGTTGAAAGAAAGAAATGATGAATAGGAGAAGGTTAGAAAAATATTGACAACACACCTTAATGCACCAAATACCCAAATGACTTGCCTATAACCCTCTTGACCGAAACTTGGAGAAAAAGAGAAAAACCAAAACTATTAACTATGAATTTTGACACACCTATCTTACTATTACCAAACCGAAAATGCCATCCTACCAAGTCCCAAATTTGGCCAACACCAATTCTTTCACCCAAATCCCATATTTCCTCTTTAATTCCTCCTAAATCCTTCCAAAAATTCGGCCAACCCCCCCTAGCCATCTATGCGTCCACATTCATGGTCAAAATAACCATAAAAATATTTCCAAAACAACTCTCCATCATTCAAGCCCCTTATCCCTCCATCCTTCCATAAATCTTAAGATTCTTATCCCAAAATACTAGCTTTCCTAAACTAATATTCAACTTACCATAAAATCTAAAGTCTAACTTACCATAATTAGAGCTTGACCGTCCATTAATGCTAGAATACATAAATATAAAGTCTTCAAAATGCTAATCATGCTACTCGAACCACTTCCCTCAAGCAACTCTTCATGCATCTTAACCACCTTGCCACTAACTCCTCATGTGCTTAATTTAACACTTAAATTAACTTAAGTGTCAAGTTCACCTAATCCACTTCACTAAATTTTTAATACTAAGAATTATTCTAGCCTTATTAATAAAATCAAGCCTTCACAAGACTATGCTAAACACACATAATTCATACCCAAGCTAACACAAATAATAAAATAATACTCAAAATTTTCCTAAAGCCCAAGGCCCAATCGGCCCAATCCTACTAGGCCCAATTTCGGGATATTACAGTTTGACTTGCAATTCTGCCAGCAGACTCCCATCATCATACAAGCTTAGATGTGCAAACATCGCCCTCAGATTCGACACTACTTTTCGACTTAGGGCATCCACCACTACATTTGCCTTGCCCGGATGATACTCTATCGAACAATCATAGTCCTTTAGTAACTCCACCCACCTTCGCTGTCTCAGGTTCAACTCTTTCTGAGTCAACAGATACTTAAGACTCTTGTGGTCTATGTAAATCACTGACTTATCTCCATAAAGATAGTGCCTCCACACCTTAAGAGCAAAGACCACAGCCGCCAGCGCCAAATCATTCGTCGGATAATTAACCTCATGTGGCCTTAATTGTCGAGACGCATAAGCGACTACTTTCCCGCCTTGCATCAAAACACATCCTAATCCGGTATGAGAAGCGTCACAATACACCACGAAATCCTTTCCTGCCTCCGGTTGAATCAAAACCGGAGCTTCAGTCAAGACCCTCTTAAGCTTCTCAAAGCTCTCCTGTTGCTTATCCGTCCATACGAAAGGTACTTCTTTTCTCAACAACTTTGTCATAGGTGCGGCTATCGACGAGAATCCTTCCACAAACCTTTTGTAGTGGCCTGCCAATCCTAAGAAACTACGAACCTCAGCCACAGACTTAGGTGGTTTCCAATCCAACTCTGCCTTAATCTTCCTAGGATCCACCCTTATTCCTTCTGCAGACACTACATGTCCTAAGAACGCAACTTCTTTCAGCCAAAATTCACACTTGCTGAATTTGGCATAGAGCTTCTTCTCCCTTAACACTTGCAACACTATCCGGAGATGCTCAGCATGTTCCTCCTCAGACTTGGAATACACCAGAATATCGTCGATGAACACAACGACGAACCTATCCAAGTATGGTTGAAAAACCCGGTTCATCATATCCATGAACACAGCTGGGGCATTCGCCAATCCGAACGGCATTACTAAGAACTCATAATGCCCGTATCTTGTTCGGAAAGCTGTCTTATGGATATCCACTTCCTTCACCTTAAGCTGATGATATCCCGGCCGTAGATCTATCTTTGAGAATACCGCCGCTCCCTTAAGCTGATCGAACAAGTCGTCTATCCTAGGCAAAGGGTACTTGTTCTTGATGGTCAGCTTATTCAACTGACGATAATCTATGCACATGCGCATAGTTCCGTCCTTCTTCTTCACAAACAAGACCGGTGCTCCCCATGGAGACACACTAGGTCGGATAAACCCACGATCAAGCAACTCTTGGATCTGAGCCTTGAGCTCAACCAACTCCTTTGGTGCCATTCTGTATGGTGCAATTGACACAGGATCTGTACCAGGTAGCAAGTCAATTCCGAACTCCACCTCCCTATCCGGGGGTATTCCAAGTAATTCTTCCGAAAAAACATCCACAAATTCCCTTACGGTTCTAACTCTACTAACTTCCCCTTCTTTTGCATCCAACACACTAACGAAAGCCAAGAATGCCTCGCATCCTTTCCGAACCATCTTATCAGCCTTTAGTGCTGAAACTACGTTGGACAAGTAGTTCCTTCTTTCTCCTATCATGATTATCGCTTCATCCTCCGGGGTCCTTAGTTCCATTCACTTAGCTGCACAATCCAATACAGCTCGATGTTCCACTAACCAATCCATGCCAAGTATGAGATCGAATTCTCCGAAGGGTAATTCCATCAAGTCAGCCGGAAATACTACTCCTTGAATCTCTAAAGGTACTTTCTGAAACATCCTATTCACCACTACAGTTTGACCTAGCAGGCTTACTACAGTCATCTCCCTATCAGATAGTTCAGAGGCTATATCTAGAGTTTCAACTACTCTACATGCAACATAAGAATGGGTAGAACCCACATCAATCAAAGCGAAGTAAGGCTTGCCAAATATAAGGAATGTACCGGTTATAACGTCCGGTACGTCTCCATCTTCCCTACGACGAACAGCATACACCAGACCTGGCCGTCTTGCCTCTGTATTACCAACACCTCTGTCTGGGGTTCCTCTTCCTCTTCCAGCACCATTACCTCGGCCATTCGCACCTCGACCCCGCTGAGGCTGCTGTCCACCTCTTCCAGCCTGATTAACACCCTAAGTTGCTGGTCGATTCCCATCTGATTTCATAGGACAGTCCTTAATCATGTGATCCTTAGACCCGCACTTAAAGCATCCTCCCGTTTTCTTCCAACACTCCCCTAAGTGCATTTTCCCACACTGAGCACAAGTACGATACTGCCCTCCTGTCGCGGCCTGCTGACCTTGCGGCCCATCAACTCTAGACCTCTTTTGCACATTCTCAGACGATCTTACTGATCCAAAACCTCTCTTCTGCCTATTCCGATCAGTGTTCTGTCTCACAGCGTCCTTGATTCCTTCGGCTACCTTAGCCTTCTCTACCAACAAAGCAAATTCCCGCTCTTGCTGTGGGGCTATCAATAACCTCAGATCATCTCTCAGTCCGTCCTCAAACCGGACACATCGTTCATGCTCCGTAGCCACGATTCCTCGAGCATACCGGCTCAACCTTAAAAATTCAGCTTCGTACTCCGCTACGGACTTGTTCCCTTGAACCAGTCCCAGAAATGCCTTTCTCTGCGCATCAATATAACTGGTTCCGACATACTTCTTCTGATACGCCGTCTTAACATACTCCCAAGTGAGTTCCTCAGCCGTAGCACCATCCCGAACTGTGAGCCACCATTGATATGACTCATCACGAAGAAGCGACACCATTCCTTTCAACTTCTCCTCAGCAGTTAAATCGAGCTCATCCATAATTCGTTCGGTCACCTCCAACCAATACTCAGCAGTACCGGGTGCCACACCAGATACACCACGGAACACCTCAGCTCCATTGGCTCAGAGTAGCTCGGGTACAGATTTCCGAGCTCCCATACTTCCACCTGCTCCAGCCACCATCTCAAGAACTCGCAGCACCGCCTGCGATATAGCATTATCCCCCATCTGATCTTGCTGCTCAACACCAACAGCTGGTGGTGGTGGTGGTGGTACCTCATTTTCGGACCCTTGACCAGACCTAACAGGTTCCGATACAGCCATTCTGCCTCTACCACATCCTCGCACATTACGACCACGTCCCTTAGAATTCATGTCTACGATCGCGATTTAATTTGATTTAAGAAATTTTATGCATTAGTATTTGTTCCACTGATTATCCGCGAACAATTTTATGAAAAAGAGGTTAATAGTAGTTCTTTCGATCATTACAAAGTTTCAAGTCTTCTATCCTAGTTCAGAGAAACACATCCATTCGGTAGTACCAACTACACACACATATTCACCACTCAAGCATTTTCATTCATTCTAATCCCAGGGGTATTTTCGTAATTTGTCCTATAGGGGTATTCTGGTAATTTTCTAAATCGAGGTATTTTGATATTTTGCAAATTAGGGGTTTTGGTATTTTTGTAAAGAATATTTTAACAAAAGTCGAGGGTATTATGGTAATTTTATAATCCAAGGGTGTTTTAGTAATTTATACAAACCAGGGGTATTTGGGTAATTTTGTAAATCGGGAATATTTTGGAAAAATTTTCAAAAAAATAATTTTCCTACAAATCAAAGAGGTAATTTGGTGAATTTAAAACTAAGGTTTTTATAAAGAAAATATGGCTAATCCCTTTCGGGTTTTAAATTATGGAGTTTGGCCCGTGAATAAGTTCTCTTGGTTAGGGTGAACCGTTGCTACGCACCAAATAGGATTTGAGTGAAGAGGAGGTGAGTCTCTAGGACTGCTTAAATACCAAGCTCTCACCAAAACCAATCCTAGACATGCGCACAATGGTTGCCACACCCTAACTCGGCGACTTAATCACATGTTTGTTTAATTAGGCTTTAAAATTTTATGCAATTCTGTGTTGGAGTAAGCTAATCCTCAGGTTCAATAACTTAATAGACTAATCTATGTTCCCATTATACCCACATACAAACCATACAATAAGTCATACAACAGTTAGGGGTACTTACCTGGTGGACTTCGGGTTGGAGACTTAGGTGCCATGTCAGAAAACCTGTTTAGTTCCAAAATTTTCACAAAATCTTAATTGGGCTTAATTTTGAAAATGTTATGGGTTTTAACCCCAAGGCCGAGAGTTTAAAACTGGGCTCTGATACCAAGTTGAAACACCCCAAACCCGACCCACGAGCTTTGATCGGATCTAGTATGTTCCTTGAGTAAAACGATTCAAAACTTGTTTGCTTCTTTGGAAAGTTTTTGGATGGTTTTGAAGTCTAGATTTTAATAAAACTTTATTTACGAAATATTAAGTTAAAAATATTTTAAGATTTATTCTTAAGAAAAGTTACTTAAATTTTAATTTGATAAAAATTCGTACCATAATAAAATAATTAAAATGCATGCATAAACAGTTCATACTAGTGGCCTTATTACATCAAAAACAAACCCAAAATAAATTCAAAGTACTTAAAAATAGAAAGTCTAAATAAAAATAATTTTCGTGATGAGCATGGCCACCACTAAGCTCCTGCCGACCCGGTCCATCACTGAACGTCACCTGAAAAGTATCCCACAACGGGGTGAGTCAAACAGATTCAATGTGTAACAACCAACACTAAGTCCTAACAATTCAGGCATATCAGACCATACATATACATATAGCAATTAATTATAATGATGCAATCCCGAACCCAAACCTAGAAACCATCCGCTACACATCGCCCATACCAACCATCACACCGTGGGGACTACTAAGTCGACCCTCCATCCGCTACACACCATCGAAGGCAGTCGCTGCAGTCGACTGGCACATCGCCCTTATAAATTCGTGGCATAGCCACCAGAAAATAATAATTTTGTGACATAAGTTACCACATTCAGATTTCGTGACATAAGTCACCACATTCAGATATTGTGGTATAAAACCACCAGATCACTTCCCCTTAATATAACACCCATATGCCCCATATATCATACATATCATGCAATCTCATGCCATAGGCCTTATTTCACTTTCATAACATTTTCACATTTGTGTCATAACAGATATTCTTATTATTGACATAACTTTAGAGAATAACCTGAGTACTCTGTACCATTTGTATGGTACCTTTGGTCACTTTCATATTATTATTAACATACACATAATATTAGAACCATAAATCTATCAGGAAATAGTGCGTGGTTACACACCTAGTTTGCTTAGCGAGTTCACTGAAACCCAAAAATCTACCAAAACCGATTGCACTCCTTCCTAATACCCATAGGTGAAATCGGTTAGGCACTAATACTAAAATATGGCATTGGCCGAATGTTCATATACACTTACCTTATGATTTTAAATCCCGAAAGTAGTCTCTTGGCTATGAAGATGTCGAAATCCCTATAGGTTTATGTTAGATTCCATTCTAACATTTAATCACAAATAAATGGCCCTTTGGTCGAATACCACATAGGGCTTACCTTGGATTCTTGAAATCCCGATGATCTTTCCTTGTAGTCGACTACTTCAAAAATCCCGAGAGATCCTTCAAGGTTTCGGCTAAGGTAATAATGGAATTAGTACCCTGATTTTCGACAATTAGAGGAAGAAAAGAACAAGAGTTCGGCTAGGGAGATCCTTACCAATAAGATGACTAAAACGCAATTAATCACTACTTCAAGAAATCGGCAAAAGAGCTTGCAGCAGAAATCGATTCATAGGGGTGGCATTGAAGTGAAACTTTCGGCTTTAGGAAAAGAATAGCAAGGGTTAAAGATTCGGCTTTAACAAAATAGAAAGAAAAGAAGAGAAAGGAAAAGAAAAAGAAGAAGAGAAATGATCAAAAGGCTATATGGTTTCGGCTATGGAAGAAATTGAACAAAGAAAAATTTTTTAATATTGATGCACATTCGGTCAAATAAGAAAAAGAATGAAAGAGAAATGTCCCCTTTCAACGGTAGTGATATTTCGGTACCAAAAAGAAAAGAAGAGTTTGAGAGGAAAAGAAGAAAAAGAGAATACCAATATGGTCAAAAATGATAGCCAAAACAAAAACAAAGTTTTCACCTAAAGCCAATGACACATTCGGCTAAGGAGAATAATTTTGGAGAAGAGGGAAAAAGATGCACAAAATACCAAAAATTTGGCCAACTATCTTCCCCCTAATCCCATACAATATTCGGCCAACCCCCCTAGCCCCTTAAGCCGTCCACATTCATGGTCAAAAATGACCACGAAAAATTTCCAAAACATCACCCATACATCAAGCCTTATGTCCCCTTATCCTTCCATAACACCTTGATTCCATACCTTAACTAATAACTTGCCTTATTCCCGTAGTCTACTATCCATAAATTATAAAGTCCAACCTTATCTTAAATAGAGTTGACCGACACATGCCATACACATGCAAAAATAAAAGTTATCTTATTGCCATCCATGGGATTCGAACCTCTTCCCTCATGCAATTACTCATGCGCCAACACCACTTTACTACTTGCTCACTTATGCTAACATTAAACACTTAATTTAACTTAAGCATCATAATCACTTGATTCTCTTCACTAAATTCTTCATACTAAAAATTATTCTAAACCAATTAATTCCAAGCCTTCACAAGACTATATTAGGCACACAATAAAAATCATATCCGAGCTAACACAATCAACAAGATGATACTCAAATTTTAGGATGTTACAATTTGATTTCAAGTTAATTATTCTAAAAATAATATTATTTTAATAGTTTTAATATAAATTTTAATTTAATACTTATCTTGATGGTACTATATTAATTTAATATTAAAGTGATTATCTTAATTTTAGATAAATATTTTATTAATTTAATAATATTTAATATTAAATTTAATCTAATATTTATCTTGATAAGTATTATATTAATTTAATATCAAAGTGATTATTATGTTTAATCTTAGTTGAACTCTCTAAACTCTCCATATATAAAGAGAGCATTGAGTCATTATTTTGCACTCACTTGAGTTCAAAAGAAGGTTGTAGAGAGAAAATTCTCTAAAGAAATTATTTAAGAAGATTTATAGATATATTTTTCTTCTTTACAACTTGACCCAAAAGTTTAGAGAAATTGCGAAATCACCCCCACTAGTAATTTTGTGGAAAATTTTTTTATTTGAAGCGAGCCGCACTCGGCATGTCACACCCCAAATCTTAGAATTCATATTTTGGCTGGCTGGCACTGCAGGCGTAATCTTGTAAGTTAGTTTGTCTAATTAGTAAGATTAGACTGATTTTGGGGTGGAATCGTCCGATGAATTATTTCGCTATGATTCGCAATCTAGCTGACTTTCGCTTCTTTTGTGTTGGCGAACTCCTTTGTTGGCAAGTTCTCCCATGTGTGAACACGCCAGTGGCAGGTTCATTCATAGTTGAGTTAATCATTCAATTTTTTAACCTGGGTAGGTAGGACACGTATCAGTTATGTGTGAAACGAACTCAGACCCGAAGATCGGGTTGGGTCTAGGGTATTACACTTTTTAGATTATGGGAATCATTTTCATGTTTTTTCTTGCCAAGTTTTCTTTCGTGGAGGGAAGATTAGAGTTGTTTGAAGGGGTTATGGATTCATCTAGTTTTCAAAGCTCCTTAAGGCTTCTACATGACACTTTCCATTTTTTTCCTCTATCTTGTTTTGTTTCATTGTTTGTTCTATTCTTATTTAATTATTTTTAATCTTTAATTTGTATTCCTTGTTCTTTTTTATTACTTGTTTTAGTTGTTGCCTTTTTTAATTTCTAGATTTGACTTGGGTTTGTTTATGTTTTAGGTTGTGTCAAACTCCAAATTTCCCTTCATTCATCTAGCGCTAGGCCAAATCCGTGACTTGGAAAAACTTGTGATCTTGTTCTACGCGCGTCATTATCACAATCTAATCCATGTGCTTTTAGGGCTCCCACAAAAAAAAAAAGATATAAGGGAATAACATTACTGGTCTTATATATATTAAAGACTAAAACCATGGATGAAAATACTTACACAGTAGTAATCTAGGATTGGAATGCATACAAGACCTTTCACTGATACATTAGGTTGTAAAAATCCTTTTGAAAAAAGTAGCTATTGATGGGAACACTGGATAATGCTCACCAAGTTCTAATTTTAACCGGAATAATTCCTCAGCCTATTTTGCCTAATCCTTAAAATTATTTTACCACGTAGAAAAATTATAAATAAAATATATTTTTAGTTCAAGCAATTAAAATACTCAATCAGCTGAATATATCAATATATTGGATATATCGATGCAATTGAAACATAAATGAGAAATATGTTACCTATTTTTTTCCTTGAACAACACAATGTCATTTCATTAGATTGAATGATATTCACCTCTAAAGTAGGTTTATCATAGAAACTTGTACACATTGAAAATGAATTTTTAAGTTTAGGAGATTGATATATTAATAGAAAGCACAGGGCTTTTTATTTCCTGAGGAGTGAATGGTTTTTCCTCAAAGCCTTCCTTACTGATATTAATCTTCCATGCAATATGCTAGTTGAAATAACACCATGACTAGATCTGAGTATCTCCTCTTTCGGCCTATTTGGTATATCAATAACTAATGTCGAAGATGTAGAACTATCAGATGGATCATATTCAATAGACATACAAATCATTATATTAGTTAAGGGAAAAATGACACTATTGCAAGTTGATTGTTTGGGATAGAAGAGAAGGAGATTTCTTTTATATGAGAATTGGAAGTAGAATCTATGATAGGTTAAATAACATATTGGTGAAGGAAGGTCAATGATTTTGTTGAACTTGTGTGACATTAAATGTAATACCTTTTCTCGATGATTGTACCTGATACTTGATATTTTCTAAAGCAATCAAATTTTGCATTGATTCTTGTGAAAAAAATTAAAAGATCCTAAAAATTGTAATGTAATAAATTTATATGCTATTTCACATAGATGTTCTGATACATGCACGGATGGGGTGAAATGTATTAAATTACATTCGATAAAGCTTCTAATTTTCAAGTTTGCAAAATCAGTCAATTTGTGATGACTTTTTAGATGGGATCCAGACATTTCTGGGTTGAGATGTCTTCATGGAGTTTGAAGATTTATCTCTTAGCTTGGAAACGCACCTTGAATCACTAGATTTCGAGTTTGGGAGCTCAAGTTATGACCATATTAGTGAATACTATGTGGGTTAACTTTCTGGACGAGATTGTTACGAAAATTAGTAGTTTCATGCTTTTAATTTGAGTTTAAATCATTTGGGTCTGATTTTTAGTCTTACTTATTATTATATGAGCCCAATATTGTACTTATTAAGTCTTATTATTTCATTATTTATTTATTCTGAATTTTGATAATTTTAAAGTATTTTGAGTTATTTAGAAGTTTTATATTTCTTAGTCAACAAAAAAGCTTACTTTAAAGCTACTTCTTATTTAGATTAAGTAGAGTTTCAATATACTCGAGAGTTTTATGTGGATGTACTTAGCTAACATATATAAAGGCCTCGTCATTGTACACAATTCATAATTCATTCAACAACTTTTCTCTTTTGAGTTAATAAAATATTATTTTTGAGTTTTCTTTTAGAGAATTTCTCTTGAGTTTTCTTTTAGAAGAGTTGTGAGAATCATCTTCAAGCTTTTTCTTGTCAAGTTTTCTTTCGTGGAGGGTAAATTAGATACATTTGAAAGGGTTGTGGATTCATCTAGTTTCCAGGGCTCCTTAAGACTTGTTATTATGTTTCGTTTCTTTGTTATTATGTTTTGTTCTTGTATAATTATTTTTAACCTCAAATTTGTATTCCTTTTTCGTTTTTCTATATTTTTTACTTGTTTTAATTGCTACCCTTTTTAATTCTTAGATCTGATTTGGATTTGTTTGCATTTTAGGGTTGTGTTAAACTCTAAGATTTCCTTCATTCATCTAAAGCCCTAGGCCAAATCCACAACTAGGACAAACTTGTGATCCTATTCTACATACGTTCTTATCCCCATCCGGTCCAGGTGCTTTTAGGGGTCTCGTATCAAAAGAGATTTAATGGAATAACATTACTAGTATTATATAATAAAAACTAAAACCATGGATGAAAATGCTTTCACAATAGTAATTATAGGATTGGAATGCATACAAGAACTTTCATTGATACATTGGGCTGGAAAACCAACATGGAAAAGTTGTTGTGGTGGGGAACATTCGAATAACTCTCACTAAATTCCAATTGTAACGGGAAGAAAGACTTCGACCCATTTCACCTGACCCTCAAAAAATTTTTTCCAAGTTAAAAAAATTATAATTCAAATCTATTTTCAATTCCAACAATTAAAATCTCAATTTATTGAATATAACAATATATTGGGGATATCGATGTGAATGAAACATAAAAGAGAAATATATTACCCATTCTTTTTTCCTAGAACAACACATTGTCATTTCATTAGATTGAATGGCATTTTCCTCTAAAGTAGGTTTATCATAGAAACCTTGTAAACATTGAAAATGAATTTCTAAGTTTAGGAGATTGATATATTAATAGAAAGCACATGGGGTTTTATTTCCTTACGAGTGGGTGGTTTTTCCTCCAAGTCTTGTGACACCCCAAATCAGACCAGGACGGACCGGCCTGAATTCGAAGCATTACATTAGCCACCTAAGTGACTCTCCGGCTAACGACCACCCAAGACACACCCCAACCATATAACACCTTAATCTTATCTAATTATTAGTTATTTATTAATGCGGAAGCATATTATAAGCCAATTTTAAACTTTTTCTAGGTAATTTAACCTAAGGGCATTTTTTTCATTTTACCACCTATGGTAAATCTAACCAGAGTTTCTATCTAAGTATTTACCAACCTTATTTTAGTCAAATTATATAATCCTAAAAAAATTCAACTTAATTTGAGTTCGTTTACTATGTTTAATTCAAGTTTTATTCTTAAGGACTAAATTGTAAAAAATTCAAACTATCAGTATCTATTCAAAATTATAAATTAAGTGAATTCCTATTGAATTTTACCCACTATAAGACTAATCCTAAAATTTTACCAAGTTTATTTATCATCTAAGGCCCTAATTAGACTAATCAATTTTCAAGATTAAATTGTAACTTGGACAAATTAGAATCCCAATTTTAAGAGAAAAATTTAAACCCCCAAAACCCACACGGTCGTGTCCCCCAGACCGTGTGTCATTAAACGACTGTGTTCACATCGTGAAAAACTTTTAGATCGATCGCACATGCCCATGTGAAAACCACTACACCTATTTTTGCGAAAAACTCGTTTTAAAACCCGATTTTGCATATTTTAATGGCTAATTAAACCCGATTTAACTATGATTAATTGACATACATATACATACAACTTCAGTTGAATTTATTGAGATCAATTAAGTCTTAATTAAATAGAATTAGGCAATCCATTCCATGCATAACAGACATCGAATACATCAAACAAGCGGCGTACCTTAGTTGCTAGTAAATCACTCTATGAAAGCTTCATTTAAACAATCGTTAGTATAAATTTCATGCCTCACACATTGTGTTATCAATCACCATGTTATCAAGAACAATACATCGTAAATCATTCAATAATTAAACTCAAACATGCCTCAAATTATTATAAAACCATCCAAAATCAAAATGTCCAATGTCCGAAGTCCAATTACAACCAAAATTAAACTAATTCCCTGGAGTTCCGATTACAGTCTCTAAAACATGTAATAAAGACTTTACCAAGCCGGAGATGTGCGTCAAGTTCATCTGCAGGACAACTCGAAGATGTGCATCAAGTTCATCCTCAGTTCTCAAATATACCAAGATGTCATCTATAAAAACCACTACGAACCAATCCAAATAAGGCTGGAACATTCAGTTCATCAGATCCATAAAAGCTGCTGGTGCATTTTTCAGTCCAAACGGCATCACAAGGAACTCATAATGACCATAACAAGTCCTAAACATTGTCTTGTGAACATCAACCTCTTTGACTCTCAGTTGATGGTACCCCGATCGGAGATCAATCTTAGAGAAGACCAAAGCTTCTAGAAATTGGTCGAATAGATCATCAATCCTCGGTAGCGGGTACTTATTCTTAATAATCAATGTATTCAGTTGCCGGTAGTCGATGCACATAGCATGAATCCATCCTTCTTTTTCACAAATAACACTGGTGCTCCCCATGGAGACACATTAGGGCGGATGACCCCTCGATCTAGTAACTCTGGAATCTGAGCCTTAAGCTCCATTAGCTCATTCGGTGCCATTCTATAAGGAGAGATGGACACCGGAGCTATACCTGGTAGGAGCTCAATCCCAAATTCAACTTCACGGTTTGGAGGTAGTCCAGGTAGTTCATCGGGAAAAACATCCGAAAAATCTTTGACTGTTTTGATATCTTTAATAGACGAAACCTTAGAATCAACACCACTGATGTAGGCTAGATATGTCTCACACCCCTTATGGACCAACTTCTCGGCCCTCAGGGCAGAAATCACATTTGATAAATAGTTCTGACGTTCCCCTATTAGCACCACCTCATCACCCTTCATAGTTTTCAGTACCACCCGTTTAGTAGCACAATCCAAATTCACTTGATGCTTCACCAGCCAATCCATGCCTAGTATTAAGTCGAATTCTCCAAAAGGAAGTTCCATTAAGTCCACCAAAAAGATAGTTCCTTGCACCTCCAAAGGTACATATCTAAATAATTTGTTTACTTTAACTGACTGCCCTAAAGGACTCAACAAAGTAACCTCACTCGCAATGGTTTCAACTATTAAACCCAAAGTTTCAGACACCGAGCATGCTATATACGAATGTGTAGACCCAACATCAATCAGTGCAGTATAAGGTACATTATAGATAAAGAACGTACCAGTAATAACATTTGGGGCATCTCCATCCTCTCGGCGATGTGCAGTATAAACCAGAGTTGGCTGCCTTGCCTCAGCATGACCAGCACCTCTGTCTGGTGCTCCACGACCACGGCCCATACGATTTCCATCTCTAGCCTAACCACGGCCTCTCAGTGGCTGCTGCACAACGGCTAAACAGTACCCCGATCTGTAACTTGCATCTGTTCGGGCCTCCATGGACAATCTCTGATGCGGTGCTCTAATGATCCGCATCTCAAACATGCCCCAATCCTTTTCCAACACTCGCCCGGATGGCGTCTACCACAGTCAACACATGGCTGCGGTCCAGTAGCAGCAATAGGGGCCCTAACTTTGACCCATCTACTCTGGCCTTTTTATTCGGGCTCTGAACAGAACTTGAGGGCTTCGAATCCCTCTTATTCCTACCATTTTCTTGGTTCTGACGCTCAGTACGCTTCACCTCCTCGACAATCTTCGCCTTATCTACTAGTGTGGCAAAATCTCGCTCCCTCTGTGGAGCTATCAAAACTCTTAGACTATCCCTGAGGCCGTCTTCGAAACGAACACACCGCTCATAATCAGTTGCCACCATCCTACGTGCATAGCGACTTAATTGCGAAAATTCTAACTCATATTCAGCCACTAATATATCCCCCCTGAGTCAGATTTAGAAATTCCCTCCTCCGGGCATCCACATAACTAGTGCCCACATACTTCCCTTGGAAAGCAGTCTTGAAGAATTCCCATGGCAATCGGTCAGCCTGAGTACCCTCTTTAACTGTAAGCCACCATTGATAGGCTTCGTCTCGTAATAATGACACGGCTCCTTTTAGTTTCTGTTCGGGGGTGCAGTCGAGGTCATCCATGATCCTTTCTGTGGCTTCAATCCAATATTCAGCCACGTTAGGGGCAACTCCAGCAATACCCCTAAAAATCTCATCCTCATTAGACCGAGGTCGTTCTGTGACCGACCCACGGCCCACGTAACAGTGTTGGGCCCAGGGACCCTCTCCAGAATTCGCAACAAGCTTGGGACAATGCGTCATCCCCAGCCACTCGATTCTGAGACCCAGTCTCAGTTACAGGTGAAACCAGTGCCTCTCTAGCTTCAACGTTAGGCACGTGGCCCAATGACGAAGACCAAGCGCGAGCACCTTTACGGCCTCCGCCATGGCCTCTAGTACCCCTTCCACGAGTACCTCTGGTGCTCATAATCTATTTGCGTATTATTTATTTTTAACAATTTTATGCATCAATTTACAGTTCCAGTGTTGATTAACAGATATCTTATGGAAGCAATATCAGTACTTAAAAGTTTGTTTTAGCAAAACGCAGTCTTACTACAATTTTAGTTTTCCCTAACCAGAATATTTTAGTACAGTCTACTACCTATTAGTCTCAGTATTTCACTTCAAACAAACAGAAGTTTCAGAGGACTTACCAGATTGGCGCCGGAGATTCGGTATACCACACATTCGGTAAAAATATTTCAAAATATTTCCAAATAGTTTGGAACATTTTTTTTTGAAAATTCTGAGTTTTTAGAAGAAACTCAAAAACCACAGCTGAGTTTTAGAACCTGGCTCTGATACTACTAAATGTACCACCCCAAACCCGACCAGAACGTTATGGCCGAATCTGGCGATGTCACATTGAAGTGTCTTTCGAAAACATAGTTTCATTGGAAAAACTTATTCTATTATTAAATCTCGTTTATGATCTTAACATAAAATTAAGGGTATCTGGTTCATTTAAAACTCGAGTTGTTTTTAGTAGAATATTTATCATATTGGTTTGTTATTATTCTTTAAAACAATGTTTGATGCGGAAGCTTTTATCGAATGTTGCGAAAACGTGGTTCTTTGAAAAAGATTTACCTTTTGAAAATTCGCGTCCTACTTCTTTCAGATATGGATTAAATAAGTAAAATCCAAAATTAAAAGTTAAAATTTAAAGAGGCCTTATTACATAACAAAAACCCAAAATAAATTTATTTGAATTAAACTCAATTATAAAAGCAGGTGCGGTTGTGTGGCCACATCCAAATCCCTAGCAGCACTGATCTGCCTAAGACTAGGGATTACCTGTACAGATGAACAGAGGGGTGAGTTTATGAAAACTCAATGTGTAACCCCATGTAAGTAAATAGCCAATGCAATTACAGTATTAGTATTAGTGTGGGCCTTAGACAATAACAATTTTAGTATCAGTGTGGGCCTTAGCCTATTCCAGTGACAGTAACAGTTTAGGCATGTAATCAGAATCCTACCCATCCAGCCTCTACACTCCACTCTGTCTAGCCCAACACTCCATGTGGGGATAAAATCACCCACCCAACCCTACACTCCAAAAATTAGCACCGGTTGCGACACAAAATAGTATTTGCAGCAGGGCTGTAAGTACATTACACTTCCTCCAATCATAATAATCCCATCCCCATGCATCATATCATACATGGATGCAACATATAAATCGTGGCATGCTCATATACAGTCATACATATCATAAGGCATACAGTCAATTAATATCATAGGGGCATAACAGTCATTTTACCATAGCGACATAACAGTCATTTTATCAATTTGGGGTCTAGGTATACTTACTGACCCATCAGTAGGTCTACAGTCATCTCGGGCGACCCATGCAACCTCAACAGTCAAACAGTGAAAATGGGCCCAAGGCCCATAATGCGGGACCACACGCTCGTGTGGGCCACATAGCCCAGAAATAATCTCAGCCATGTAATTTACACAGCTTGGCCCAATATTCTCCACACGTTTGTGTGGTTTACCCGTGTGGGGCCTATAAGCCCGTTGGGCCCACACGACCCAACGTGGTCCAGAACAGCCTAAGACCACGAAATCGCTCATGGTAGCCTCAACAGTCTAGGGCCCATGTTTTATGCATTCAGTTTACCACACGAGCGAGCACACGCTCATGTAGCGTCAATGGTCATATTTTTTAGGCTTTTTCCGGTTTATAATTTTGGCAGTGTTTACATACACTTTTCGACATTTCATTGATATTGTTTATAGAGTGCTGTTACACACTCGGGTTCTATTTGCTGAGAAAACTGCCCACGCCTTTGAAACCTACACTTGACCAACAATCCTCAATTATTCACTTAAACAGTTACTTAATCGAATAAGCATAAGTTATCCCAATCGTTATACTCACAACAACTTACCTTTAATCGAGTGGTGAAAGAAAGGTTTCGAATGCTTCAGTACCACTTATAAATCCTTCACTCCTCGAGAAGTTCTAAAAACCAAAAGGAACACAAAAGTATTCGACTTGTCAGTGTAAGAAAGGAGGAGACTTGTTACAGATTAAGAGAAAAAAAGAAGAAGTCGAGCGCTCTTACCTATTTTTCAGAGAATAGTCGCTACACCGAAGACACCGTAGCGATAGAGGAATGAAGTAATCTACCTGGGTACCAAGATGATAAGAGGAATCGGTTTAATGGAGAAAGAAAAAAGAAAACGAAGGAGGGGAAGAAGGTAAATTCATCCAACAGCAGAAAAAGAAGAGAAGAGGACTAACCAAACACACACCTTACACAATTAAAAAAAAAAGAAGAAAGAAAGAGAGGTTCGGTAGACTTGAGCAGAGAAAGAAATTGCAAATGAGAGAAAAGAAAGAAGGCACTTGGAGTAATTTCGGCCAAAAGGAAAGCTGTCAAAAACGAAGAAAAGTGAACAGAATAATATGCCAAAACTCTTACACATTCGACCAAAGAGAGAAAAACATTACAAAATCGAAATGAGGCATACCAAATAGGGAATACCACTCTTGCCAAAATTCTTAAGTGCACATAGTCCAGTTTTGGCACAACTCTGCCTCTACCATCACTCCCCTTGATTTTCTCCTAAAATCCCTTCTCAAATCTCTCCACCTGATCACACCTCCACTCAACCACTCAATTTGAATTCTTCTCAAGCACTTCAGGGTTTCAGTCAAACCACAACAGGCTTTTTATGTCTTGCTTTTACCTACAATAATTTAAAAGACTACTAACTATACACAAGCGTTTATTCTGTAACATTCTAATTTAGGGGCTAGTCGAAACAGTGATCTCGTGATCACTAATCCGAGATTAGAGAAATTTCTTTTCATGTCAATTTATGAGTCAGAGCATGATGGTATATGTACATGAGAATTTTGGTACTTTAATTTTAGCGATTTCATGTTTAATCGTGAAAAATGACTAAATCGCATAAAGTGTGAAAGTTCAATTCTATAAGCTAAAGGTACCAAATAGTCATAGATTAATAATTGGAGGTCTTTAAAAGGCAATTAGACCCCCCAATAGTTTCTTGGTCACCCATAGGTTAACATAGGAGACAAAGATGGACAATGTTGGTCAAAGGTGGTGAAAGTTGGTGACCAATTTTACTAGTTTAATAGTAGAATAAGGAAAGAAAAGATATCATCTTTCTCTCCACCTTTCTCTACCGAAAATAGTAAGCAAAATAGGGGTTGAAAGCTTCAAAAATTTTAGCACACTCTTCTCTTCACAAGTAAGTGTTCTAGTGGTCTTTTCTTGAAAATAGTTGTACTTTTACGACCCCTAAAGCTTAAGCTTTCAAATGAGGGGACTAATGTGCAATATGGTGAAGAGTGTAGAGTTTTTCCATGAGAGTTATCATTGTTATTTACTGCATTTTCATCGAAGGAAATGAGTCTTAGTTGTTAGATGAACAACTCTTGTGAAAGGTGTTGTCTTGAAAACACCTAATTTGACCTTGTTGTAAATGTTATAAAATTTGTAGTAAGTGTGTGAAATGTTGAGTTTTGATGATAGCTATAAGAGTATTAAATGTTCACCTAGGCTTGATGAAGGTAGAAATGTGATTAGAATTCAATTTTGAGCCTAGAGGCAAAATGGTCATTTTGCCAAAGTCTAAGGGCAAAATAGTAATTTTCCAAAGCATGATTATTGAAATGCTTTTATTAATGTGATGATTAAAATGAGCTAAATTGCTATTATAGAGCAAGAAGAATCGAGAATCTGCCTCGATCAGGGAAAGAACAAAGTCTTGGACTAAACCGATAAGTTAGCTCATTTTAAAATCGAGGTAAGTTTGTATGTGATTCATGCAACATTTATGTTAGCATAAATGAGAATGTTTTGTATCATATTGATGCATGATACTTTACTAAAATGAGTAGTTAATGTTGAATGAGATGTTGAGGTCCTAGTGGACTATATTGAATATGAAAATGCTATCACCGAGATATGAAATAGATAAGGTCCCGTATAAGACCATGTTCGGGACATGGCCTCGGCACTGAGTTGAGATCCCGTATAAGACCATATCCGGGATATGGCTTCGGTAATGAATATGAGAATCGTATAAGACCACCTTGGGGATGTGGCATTGGCTTCGTACCTACATGAATGACAATAAATATGCGTCTTTGACTATCCCTAGTGATTAATGGGATAAGTAAATGAGTTTAGAAGTAGAAATGAGAATTTTACTAAAGCCATGTGAATGATTGAATACAGGTACTCATGAATGAATCACGAAGAAACGATTACGATGAGTAGCACGGTATGTGCTAAATAAGGGCAATTGTAAGTATGGCAAGAAGCCTATGACTTGTGTATGGTTAATTAATGCCATGGATGGATTACATTATGAGCTTATTGTTGCTATTTATTTTCCATGCAAACTTACTAAGCTTTGTGCTTACCCCTTTTCATTGCCCTTTTTCCTTATAGTATTGCCAAGATAATTCGAGGAACGTGGACGTAGGAGTTCGAAAATCACACAATTGACACCATGATAACGGTCCGTCTCAGGTTAGGAGGCGAATCGTAAATGTTGCCCGATCGTAAATTAGACAGTTTCTCGTTCAACTAACAAAAGGGATAATTTTATTAGAAATGATTTCTTTGAAATGTAAGGATAGGTGATAGGTTGAAATGGATACGTATTTGAAACAAGAAAGAACCTTTAATAAAGATTAAAGACCCGAATCTTATAAGTTTCAAATTGATGGAATGAGTTTCGAAACAAAACCGAGACCCACTATCTAGCGAGATAGGAACCAACGGTATGGTATTTCGAAATAAAACCGAGACCCACTATCTAGCGAGATAGGAACCAACGGTATAGTAGATGAATGCCACACCTGAAAGGATGATAAGTTCAAATAAGGAAAGAACGACGCCACTAGAAAACTAGATAAGTCAATTCAAACCTCGAGAATTTAGGAGAGTGAATACTCACCAAAAGAAAATTTTCTTTCATTCAAATTCAAGTTCTGTTTTTACAAGAATGTAAATGTGCAATATTTATAGGCCTTATTAATGATGGCCACTTGCAATTAAAATAAAACACTTAAATTATCCTAATTTTAAAAATGCTTGAGCCGTCCCATTATGCATGCTCTTCTTTGTGTGTGCCGTCCACTAGCATCACCATGCTTTGTATAATTACATGGTTTCAATTCTTTGAATGCCGTCCAACAAATTCCACTTGCAAAATGTTCCATTTGGCTTCATTAAAATAATATGGCCATTATTTTTTTTATCTTCCAATGCTCCAATGCCGTCCCATTAAGTTCCAATTGCTCCAATTCCACTTATTTCATCCCACTTAGCTAAGCCTTCAATTAATCTTCACCATGATGTGTCGTATCATGCCTTCCTTCAACTTTCAATTGTTTGTTTTATTCATTAGTCCAAAGCAATGGTTCAACACTCATGCGCATGGTTTGTGTCTCCATCTTCTCCCACTCAATTCACTATTTTTTTTATTATTTTCTATTTCCATTTGCCGTCCAATTTTCATGCTTCAATCCATGATTCCATTTCATGCTCCAATTCTTTGAATATGCCGTCCAACAATTTCCAATACACAATGCTCCATTTGGCTTTATTATTTTCTATAAAACATAACCAAACATAAAAAAATTAAAATACTTTATTTTAAGCACTACATATATATTAAAATTAAACTAAAAAACTTAATTTTAGACACCAACAACATTTAATTCAAGTGCATGTTTAGCCAAATAAGTGTTAATATAATTTAGACATACTAATAATCACTTCGACAAAAATTAACTAAAAACTTGTACTATCTAAACAAACAAATATGAAACAAGAAAATAAAGCTATTACTGAAAATAAAACATGCGTAATTTAAAGTGTTGAATAAACTAGCAGTCGGATTAGTTAGTATATTCAACTCCAAAGAAATTGTAATAGTTCAGCATGTTTTTGGACTCTTTTCTATCGTCATTCCAAATTTGTGCCACCAAAACCATTGCGGCATCTTTGAATTGTTTGGCACGTGAACGTGTAATTGGCCCATTAGGTAACTTCATCGGATCATAGTTGATGTCCGTCACAGGCTTCGTAGGTGAGCTCGTATCATCCCCTCCCTCTTTAAGTTGATTCGTCCTCGAATCATCACCTACATCAAAAGGAGAAAGATCAGAAACATTAAAACTCGCGCTCACATTATAGTCACCTGGTAAGTCCAATTTGTATAAGTTGTCATTTATGCGTTCAATGACTTGAAATGGACCGTCTCCCCTTGGGAGAAATTTAGATCGCCTTTGCTTGGGAAACCTTTCTTTTCGCATATGAACCCAAACCCAGTCCCCTGGTTCAAAGAGAATGTGTCTACGACCTTTGTTAGCTTGTTGGACATATTGCTTGGTTCTTACTTCAATATTCTCGCGCACCTTTCGATGCAACTCTTTTATGTATTCCGCCTTTTTCCTAGCATCAGGATGGATAAATTTATCTGAAGGCAATGGCAATAAATCAAGAGGGGTGAGAGGGTTAAACCCGTAAACAATTTCGAAAGGCGAGAATTTAGTTGCAGAATGAACAGCTCGGTTGTAAGCAAATTCGATGTGGGGCAGACAGTCTTCCCATGTTTTGAGATTTTTTTGCACTATTGCCCGCAACAAGGTTGATAGGACTCGGTTCACTACTTCGGTCTGTCCATCTGTTTGAGGATGACACGTGGTCGAGAATAGTAGTTTCGTCCCTAACTTTCCCCACAGAGTTCGCCAAAAATGACTTAAAAATTTTACGTCCTGATCAGATACGATCGTCTTCGGAACTCCATGCAATCGTATGATTTCCCTAAAAAATAAATTTGCAATATGCACAGCATCGTCAGTCTTAGAACAAGGGATAAAATGGGACATTTTAGAGAAACGATCAACTACAACAAAAATCGAGTCCTTCCCAGTTTTTGATCTTGGTAATCCAAGGATGAAATCCATGGAAATGTCGACCCACAGAGTGTCTGGAATAGGAAGGGGCGTATATAAACCGTGAGGCTGGACCCGTGATTTTGCTTGTTTGCAAGCAATGCAACGTTCACAAATTCGTTCAACATCTTTGCTCATTCCTGGCCCAAAAAAAAATGTTCTTGAAGAGTGGACAATGTTTTGTCTTGTCCAAAGTGACCCATAAGGCCACCACTATGTGCCTCTATTACAAGCATGTCTCGCATAGACCCTTGCGGTATACAAATCTTGTTTTCCTTGAAAAGGAATCCTTCATGCCTATAAAACTTATCAAAAGCACCACTCTCACAAGCATTATAGACATTGCCAAAATCAGCATCGTTAGCATACAATTCCTTAATATGATGGAAACCAAGTACTTTAGAATCAAGAGAGGTTAATAAATTGTACCTTCGTGATAACGCATCCGCTACTACATTTTCCTTACCTTTCTTATACTTAATTACATACGGAAATGATTCTAAATACTCGATCCATTTTGCATGTCGTTTGTTGAGCTTGTGCTGACCTTTAATGTACTTGAGTGCTTCATGATCTGAATGAATAACAAATTCTTTCGGCCTCAAGTAATGTTGCCACGTTTCAAGCGATCTTATTAGAGCGTACATCTCTTTGCCATACACAGGGTAATTGAGTGCAGCTCCGTTCAATTTCTCGCTGAAGTATGCCACCGGTCTTCCATTCTGAGTTAGAACGGCTCCGATCCCTACACCTGATGCATCACACTCAATTTCAAAAGTTTTAGTAAAGTCAGGAAGGGATAACAATGGAGCTTTAACAAGAAATTCTTTAATGGCATTAAAAGATCGTTCTTGCTCATCGGACCATTGAAAAGCTGAATTTTTCTTGATCACGCTCGTTAAAGGAGCGGCTATCGTGCTGAAGTTGGGTACGAATCGACGGTAAAAACTAGCCAACCCATGGAAACTTCGTACTTGGCTAACCGTTGTGGGACGGGGCCATTCTTGGATGGCTCTAACCTTCTCTTGGTCCACTTCTAATCCATTTGCACTCACGACGTATCCTAAGAAAATAACCTTGTCAGTACAAAAAGAACATTTCTCGAGATTGGCATACAATACCTCTTTTCGTAGTGTTTCTAAGATCGCACGTAGATGTTGGAGGTGATCCTCCAAAGATTTGTTGTACACTAATATATCATCAAAATAAACAACACATGATTTGCCAATGAAAGCTCGTAAAACATGATTCATAAGTCTCATAAAAGTACTCGGAGCGTTTGTAAGTCCGAATGGCATTACCAACCATTCATACAAACCTAACTTGTTTTGAAAGCCATTTTCCACTCATCGCCTTCCCGCATCCTAATTTGGTGATAGCCACTTTTGAGATCAATCTTTGTGAAGATTCGAGCTCCACTTAACTCGTCGAGCATATCATCGAGTCGGGGTATCGGGTGTCGGTATTTAACAGTAATCTTGTTAATGGCATGACAGTCGACACACATTCGCCACGAACCATCTTTCTTTGGTACTAGTAACACCGGTACCGCGCATGGACTAAGGCTTTCTCGGATATATCCCTTTTCTAGCAATTCAGTGATTTGCTTTTGGAGCTCTTTTGTTTCTTCGGGATTGCTCCGGTACGCAGGTCGATTGGGCAGAGAAGCCCCCGGCACCAAGTCAATTTGGTGTTCTATGCCTCGAATGGGCGGTAAACCACTTGGTAACTCATCTGGAAATATGTCCTTGAATTCCTGAATCAGAGACAACACAGAAAAAGGAAGATTCTCGGGTAAGTTGTTAGTATTCAAAAACGATTCCTTGTATAGTAAGACATACATCGGTTGTCTCACACACAAAGCTTTTTGAATATCTCTTGCTTTTGCAAAAACACTCATTTTTCCATTTTCTTTTTCTTCCTTCGTTTCCTTTCCTTTTTGTTCACACTCTCTTAATTTCTTGCCCCTTTTTTTTTTTTTAAATTTTTCTCTTTTTCTTTCTCATTTTTCTGCTCGCTTTCTTTTGATTTTTCTATTGATGCCTTCATTTTCAACTGATCTTCGTACACTTGCTTGGGTGTTAACGGAGCTAGTGTCACGTTCCGGCCCAAGTACTTAAAAGTGTACCGATTAGTGTAGCCGTCATGAATTGCTCGCTTGTCAAATTGCCAAGGTCGTCCAAGCAGTAGATGTCCCGCTAGCATCGGAACCACATCACACAAAACCTCATCTTGATACTTCCCTATTGAAAAGGAAACCAAAACTTGTTTTGTGACCTTAAGTTCTCCCGCGTTGTTCTCCCGCGTTATTAAGCCATTGTAGCTTATATGGATGGGGATGTTTGGTGGTAGTCAATCCAAGTTTCTCAACCAATATGGTGCTAGCCACATTAGTACAACTTCCTCCGTCTATAATGACGCAACAAATCTTCCCTTGTATTTGACAACGCGTATGGAAGATGTTTTCGCGTTGTTGCTCATTTTCGACACCTTGTAAACTAAGGCTCCTTTTTACCACCAAGATCTCTCCACTTTCGGCTTGTTCTATTTCTTCCTCATCTTGGGATGTCTCATTGGCATCGTCTTCCTCTTCACTTTCGAATTCGATCTCACCATTATCTCGGACAAACATAGTGCTTCGATTTGGACATTGACTTGCAATATGTCCTCGTCCCAAACATTTGAAACACTTAATGTCTCGGGATCGATTCGGAAGAGCTTCCATTTTGCCTTTGCTTGTTTCACCGATAGGCTTGTTAGACTTGGGTACGCCACAGATTTCTTTGGCTCGGCTCGGCATGTCCCTTTTGTTGGTCACTTGCGCCCACTTCGATGTTGAGGCTTGATTGGGGTTTGCTCTAGGCGTAGCTTTTCGTTTCAGCTGTTTTTCTACCTTTATAGCCATATGAACCATTTCGATGATATCGATGTAATGATGTAATTCTACAATATTTGCGATATCTCGATTGAGGCCAGCGCTAAAACGTGCCATGGTGGCTTCTCGTTCTTCTTCCACATTGGCTCGGATCATGGCCACTTCCATCTCCTTGTAGTAATCTTCTACGCTTTGGTGACCCTGGGTTAGGCTTTGCAATTTTTGATGCAACTCGCGGTGATAGTAGGTTGGGATGAACCTTTTCCACATTAGTGCCTTCATTTCCGCCCATGTGGATATTGGGCGTTCACCATCCCGTCTTCGACTCGTCGTTAGTTGATCCCACCAAATAAGGGCGTAATCAGAAAATTCGATGGCAGCAAGTTTTACCTTCTTATTTTCTGAATAATTGTGACAGTCGAAAATTAATTCCACCTTCTTTTCCCACTCAAGGTAGGCTTCCGGATCGGATCACCCTTGGAAAGCAGGAATCGTCATTTTAATGTTCTTTAAGTCGTCATCGGCCCATTCTCGATCCCTTCGCTCACGGGCTCGTGGATTTCTTTGCCGTTCATCGTGTTCAAAAGCCGGGTTGCTGTCGGCTTCACTTGGTTCGTAGACTTTGTTGTCACGTAACCAAGGTTGTTCTCGTCCCCTTCTCGGAATTGGAGGGGTGTTTGCTCGAGGTCTTCGTTCCTCTCTTCGATCTAATTGTTCGGTGATTGTTCTGAACATACGTGTGATTTCTTGCAATACTGTTTGCACATCCTGATTTCTCCCTTCGGGATCATTTCTTCGGGGTTGTAATCCTCCCCCACCTCCGGCTGCGTCAGATGCTTCGTCACTTATTATTCGATGTTCGGGGTTCCTAGACATGTTTTTAAACAAAATTAATGGATTCCTCACTACAATCTTCACTTGTTCTCTCACAAAGAAAATTATCAACACTCACACTCGTTTTTTTTTTTTTACTCAATTCTGGCTTTTTCCTTAATGTATTCACTCTTGCCTTTTACCGCTCGAATTCACTCTTCTAGATTCTAGAAGGTTGTCTTCGACTTATTAGTAACTCGTAGGTCGTTTCGAGAGTTAAAAAGGTAAGCTTGGTTGATAGCTGGGAAGCAGTTTAATGTAGAAAAGCCAAGAAATGACAAAGATATGTTGAAGGAGGTAACAATTGCGAGGAAGTCAACTATAGTTGATTTCTAACATCTTACAAAGCTAACTAATTATACAGACAAGGGCTCGTCTCAGTATACTTTGTAAAACACTAGGAATATAAGCAAGCAAATGTCGTTCGTCTTCTTAGAGAAGAACTTGACAATCTAAGCAGACAAAGGTAGGAAGAAGTTTTTTTTTTTTGTTTTTTTTTAAACTCGAATTTTTTTTTTGAAACTTACTCGAAAATACTCAAGACGATCAAAACGTGCCTAATTTGATTGGCTCTGATACCAGATGATAACGGTCCGTCTCGGGTTAGGAGGCGAATCGTAAATGTTGCCCGATCGTAAATTAGACAGTTTCTCGTTCAACTAACAAAAGGGATAATTTTATTGGAAATGATTTCTTTGAAATGTAAGGATAGTTGGTAGGTTGAAATGGATACGTATTTGAAACAAGAAAGAACCTTTAATAAAGATTAAAGACCCGAATCTTATAAGTTTCAAATTGATGGAATGAGTTTCGAAACAAAACCGAGACCCACTATCTAGCGAGATAGGAACCAACGGTATAGGTAGATGAACGCCACACCCGAAAGGATGATAAGTTCAAATAAGGAAAGAACGACGCCACTAGAAAACTAGATAAGTCAATTCAAACCTCGAGAATTTAGGAGAGTGAATACTCACCAAAAGAAAATTTTCTTTCATTCAAATTCAAGTTCTGTTTTTACAAGAATGTAAATGTGCAATATTTATAGGCCTTATTAATGATGGCCACTTGCAATTAAAATAAAACACTTAAATTATCCTAATCTTAAAAATGCTTGAGCCGTCCCATTATGCATGCTCTTCTTTGTGTGTGCCGTCCACTAGCATCACCATGCTTTGTATAATTACATGGTTTCAATTCTTTAAATGCCGTCCAACAAATTCCACTTGCAAAATGTTCCATTTGGCTTAATTAAAATAATATGGCCATTATTTTTTTTATCTTCCAATGCTCCAATGCCGTCCCATTAAGTTCCAATTGCTCCAATTCCACTATTTCATCCCACTTAGCTAAGCCTTCAATTAATCTTCAACATGATGTGCCGTATCATGCCTTCCTTCAACTTTCAATTGTTTATTTTATTCATTAGTCCAAAGCAATGGTTCAACACTCATGCGCATGGTTTGTGTCTCCATCTTCTCCCACTCAATTCACTATTTTTTTTATTATTTTCTATTTCCATTTGCCGTCCAATTTTCATGCTTCAATCCATGATTCCATTTCATGCTCCAATTCTTTGAATATGCCGTCCAACAATTCCAATGCACAATGCTCCATTTGGCTTTATTATTTTCTATAAAACATAACCAAACATAAAAAAAATTAAAATACTTTATTTTAAGCACTACATATATATTAAAATTAAACTAAACAACTTAATTTTAGACACCAACAACATTTAATTCAAGTGCATGTTTAGCCAAATAATTGTTAATATAATTTAGACATACTAATAATCACTTCGACAAAAATTAACTAAAAACTTGTACTATCTAAACAAACAAATATGAAACAAGAAAATAAAGCTATTACTGAAAATAAAACATGCGTAATTTAAAGTGTTGAATAAACTAGCAGTCGGATTAGTTAGTATATTCAACTCCAAAGAAATTGTAATAGTTCAGCATGTTTTTGGACTCTTTTCTATCGTCATTCCAAATTTGTGCCACCAAAACCATTGCGGCATCTTTGAATTGTTTGGCACGTGAACGTGTAATTGGCCCATTAGGTAACTTCATCGGATCATAGTTGATGTCCGTCACAGGCTTCGTAGGTGAGCTCGTATCACACCATTTTGGTATAACAATTTGAACTTGTTTTGAGTATGGCATGTATAGGACTCGAGTATTTTGTTAGGTCGTAATTGTTGGCCAAAGTGTTGGCTTTGTAAGGTATCGAGGTCTTTCTGTAATGGTCCATTAAGTTAGGCCGATACTTGGCAAACCCTTATGCTTAATGAAAGTGATATTTCTAAGATGTATGCCCTTGTGTATGGATGTTGAATTGAGTATTTGGATGTGCCTTTGGTCTATAAATTATGTGGTATTGAATTAGAGTATGTATATGTGCAACTTAGGGTGGCAAAGGGCTTGGTAGATAGCCATTTAATTGTCCAAACGGGTAGACACACGGGCATATGTCTAGGCCGTGTGTGACACACGGTCAGCCTTATGGGTGTGTGGATCGACCGTGTGTCCCATTACATGCTAGGTTTGTAAGTCAGGATGCTCCAAGGGCAGAGACACGGCCGTGTGTCTCAGCCGTGTGGGAGACACGGCCTAGGACTTGGGTGTGTGCCTAGGCCGTGTGAAGTCTGCACATTTATTGTGGAATTTAATTCGACACACGGTCTAAGGACACGGGCGTATGCCTTGACCGTGTGACCTTAGTGAGTTGATGACGTCATAGTCAGTATGTTAAGGTTTTGGCACACAGCCTAAGACACGGGCGTGTCAAGGCCGTGTGAGAGACACGGGCTAGGGACATGGGTGCGTCAAGACCGTGTGAGAGACACGGGCCAAGGACACGGACGTGTGTCTGACCGTGTCAAATTGGTCAGGATCGACCACGGGTGGAAGACACGGGCATGTCTTAGAGGCACATGGGCGTGTCCTAGACCAACACGGGTGTGTGGCCCCTATTTATAAGAAAAGTTTTCCAAGCTCGTAAAATTTCTCAGATAGATTCCAAAACCTCTTGGAGGTATGTTTAGGGTCTCGTGGGCCTAGATTGAGCAAATGATGAGTTTAAATGAAATCTTATAGCCTGAATTGTGATGTTTAAGTGTGATAAGTTAGGTAACGCCTTAAACCTGATTCTGGCATTGAACCCGGGCGAGGGGTGTTTCATTTAGTGGTATCAGAACTCCGACTTGTCGATTCTACGACTAACGTAGCGTAAGTACGAGTCTAGCTATACATGCCATGTGTAAGAGTGTCTAAGAAATGATAGTGTGATGGCTCCTGACATTTAAAATCGTGTTTTATGTGGTAAATGAATTCTGATCCAGACCAAACTGCAGCCGATGATGCTGTGAGTAACGAGTCTGCTCCCGCTCAAGGGACCATGCCAGCTAATAGTAGACCCGAGACCTTGGGTTATGGGGAAGAGGCTCAAGAAGCCTTCCTCCACATGATGAGCAACTGGTATACAGAGTATACTCGAGTGAATCCTAATGCTCAACCCCCTCCACCCCCACCTACTCCTCAACCCGCTCCAGTCGCTCCTCAAGTGGTTGAGGTAGTGAGAAGAGAAAGGCCTCCATTCGATAAGATCCAGAAGTAAGGAGCCAAAGAATTCTGGGCTAGTAAGAATGATGATCCGGAGAGAGCAAAATTCTGGCTCGAGAATACCATCAGGGTATTTGATAAATTACCGTGCACACCGGAGAAGTGCCTAAAGTGTGTAGTATCTCTTTTGATGGATTCAACCTATCAGTGGTGGAACACCCTTGTGTCGGTGGTACCAAGGGAGAGAGTTAACTGGGAATTCTTCCAAGAGGAATACATGAAGAAGTACATCAGCCAGAGATTCATCGACCATAAAAGGAAAGAGTTCTTGGAACTAAAGCAAGGTCGTATGTCAATGACTGATTACGATGGGAGTTCGTAAGACTTAGCAAGTATGCCCAGGAGTGCATGTCTACTGAGGCCGTCATGTGCAAGAGATTCAAGGACGGGCAGTAAAATAATGTGGACATCCGTTTATATGTTAGAGTCCTTGAACTAAAATAATCTGTAGTGTTGGTGGATAGAGCCTGTAAAGCCGAAGAGTTGGCTAAAGAGGAGCTGAGAATGAGTCCCATGACTCGAGGAAAAGGCAGTAAAATAAGTCTCACCAATCCTCATCTAAGAAATTGAGGGATTTTACTACCCGATCAGTCACTTCAGCGGGGTTTTCAACCTGAAGTAAGGGCAAGCAACTTTCGGGGTCGAAAAGGTAGACCGCATCAGTTACTAGTGTGGGCAACGTCCGACCAAGTATACCTGGATGCCCTCAGTGTGGCAGGCATCATTCTAGTGAGTGTCGAACTAATGAGAAAGCTTGTTTTAGATGTGGGTTCTTAGACCACTTTATCAGAGACTGCCCCGATGTGGGTGAGAAAGAGAAGTCTCAGAATGCAAGGCCGGGAAGTATTGCTAGGGGAAGACCATAGAGAAACCCGAGGAATGAGATGGGTAGCAAGAATCCATCTAGAGATCACGCTGCTAGAGTCGAGGGTAGAGCACCGGTGAGGACTTATGCCATCCGTGCTCGTGAAAAGGCATCTTCCCCCGACGTAATCACGGGTACATTTTCTCTTTATGATACTCGTGTTATAGCTTTAATTGATCCATGATCTACCCACTCATACTTATGCATGAAATTAGTCTCTAGCATGAACATGCCTATAGAGTCTACTGAATTTGAAATAAGTGTCTAATCCCCTAGGAAAGTATGTGTTACTTGATAGAGTATGCAAGGGATGCCCTTTGATGATTAAGGGTCATTGTTTCCTGGTTGATCTTATGCTATTGCCTTTTGATGAGTTTGATGTCATCCTTGGGATGGATTGGTTAGTTACTCATGGGGTAATCGTGAATTGTGGGAAGAAGCATATTAAGTTGACAGAGGAAAATGGGAATCTTATACGTGTTGTATCAGATAAGCAAGATAGATCACCAATAGTGATCTCAGCTTTGTCGACTCAGAGGTATTTAAGGAGGGGGTACGAGGCTTACTGTACCTTTGTGTTGAACACTAAAGAGACTGATTTGAGAATTGAATCAGTACCCATTGTACGCGAGTACCTAGATGTTTTCTCGAAGTGTTTCCAAGGCTACCTTCAGTTAGAGAGATTGAATTCGAGATTGAGTTAGCTCGGGGTACTACCCCTATTTCTATTGCTCCATATAGAATGGCTCCAACCGAGCTAAGAGAGCTAAAAGCGCAGTTGCAAGAACTAACGGATAAAGGTTTTGCAAGACCAGTTTTTTCTCTATGAGGTGCTCCCATTTTATTTGTGAAGAAGAAAGACGATTCTATGAGGCTATGCATAGACTATCGGCAACTTAGCAAGGTAACCGTGAAGAACAAGTACCCGTTGCCGAGGATCGATGATCTATTCAATCAATTGAAGGGGGCCATTGTGTTTTCCAAGATAGATTTGAGATCAACGTACTACCAACTTAGAGTCAAGGACTCAGATGTGCCGAAAATCGCATTTAGAACTAGGTATGGCCACTATGAATTTCTAGTCATGCCTTTTGGTCTAACGAATGACCCTGCGATCTTAATGGATTTGATCAATCGTATTCTTCAGCCGTACTTGGACAAATTTGTCGTGGTCTTCATCGACAACATACTGATCTACTCTCAAGATGAGAATGAACATGCTGAGCATCTGAGTATGGTTCTACAAGTTTTGAAAGAAAAGCAATTGTATGCCAAATTCAATAAGAGTGAATTTTGGCTCAAGGAAGTGGGATTTTTGGGTCACATTGTCTCGGGAGATGGAATTAGAGTAGACCAAAATAAGATTTCAGCGATTGTTGATTGGAAATCGCTAAAGAATGTGACAGAAGTAAGGAGTTTTCTAGGCCTAGCCGGCTATTATAGGCGTTTTGTCAAGGGGTTTTCCATGATAGCTACCCCAATGACGAGATTATTATAAAAAGATGCGAAGGTCGATTGGACAGAAAAGTGCCAACAGAGTTTTGAGAAATTGAAAACATTGTTAACAGAGGCTCCTGTTTTGGTGCAACCCTAATCGGGAAGAGAATTTGTGGTTTACAGTGATGTATCCCTGAAAGGATTGGGTTGCGTACTCATGCAAGAGGGTAAGGTGATTGCTTATGCCTCTAGGCAACTAAAGCCACACGAGAATTGCCCAACTCATTATTTAGAGTTGGCCGCAATTGTGTTTGCATTGAAGATTTGGAGACATCATTTATATGGTGAAAGGTATCGGTTTTTCATCAACCAAAAAAGCCTAAAATATTTGATGACTCAAAAGGATTTGAATTTGAGCCAACGAAGGTGGTTAGAGTTGATTAAGGATTATGAATTAGTGATTGACTACCATTTGGGGAAGGCGAATGTAGTCGCTGATGCCTTGAGCAGAAAATCATTGTTCGTACTGAGAGCCATGAATACTCAGATGACGTTGTTGGATGATGGTTCCATTCTAGCCGAGTTGATGGCTAGACCATTATTTCTCCAAAAGATTTGTGAAGCTCAACAAGATGATAACAGTTTGCAAGCCAAGAGAGTTTTATGTGAGTCGAATGTTGAGTTAGACTTTCGAGTAAATCCTGATGGATGTCTGACATTTCGAGATAGGGTCTATGTACCTAGAAATGATGATTTTATTCGTAGGATCTTGCATGAAGTGCATAGCGGATGTTTAACTGTGCACCCTGAGAGCACGAAGATGTACAATGATTTGAAGAAATGGTATTGGTGGCCTGGTATGAAGAAAGACATTTCTAAGTTTGCATCGAGATGCTTGATTTGTCAGCAAGTGAAGGCTGAACATCAAGTACTTTCGGGTTTACATCAGCCCAGTATGTTTCCTGAGTGGAAATGGAACCGTATTACCAGGGACTTCGTGACAGGTTTACCGTTGACTCCAAAAAAGAAAGATGCGGTATGGGTAGTGGTGATAGACTCACAAAGTCAGCTCATTTTATTCCAGTGCGAGTCAATTATTTGCTTGATAAATTGGCTGACCTGTACATGTCAGAGATAGTAAGACTTCATGGTGTGCTGTTTTCGATAATTTCAGATAGAGATCCAAGATTCACGTCACGGTATTGGAAAAAGTTGCAAGAGGCTTGGGCACGAAATTGAGTTTCAGTACAGCCTTTCATCCACAAACTGACGGGCAGTTGGAAAGAGTAATTCAGATAGTCGAAGACATGCTTCGATGTTATGTTTTGGAATTCCTAGGTAATTGGGAGAAATACTTACCATTAGTGGAATTCATCTACAACAACAGCTTTCAGTCAAGTTTGAAGATGGCGCCTTATGAGGCATTGTATGGGCGTAAGTGTCGAATGCCCTTGTACTGGTCAGAACTCAGAGAGAAAAACAGATACACGGGGTCGATTTAGTTAAGAAAACTGAAGAGAAAGTAAAAGTGATACGTGACTGTCTGAAAGTCGCCTCTAAGAGACAGAAGTCCTATTCAGATTTAAAAAGGAAAGAGATAGAATTCAAGGTCGGTGATAAAGTGTTCTTGAAAGTGTCACTTTGGAGGAAAGTCCTCAGATTTGGCCGGAAGGGCAAATTGAGTCTGCATTTTATTGGACCTTATGAAGTTACCGAGAGGATAGGATCGGTAGCTTATCGGTTGGCCTTGCCACCTAAACTAGAAAAGATTCATGACGTTTTTCATGTATCCATGTTGCGCCGATACCATTCAGACCCTTCACATTTCATAGTTCCGACAGAGGTAGAAATACAACCGGATTTGACTTATGGTGAAGAGCCGGTTAGAATTTTGGCGCGAGAGGTCAAGTACTTAAGAAACAAAAGCATAGCCCTTGTGAAAGTTCTATTGCAAAGGCATGGAATAGAAGAGGCTACATGGGAGCCCGAAGAAATGATGAGAGACCAATACCCCAACCTTTTCACCGGTAAGATTTTCGGGGACAAAAATCCTTAAGGGGAGAGAATTGTAACAGCCCGATTTAGGGGCAAGTTGGAACAGTGATCTCGGGATCACTAATCTGAGATTAGAGAAATTTATTTTCATGTCATTTTATGAGTCAGAGCATGATGGTATATGTACTTGAGAATTTTGGTACTTTAATTTTAGCGATTTCATGTTTAATAGCGAAAAAGGACTAAATTGCATAAAGTGTGAAAGTTCCATTCTATAAGCTAAAGGTACCAAATAGTCATAGATTAATAATTGGAGGTCTTTAAAAGGCAATTAGACCCCCCAATAGTTGCTTGGTCACCCATAGGCTAACATAGGAGACAAAGATGGACAATCTTGGTCAAAGTTGGTGAAAGTTGGTGACCAATTTTACTAGTTTAATAGTAGAATAAGGAAAGAAAAGATATCATCTTCCTCTCCATCTTTCTCCATCGAAAATAGCAAGAAAAATAGGGGTTGAAAGCTTCAAAAATTTCAGCACACTCTTCTCTTCACAAGTAAGTGTTCTCATGATCTTTTCTTGAAAATAGTTGTACTTTTGAGACCCCTAAAGCTTAAGCTTTCAAATGAGGGGACTAATGTGCAATATTGTGAAGAGTTTAGAGTTTTTCCATGAGAGATATCATTGTTATTTGCTGCATTTTCATCGAAGGAAATGAGTCTTAGTTGTTAAATGAACAACTCTTGTGAAAGGTGTTGTCTTGAAAACACCTAATTTGACCTTGTTGTAAAAGTTATAAAATTTGTAGTAAGTATGTGAAATGTTGAGTTTTTATTATAGCTATAAGAGTATTAAATGTTCACCTAGGCTAGATGAAGGTAGAAATGTGATTAGAATTCAATTCCCAGTCTAGGGCAAAATGGTCATTTTGCCAACGTCTAAGGGCAAAATAGTAATTTTTCCAAAGCATGATTATTGAAATGCTTTTATTAATGTGGTGATTAATATGAGCTACATTGCTATTATAGAGCAAGAAGAACCGAGAATCAGCCTCGATCGAGGAAATAATAAAGTCTTGAACTAAACCGACGAGAGTGTCAAGGCCGTGTGGGAGACACGGGCCAGGGACACGGGCGTGTGGCCGGCCGTGTGAAATTGGTCAGGATCGACCACGAGTGGAAGACACGGGCATGTCTTAAGGGCACACGGGCGTGTAACATCCCCAAACCCGGCCCATTCACTACGACCGAATCTGGTTATGTTATTGCGGAAAGACGGTTGAAAAACTTCATTAACTTAGCATAAAGCATGAAAGAATTCAATTTTTGAAAACCATGTTCATTTAATGCAATATGAAAACTTTAGAAGTTACAAATTGTCTGAAAATACTTTATTAAACATACTTTTATAAATAGGGCACTGGAATTAAAACCATTTTCACATAGAAATCCAAATTAAATAAACCATGGTTAAAGTAATACCAAAATAATAAAATGGCCTTTATTACAACCCAATAATTCAAATAAAGTACTTATATCAAAACCAAGCATAAAATATTAAATCATCATCTTCGGCATGGGCCACATTGTCCTCTCCGATCCCGGTCCAGCTTTATGCGATACCTGAAATGGTTAAAGGAAAAAGGTGAGTCACCAAGACTCAGTGTGCCACCCTTTTTCCCGGATTAGCAAAATATTATATGCACACATAAACATAATCATCATGCATCCAATCAATATGCACCCAATCCTAACCATCCTTACACCTTTTCTACCCCGTGTGGTACCAAACCACTGGTGGTGCCAAACCACTGGTGACATATAGTCACAATGTGTTACCAAAACACTGGTGTCCCAAAGACACGATATCTGTCAATGTGGTGCCAAACCACTGGTGTCCCAAAGACACAATTGTGATACCAAATCACTGGTGACCGAAGTCACAAATCAGATGATGGGGCCAACCCATCGTGTGATACCAAATCACTAGCAGACGATTCCATATCTCAAGTGGGGCCAACCCACGGTGGTGTTAACCACAGGGACGAGTCGCAATGAGGTGCCAAACCTCTGGTGTCCCAAAGACACAAATGTGGTACCAAACCACTGGTGACCGTAGTCACAATAATCGAGTGATGGGGCCAACCCATCGTGTGATACCAAATCACTGGCGTCAATCCCGTATCTCACAAGTGGGGCCAACCCACGGTGGTGTTAACCATAGGGACGAGACGTTGAGGTACCAAACCTCTGGTGACCCAAAGTCACAAAGTTGTGTTACCAAAACACTGGTGCTCGTCAGCACAAAATATCACTGCCCCCTCCACTCGTACAACCCACATCAATCATGCACATGTATCAAAATATATCATCATGAATGTTTAGTAACGCACATAGGTTTAATCATCAACCAATCAATATATCACATGCCAGATACATCATGCTACCAAAAGCATCACAACGGGAAATCATATCAGGGACTTACCTGCCCCCCCTTGCCTCACACCTTAATGATAATTCATCCATTATTTCATGGATCCAAACAACACCCAACATGTATAAACATAATAACAGAGCAGTGTGTTTAAATACACAGTATAGTAGGCACATTTATTACTAGAAGAGTGTGTATATTGTACACACCTGAAAGCCTTATCCAAAGAATCGATCCAAGACCCTCGATCCTCTCGACAACTTGATCCTAAAATCGGCCAACCAGAGAGTTAGAACACACTTCATTCGGCTAAACAACAAAAAGATTAACCTTGATCCCTTACCTTGCTATAGGTTTGGTTTCCTACCAAAACCGGTACTAACAGTGGTTCTCTGCCAATCAGCCTTCCCTTAAAACATAAACCATTAGTCTCAGTCTTAGGCTTAACAAAACTAAAGAAAGAACCATCAACCAACTTCTTACCATCACTTACCCAAAGATCGACCAAAGAACTGAGGCTACGCTTGACTGCTTCGAATCCTGGATGTCCTAAAAGAAATCGGTCATGGCATAAGAGATTTAACTCCTCCTCACCGAACCCAAAATCGACTCTTAAACAACTTAAAATAAACGAAGAAATAAAGGAGAAAAGGGACAGCCCTTCGGCTAACTACTCACCTTCAACACCCGATCGAACCACCCGAGATAAGCACCAAAACTACACCAATATTCGGCCAAAAATAAACACCACTAGGAGAGAAGGGAAATTCGGCCAATCTCTTAAACAAGAAGAAAGAATTCGGTTTTACTCCAAGGAAGAGAATACAAGTGAAAGATGAGAAGAAAAAGGGGGTTGGTATTCGGCTACTGACAACAAACTGATGGAAAAGAAGAAGAGAAAAGGAGTACTTTCGGTTTGAGAAGAGAAAGGAATGGTGGGAAGGTTTTGGGAAATAACTTTCGGCTTCTAATGATCAAGGAGGAAAGAAGTATGAGAAGGGCTCAAAAATACATTCGGCTATCAATGAAAGTAAAGAGGAAACAAAGCAAATTCGGCAAGCATGGGAGTTTGGTATTTTGGTTTCAAAAGAATGAAGAAAATGAGAGAACATTCTCTTCAAGTTTCGGCTACAAAAGACAAAAGAGAGAGAGCTTTTCTTCTTTTCCAAATGTGACCGAAAATGCACCAAAAACAAAGGTACATTCGGCCTTCCCCAAAACCCCATACCAAACCGTCCCCACTCCCCTCAAATCTCCTAAAATTCGGCCACCACTCCTCAAAACACTCCAAGCCACTAATTCAAAAGCATTTGAATTAGTCCCCCTTCCACAATTTGCTCTCCACCCACCATTCCACCATTTGACTAGGTCATCAACAGAGTTCGAATTGCCACCAACTCCTCCCTCCATGCCGTCCAAAAAGAATGCAAAATAGGAGCACATCGCAGCTTGAACTCAAGACCCTCCCCTTCTGCAAATGACGCCATACACACAAGGCCTTAGTGGCGTCTCACCTGCCACTTTGCCAATCCATCTTATGTGACACAAAACTCCCAAATATTCTTTTAAGACCCCCACAAACCAAGCTCCCCTTTTACACCCTAAAAATCAAAGATTCCCTAAAGCTTTTCCTACCATCCAGGGTTCTCCAAACCCCCTAAAAACATGCCTAAGCCCACAAATAGCCTACCAACACCCGAGATATACACTAGGTGCATAACCCCTAAAACCGGGGTGTTACAATGCTACCCTCCTTAAAATAATTTCGTCCTCGAAATTACTTGGCTAGACTAACGGTCCATATACTAATTCCCACACTACGCTATCGCTGCGCACTCTGATCTCCAAGAACTAGCATCTTTCTAGGCGTACTTTCTAAGTCTATACCACAAGTTCTTAAATGCTTACTAGCAACAACAAACAAGCAGCCGCCAAAACGAACAACGCAACAAAGAATATCCAATCAAAAGAAGCTTACCCGCTGACACATCTGGCACATCACTATCCTCTTTCCGACGAACCAGAGCTTCACGACCTCGACCGGAACCATTTCCTCCATGGTTCGGACCACGACCTCTCGGCGCTTGCTGACCATCTCTGCCAGGCTGCGCAAAGCCTTGACTCACTGTCCAAGTCCTTTTCGGATCCAGGGGACAATGCTTAACCAGATGAGACTTGGACTGGCATCTGAAACATTCCCGAACACGATTCCAACACTCGCCAACGTGATATCTTCCGCACTGAGCACACGGACGATCTGGATTCCCAGCAACTGACTTAGAAACACGAGCAGATGCCTCGACCCTCGGTCTTTTCTGAGACCCCACAAACGATTCCGACGATCCCGAGCTCCTTTCGTCCCGATTCCTTATTCTATCCCTATTCCGCCTCTCAGCTCTTTTGACTTTCTCCGCTATCGGGGCTTCTTCCACGGAGATAGCGATACCACTAACCACATTGGCTCCCGCCACTTGCTCAAGCACCCGCAGCATAGCCTGCGATACTGCGTTACCTCCTCCAGTCCGATCCTGCCGCTCAGCCTCAACAACTGGTGACGACGGCACAATGCTCTCTGCTCCAACCGGTTTCGATGCTGCCATCCTGCTTCTACCGCGTCCACGAGAAATACGACCACGCCCCCTAGAACTCATATCTAGCGCCTCGATTAATCTGATTAGAAATTTTATGCGTTAGAAATTCTTGTTTCACTGTTTTACCACGAGCAATTTTATGAAAAGAGGTTTCCGAGGGAAGTTCTCTCGAGCAATCAAAGTTTCATTCCCTACCCAGGGGTATTTCCGTCATTTTCCTATAGGGATATTTCGGTAATAACTCAGGGTCAATTTTGAAAATAATTTTCCAAACTTCAAAATTTACAAAATCTCAGGGGTCATCTTGAAAATTTGGTTTTTCAAACCAGAGGTATCCCAAAAATTCCAAAAATCGGGGTTATTTCAGTAGTTTTGGAAATCATGGGCATTTTCGTAAATTCTCCAAATCGGAATATCACAATATTTCACAAAAATAGAATTTTCTGATATTTGGTAAAGTAGGAATATTTCAGTAACAGTTGAGAGAGAAAACTGAAAATTTAGAAACCAAGGGCATTCCGGTAATTTTATCAACCAGGGGTATTTTCGTAAATTTTCACAAACCAAGATATCTTAATATTTGAAAACTTGAGATTTTGGTATTTTACCAAGTAAAAAGCATTTTATCAAAAATTGAGGGTAGAACGGTAATTTTATAACACAGGGGCATTTTAGTAATTTTGCCACTAGGGGCATTTTGGTAATTTTGTAAACCGAGGAAATATCTTTCAAAATCTGATTTAGAGTTTTACAAACCCAAGGGGTAAAGGTGAAAATTTTAAAACAGGGTTTTTTTTTTTTTTAAAACAATCAGGTCAAATCCCTTTCGGGTTTTAATATTCGGTTTAGCCTATGAACAAGTCCTCTTGGTTAAGGTGAACCGTAGCTACGCACCAGGTAGGATTCAAGTGGAGAGGAGGTGAGTCACGAGGACTGCTTAAATACCAAGCTCCCACTGAATAGCACTCCTAGACATGCGCACACAGGTTGCCACACCTTAACTCGGCGACTTATTTCACAGGTTTGTTTACGAGTTCTAAGTCTTATGCCATTGTTTGAGTAGTCTAATCCTAGGGTCCAACAGATCCTATTATTCTATTCTACGAGCCCAAACTAAGCCCAAATCAATTCATACAAACAGATCACTTCAAGAGAGTCCGAAGTACTTACCTGGTGGACTTCGGGTCGGAGGTACAGGTGCCATGCCAGAATAACCTGAAAAGTTTCTTAAAAACCCATATTGCAAAAACCCATTTTGAAAACTGTTTCGGGCCCAAAACCCTCAAAGTCGAGTTTTGAACCGGGCTCTGATACCAAACTGTAACATCTCCAAACCCGACCCATTCACTACGACCGAATCTGGTTATGTTATTGCGGAAAGACGGTTGAAAAACTTCATTAACTTAGCATAAAGCATGAAAGAATTCAATTTTTGAAAACCATGTTCATTTAATGCAATATGAAAACTTTAGAAGTTACAAATTGTCTGAAAATACTTTATTAAACATACTTTTATAAATAGGGTACTGGAATTAAAACCATTTTCACATAGAAATCCAAATTAAATAAACCATGGTTAAAGTAATACCAAAATAATAAAATGGCCTTTATTACAACCCAATAATTCAAATAAAGTACTTATATCAAAACCAAGCATAAAATATTAAATCATCATCTTCGGCATGGGCCACCTTGTCCTCTCCGATCCCGGTCCAGCTTTATGCAATACCTGAAATGGTTAAAGGAAAAAGGTGAGTCACCAAGACTCAGTGTGCCACCCTTTTTCCCGGATTAGCAAAATATTATATGCACACATAAACATAATCATCATGCATCCAATCAATATGCACCCAATCCTAACCATCCTTACACCTTTTCTACCCCGTGTGGTACCAAACCACTGGTGGTGCCAAACCACTGGTGACATATAGTCACAATGTGTTACCAAAACACTGGTGTCCCAAAGACACGATATCCGTCAATGTGGTGCCAAACCACTGGTGTCCCAAAGACACAATTGTGATACCAAATCACTGGTGACCGAAGTCACAAATCAGATGATGGGGCCAACCCATCGTGTGATACCAAATCACTAGCAGACGATCCCATATCTCAAGTGGGCCAACCCACGGTGGTGTTAACCACAGGGACAAGTCGCAATGAGGTGCCAAACCTCTGGTGTCCCAAAGACACAAATGTGGTACCAAACCACTGGTGACCGTAGTCACAATAATCGAGTGATGGGGCCAACCCATCGTGTGATACCAAATCACTGGCGTCAATCCCGTATCTCACAAGTGGGGCCAACCCACGGTGGTGTTAACCACAGGGACGAGACGCTGAGGTACCAAACCTCTAGAGGTGCCAAACCTCTGGTGACCCAAAGTCACAAAGTTGTGTTACCAAAACACTGGTGCTCGTCAGCACAAAATATCACTGCCCCCTCCACTCGTACAACCCACATCAATCATGCACATGTATCAAAATATATCATCATGAATGTTTAGTAACGCACATAGGTTTAATCATCAACCAATCAATATATCACATGCCAGATACATCATGCTACCAAAAGCATCACAACGGGAAATCATGTCAGGGACTTACCTGCCCCCCCTTGCCTCATACCTTAATGATAATTCATCCATTATTTCATGGATCCAAACAACACCCAACATGTATAAACATAATAACAGAGCAGTGTGTTTAAATACACAGTATAGTAGGCACATTTATTACTAGAAGAATGTGTATATTGTACACACCTGAAAGCCTTATCCAAAGAATCGATCCAAGACCCTCGACCCTCTCGACAACTTGATCCTAAAATCGGCCAACCAGAGAGTTAGAACACACATCATTCGGCTAAACAACAAAAAGATTAACCTTGATCCCTTACCTTGCTATAGGTTTGGTTTCCTACCAAAACCGGTACTAACAATGGTTCTCTGCCAATCAGCCTTCCCTTAAAACATAAACCATTAGTCTCAGTCTTAGGCTTAACAAAACTAAAGAAAGAACCATCAACCAACTTCTTACCATCACTTACCCAAAGATCGACCAAAGAACCGAGGCTACGCTTGACTGCTTCGAATCCTGGATGTCCTAAAAGAAATCGGTCATGGCATAAGAGATTTAACTCCTCCTCACCGAACCCAAAATCGACTCTTAAACAACTTAAAATAAACAAAGAAATAAAGGAGAAAAGGGACAGCCCTTCGGCTAACTACTCACCTTCAACACCCGATCGAACCACCCGAGATGAGCACCAAAACTACACCAATATTCGGCCAAAAATAAACACCACTAGGAGAGAAGGGAAATTCGGCCAATCTCTTAAACAAGAAGAAAGAATTCGGTTTTACTCCAAGGAAGAGAATACAAGTGAAAGATGAGAAGAAAAAGGGGGTTGGTATTCGGCTACTGACAACAAACTGATGGAAAAGGAGAAGAGAAAGGAGTACTTTCGGTTTGAGAAGAGAAAGGAATGGTGGGAAGGTTTTGGGAAATAACTTTCGGCTTCTAATGATCAAGGAGGAAAGAAGTATGAGAAGGGCTCAAAAATACATTCGGCTATCAATGAAAGTAAAGAGGAAACAAAGCAAATTCGGCAAGCATGGGAGTTTGGTATTTTGGTTTCAAAAAGAATGAAGAAAATGAGAGAACATTCTCTTCAAGTTTCGGCTACAAAAGACAAAAGAGAGAGAGCTTTTCTTCTTTTCCAAATGTGACCGAAAATGCACCAAAAACAAAGGTACATTCGGCCTTCCCCAAAACCCCATACCAAACCGTCCCCACTCCCCTCAAATCTCCTAAAATTCGGCCACCACTCCTCAAAACACTCCAAGCCACTAATTCAAAAGCATTTGAATTAGTCCCCCTTCCACAATTTGCTCTCCACACACCATTCCACCATTTGACTAGGTCATCAACAGAGTTCGAATTGCCACCAACTCCTCCCTCCATGCCGTCCAAAAAGAATGCAAAATAGGAGCACATCACAGCTTGAACTCAAGACCCTCCCCTTCTACAAATGACGCCATACACACAAGGCCTTAGTGGCGTCTCACCTGCCACTTTGCCAATCCATCTTATGTGACACAAAACTCCCAAATATTCTTTTAAGACCCCCACAAACCAAGCTCCCCTTTTACACCCTAAAAATCAAAGATTCCCTAAAGCTTTTCCTACCATCCAGGGTTCTCCAAACCCCCTAAAAACATGTCTAAGCCCACAAATAGCCTACCAACACCCGAGATATACACTAGGTGCATAACCCCTAAAACCGGGGTGTTACAGGGCGTGTCCCTTGACCAACACAGGCGTGTGGCCCCTATTTTAAAGAAAAGTTTTCCAAGCTCGTAAAAGTCCCTAGATAGATTCTGAAACCTCTCGGAGTTATGTTTAGGGTCTCGTGGGCCGAGATTGAGCAAATGATGAGTTTGAATGAAATCTTATAGCCCGAATTGTGATGTTTAAGTGTGATGAGTTAGGTAACGCCTTAAACCCGGTTCTGGCATTGAACCCGAACGAGGGGTGTTTCATATTCCCTAAAAACAAAACTTTTTGCACAAGCCCAGGCTTGAACCTAGGACTTCTCAAACACTCCCAAACACAATCAAATCACTTAACCACTAAAGCAGACAAGTATTTGTGTTACAAACATACAAAAATAATTACCTAGATTTTGGGGCGTTACAACTTTCCAATGTTCAATTACCAATTGTAACACCAATTTATCATGATCAAAAACTCTAATAAACATGCTTTAATCATCAATATAGTTAGCCTAATTAAATTGCACAAAATCACCTAAATGCTTATCATTATTCAATAAAACTTCAACTCTTCTACATATAATATGAATCTTGAAAAAAATCAGCCATTCAACCATAATTAATCAATTGATTTTATCAATTAAGCTACTAATTAAGCATAAATGATGGTCAATTTACCAAATCGCCCTTAGAAACCCTCGCCACTCAATTTTTTATCTACCACAAACAAGTGATCAACTAAGCGAATCCAAACTTCAATTCCGATTAGCTCGATCCTATTCAAGATTCGGAACTTCAACAGTGATAATGTAGACATTACCACCTTTCCAATGCTATAATAAAAATGAATTTTAATTAACTATACTAATTGAAATCCTCTTATAAAGATACCTTACCGAATTTGTAACATCAAGTCGAAAACTCAATTCCTCACAAATCGATCTCTCCATCCCTCCTAAACACTTTCAATCATCAATACTACCAAATACACTTATACTAAGCATCAATTTCATCTTTACAGCAAATTCACAAAATTTTGAAAAATCTGTTCATGAAGATGGTGGAATTCGAATTTCTTTAAATTACCTCACAAATCATGTTTAATCTTGATAAATAAGATCAAAAAGCTTTTAATAGATCAATTTTGAGTTGGAACATCCATTGATTTGTGGATTTCCTCTCAAAATTCAAGATCCACCATTAAAGAACCGTGTGTTCTTGAAAGAAGATGACATTCATAAAAATCTTTTAATTGACTCCCAAATCATATACTGATGTTTCTAATCATCATAAAAACAAGTTTAGGATTGAAGATTACCTTTGATTTGCTCTAAATTCGTTGATTGAAAATCTTGATTTAAGAAACTTAAGAAATTTCAGAATATTTTTGTCTACTTTTGATAGTAATTTCGAGTGAATTGAGAGAGTATTTTGAGAAGGAAATTGGTTGGATCTATTCTCTGATAATATATCTTTAAAGTCTTGCAAAAAAAAAAGAATTTTAAAGCAAAATGTGTGAAAAATGGGCTAGATACATTATTTTTAAAACTGAAAGCACCCACCAGAAATTTAAAAATGGGAAATTTGCCTAATGGTCACTCTTACATTTCCCTTACTTTACCATTTAACCCTTTCCCTCCAAAGTTCCAAATTTTAAGGTTTATTTTCCATATAAATATTCTAAAATTTCCCTTGTTTTACAATTAAATTCTATTTAATTAATATTTTAATTTTACTCAAATTACCCCCAAAAAAATTATTTTAAAATTATTTTTCAACCTAAATTGATTATTTTCACTAATAATTTTTTAAAATCTTTAAAATTAATTTTTCAAAAATATTTATTTACTTTTTTATTTTCTGGATTATTGTTTAATCTATTTTAGATAAAATTAACCTTCTAAATTAAATTAAAAATTATTAGAAACCCTATAAATTCCTAGTTTCACACTCAAAACCCGAACAATATACCCAAAACTACTAGACCCGATTTAGGGATATTACAAGCCTTCCTTACCAATATTAATCTTCTATACGATACGCTAATTGTCTCACACCCTGGTTTTGAGACCGGATTGGTTCGGGAGACTATGCTGGCGAAAACCACCTCGGATGACAGACTTAGACTAGATAAGGTTGGTTAATTTGAGATGGAGTACTGCAAAGAACTTTGCCAATACTATGGATTACCATTCTGAGTGATAGCGAGATTGTAGTTAGGGCGAGGACCTTATTAGTCGGACTTTCCCCTTAATAAGATCTCCACCCGTGTTTTTAGTGTCATTACTTAAGTAAGTATTATGGCTTGTAGGATACATGTAGATCACCTAGCATCCCAATGGAGGCAATGTGTCAGTAATTAAGACACTTATAGAGCCTTGTAGGATGTGATTAATTGGTGGAAGCGTGCGAGAATGAGTAATGATTAGAGATAATCCGGATTAAGATTTGGATGTGGGTTATCTATAAATAGGTTAGCGTGATAGTAGAAAGAAGATTTTTGATTCATCTTCTCAATCAGCCTTTGTTATCATCGAAGAAACTAGGAGAGTTCTTCTTCACTAATAAGGGTGTTAACGGTAAAAGCTTAGGAGAGCTTCTATGCTAGTTGTTTGTTGGTAAATTCTTAAACCTTCTTTTAAGATTTACTAGATAAATAGAAACTAACTTAAGAAATGATTGGTAGGATTTCTTTGAATATTAGGTAGGAAGGAAACTTCTATCCAGAAATCATTTGCATGTCTATAGATTCTTGTTGTGTCATAAGTTTTTGGTCATTTTTTATAATTAAAGAAGTTGTTTTATTGTTTTAGCTAAAAAAATGAGAGAAGGTCCTGATACTAAAGGGAGAGAACCAGTAGAGTAGATAAAGCTCTACATAAAGTATTTTGGTGAGTTCCTTTGTACTTTGTGTTTGGTATCTGAGTTAATTCGTTTACTTCTAAACTTTTTTCATCCAGGTAAATGGCTTGTCATTTGTCTCTTAGGTTCATGTTTGAGGAAGCTTGTCCAAGAGTCAGCGTAAGCAAGGCTATATACAGTTAAACAGAACCTAAAAACTTGACATATTCATGGTTTGAGTACTCCTTCCTCGGTGCACAAGCTCCGTATCCAGATGGGTGTAATGAGGTATCGGAAGGATATTGTGTATTATGATATAAAAGACAAAAGATAAATTTTTTTGCCTTTGGTATGGCACTTAGATGCAAACCGTGATTGGTGAAAACCTAACCTTGCGAAGGAACACCTATGTGTTCATACAATGAGGGGAGTTAGGAGAATACAAAGGTGATGTTGTTTTATAGCTCTGATGAATGAATATGAAAATGCAAGAAAAAATGGGTTCTTTACGAATTGTGATCGGAAGCTAGCATAAGGAAGGGAGTATGTGGAAAAAGGGTGCATGTGGTTGTGCACGTTACATGAAAACATAAACAGTAAGTCAGTCAATCTTAAATGGTAGTCCATACAAGTGGCATATTCACGGAGCATATATGCCCATGACTGTCCTATATGAGCTTAGAATCCAGTGTCATCCACTAATGGGCTAATTTAATTATGATAGTGTCCGTTAGTTGATCTACATGATCATAGTAATATAGCAGTTAACTATGGTAAATTAATCGAGTCCTTTTTTATTAATGTCTGATAGAAATTATTGTGAGATTGTTTTTCTCAAGAACTCACTAAGTTCATACGAACTTACCCAATTTCTTTCTTCTTTTCAAGTTCATAGATTAAATATGGTGATTGAAGGGATACATCCGGATTTGTGGCCATTTGTGAGCCTTCTTATTTTTGGGGTTAACATATATTTGCTGGGGGTACTAGGATAATGGTTAGATACTTCCATTTTTGAAAGTTTTAATCTGTAATAAAATGTTATTTTGAACACTTCAAATTTTGAATGGAAGCCTTGTTAGCATAATGTTAATTGTGACTCATTGATGTTAATTAAGCGGCCGCCAAAGTTTAATCCATGCATCTTTAAATATTTAAATGCAGTAGGTTGTTGTTCTAAAATTGTGCTTCCAAATATATATAGTCTTAAATTAAGGAATTTTGTTCTGGTAAAAAAAGGTACCAGCTAAAATGGATAATGGTTTTAAAAAGTAGAAAGGTGTGTTTTCTAATCGAGTCAACCTGTAATGCTCTATACCCAGATCTGACGATCGAGTCAAGCGTAGAGCGTTACAAGTTTAGTTGGTATCAGAGTTTTGGTTTAGCCGATTCTCGAAAACTAATGTCAGTTAGAAACCTCGCAATACATGTTACCTAAATTTGGCTGGATTTTCCATAGTATTGCTCATTAAATTTGTGCATATTCTAGTGAAGGAAGAAGTATTTCGATGAATGATAGGGAAGATTATGATGAGGAAATAAAAAGTAATGCTCCTCCACAAGTGAGCAGCCTTGCACCTTCTGTGAGCCGATGAGTATTAGGAATTGAGGCTAAAGATGCCTTAATGGAAATGATTGCCATATTATGGGGAAATAGTTTGACCGTTACATGGGAGCTACTCCAACCTTATCTCATAGACGCTGTGAAAAATTAGTGAGACAAGAGGAGACGGTGAGCGCAGTAGAGGTTAGCATACCATGTACCTCTAACTCTAATTATAGCTGTGACTAGAGGGGACCCGATAGAGATCATTCGTAAACAGGATTCTAAAGAGTTTCGACCTAGTAAAGAGGATGATCCAGTTGCAGCAAAAAAAAAAAAAGCTTTTTGAGTTTTTTGTGTAGTCGAGGAGTTATGGTGTTCTCCAATTGATAGTTTGACATGCGCCACCTCTCTATTTAAAGATGAGGTGTATCTGTGGTGGACAACAGTATTTAGCAAGGTCCAAGAGATTAGGTGAATTGGGACTTTTTCCTAAAGAAGTTTAAGGACATGTTTATCAACCAACTCTTTGTTAGACAAATGAAGAAAGAATTTTTGGAACTCAAATAGGGAAAAATGACAGTGTTTGAGTATGAGAAGGAATTTATTAGGCTAAGCAAGTACGCTAAAGATTTGGTTCCAGAAGAGGAACGTCTATGCATTAGGTTTGAAGGATATTTGAATGTGGAATTGAGGGTACAACTGTCTATGCTCAAGATCAGAGACTTCGCGGCCTTGTTTGCTAAGGCCCAAAGAATGGATGTAGCCATTCAAGAAAGAAATAAGGTCAAGGATAGGGAAATGAGCAAGTGTGCAACTTCTGGCACAGTGTCTAATGTTGGGTTCAAAAGACCCAGAGATGTCAGAGGATATTCTACTGCTCCATCTAGGGAGTCACAAACTGTGGACTTTAAACAAGAAAGGAATCTTAGCTAAGTGACATCTATGGCCAACACGGAAGGGTCCCAGAGAGTGAAACTTATCATTTGTAATAGTTGCAAGAAGAGCCATACTAGCGTATACTAGAGGGCCACTGGGGAATGTTTTAATTGTGAAGCCCAAGACTATTACAAGAGATATTGCCCCGTAAGTGTAGAAGGAAATACTAAGGAATCAGTACATATGGTTAAAGAGTCCCAACTGAAAGTGAAATCGGGGGAAGTGGTTAAATAAAGTCGACCTAGGGAGCTCCAAGAAGGAATATAATCATACCCAACTCGAAAGCTTCAACTAGGGTATACATCATGCAGGTTAGTATGTTAGTCACAAATCTCAAAGAGGATGTTGAAGCTCACGACATTATTACAAGAAATTTTTTTTTTATTTCACACTTGATTATATGTATTGATAAACCCTGGGTCTACCCATTCTTATATGTGTGATAAGTTTGTGACCGAGCGAAGTCTTAGAGTTACCCCCACAAAGGTTAGTATGTTAGTCACAAATCTCCTAGGCTAGAGTACTGTAGTAAATAGAGTGGTAAAGGCCTTTTCGCTGAGTTATGGTGGACAAGTATTCCTGGCGAATTTGATGCTTTTGACTTTTCATGAGTTCGATGTCATATTGGAATTGGATTGGTTGATGAGACATAATGCTGTGGTTGAGTGCAAGTATAGAGGGGTATGGTTAGTACCCACAACTGGTGATATGGTGTTTGTCTCGGGAATAAAACGTGATGCCAGGAACAGATTAGTTTTAGCAATTTTAGCACAAAAATTGTTGGTTAAGGGTAGAGATGCCTATTTAGCTTACATCCTAAATTCTAATATGGTGAGGAAAGACTTCATACAAGTACCAATTGTGAATGAATTTCCCGATGTCTTTCCAAAAGAATTACCAATGATTTTGCCAAACAAGAATGTGTAATTCTCTATTAATGTGATGCCAAGAACTACTCCTATCTCAAGAGCACCTTCTAGAATGACCCCAATAGATTTGAAGGATTTGAAAGCTTAGCTACAAGAATTGTTGGATAAGGGGTTCATCAGATCAAGTGTTTCACCTTGGGGTGTTGGAAACACAAAAGTATATAGACTTTTTTACCACCTTTTGAACATGAATTCATGCAAATTCTAAGTAATTTATGTCGAATTTTATGGTTTTATTATAAAATAATTCAATTGAGCTTAAATTATACTTCATTCTGAATTTTAGTTATTTTTATATTAAATTTGCATAATTTGACCCTTTTTTGACAATTTTGCACAAAGGGTGAAAAATTAGGTCAAAAGTCACCTTGAACGATTCAAGTATCGAGGCAATTGGGAGATCAAGATGATAAATTATTAGCCTTGTAGGACTCAAATTCATGTTCTCAGAATTATTTAAATCAATTGGTCCAAGTGAACTTTATCGGGAAAAGTCGGACAACTTGAAGCGGACAAAAAGGGCCTGAATTGAGCAGTTGAAGAAGGAAGAGGGACGAGCCCAAAAGAGCAGCCCAATGTCGAACCAATTTCTACCCAAATCAGCTAAGTAAGCTGATTATAGTGGTTTTAAAACAGCCCTCAAACTTCTTTTAGATCCGTTCTCACCATTCCACTTTTTGTGTATTTAATTTTAGCCACAAGCTAAAAATAGCAAAACCAATTCAACGCCTCTCCCTACTATCAAGGGCTGGCCATGGGAAACGGTTGGTGCCTATTTTTAGCTAATTTGTGCTGCCAATTTCAAGTAAAAATATCCCCCTTCACTTTCTCAAAAATCATCCCTCATTTCACACCTCTCTCACTCACTCATTTTCTCTCTTTCACTTTTCTTTGTTGCCTTTAAATTTCTTTCTTCCCTTGTCGATTTCCCCTCTTGAAAAAGATCTTGCACACCTCTTGGACTAGCAGAAATCGAGTGTTCATGAAGGCCTTGGATCATCAGAACGAGCAGAGAAAAGAAGAGCGCACTAGTCTGGCTGCGGAAAACCATCGAGATTTGTTCTTCTGGTTCCTTCTCTTAACTTTGTTTTAAGTTTTTTTTATCATGAACATGAACATTTTTGTTTATGTTCTTCAATTAATTAAAATTACTTAAATTCATTTCATGTTAGATTAATTGCATTTTGTCCGCTTAGATTATTTAAGGTCTCAGTAAATTGTTCAATTAAATAAAATCTTGCCTACGTTATGCTTACACTTTAACTGTAAGGTAGCAATTGAATTAATTATTAACCAAATTGAAATTATAATTAATTGACACAATATTGAATTAATGCATGTTTAATCTTTTCAGGTAGTTGAAGGTTAAATTAGCAACGATATTAAACAGTACATTAGCCTTGCATAACTTGTAAGATTATTGTGATTAAATTGTTTCAATATATCGATATATTGTGACCTCACTCAATTTTATACATGCTTGTTAAAATTTGATTAATTGTTTTCATTGACATAGAAATAAGTTCAAGAGATTAATGGGTTTTAATAGGTAAGTATGTGCATTAGTTAGCAATTTACCGAATTGTCGTGAAATTATTCGTAATAACATGAACACCGCTTTAGTTATTCTAAGTTAAAGAATAAAATTGATATAACACATTTATGTCATGTTGGTTAAACTCGTTTTTTTTAGAAATCGTGCATTGGAAATTTATTTTCTTAGATAATCACTTAGTTAAGCTAGTTTTAGTTTTAGATCACCTCTTATAAACGAATATATTTTTCCTCGCCAATTTGTTTAAATCTTACATTTCATAAATATTTTCTTGCACAGTTCCTGTATATACGATATCTCGACATTCTTGTCACTTTATTACTTGATACCACTATGTACACTTGCACATTTCTGTCGTTCCAAGTTTTTGGCATCGTTGCCGCAGACTGTTATTTTAGTAAATTATTTTTGAAATTAATTATATTGCAATTTGGTTCAATTTTTTTTTTCACTTTAATAGTTTTCATTATTAATCAGGTGATAATGGATCCTCTACAACATGATCAAGGAGGAGCATTTGCGGATAATGCTCACTATTCGGCCATTGTTACCGATGACAAAAATTGTGTCATTCGATAATATGTTGTTCCTCTCTTCAATTAAATCAATTCAGGTATATGAGACCCAAAATTGATGCACCACAATTAGAACTAAAACCATTCATGTGCCAATTGTTGCAAAATATGGGTCAATTTAGTGGGATGCCTATTGAAGATATACATCTTCATCTTCGGCTATTCATGGAAGTGAATGACTCATTCAAAATGACCGGGGTAACCGAGGACACCTTGAGACTGAAATCATTTCCATAGTCCTTAAGAGATAGAGCGCGAGCGTGGTTAAACTCCCTACCGTCCTGTTCCGTAACTACTTGGCAAGAGTTGGTTGAACATTTCTTAATGAAATACTTTCCTCTATCCCTAACTGTCAAGCTTCAAAATGAAATCACTTCATTTCAGCAACTTGACAAAGAATCTTTATATGAGACATGAAAGTGGTTCAAGGAGTTATTACAAAAGTGTCCTCATCATGGAATTCCTTATTGTGTTCAAATGAAGACTTTCTATATTGGTCTTAATGCTCATACTAGAATGATTGTAGATACTTTGGAAAATGGAGCCTTTCTTTCTAAGTCTTACAATGAGGTTTACGAGATTATTAAAAGAATTTCCAGCAATAACTATCAATGGCCAACCAACCGAGTAGCCTCAGGAAGACGAGTAGTAGGAGTACATGAAGTTGATGCCATAATTGTTTATGGTTTCAATGGTAATTTGACAGGTCAGCAGTTCAACCAATTTGAGAATATTTCTTTTGAATACTGTGGAGATGGCCATTTTTTTTAAAATTTCCCATTGAATCCATAGTCAAACTATTACATGGGAATTCAAAATTGGAATGGTCTGCAATCGAATTCTTACAACTCTTCAAGGCAATATCATCCAAATTTTCCATGGAGTAATCAATAGGCGACCCTAACAAATCTTCTCTACCATCTCGACCAAATTATCCGCCAGAATATTCTCAACAAGAGCAACAACCCCCACAGACTGAATCTCCAAGCGATCTTGAGAATCTGCTGAAGGCATACATAGCAAAGAATGATGCCACTTTAAGAAATCTGGGGAATCAAATGGGTCAACTTGTCAATGAACTTCGAAATAGACCCCAAGGAGCTTTGCTTTGCTATATTGAAAATCCAAGAATTCCAAGCAAAGAAAATTGCAAAGCGGTTACTTTTTAAAGTGGAAAGACATTGGATCCCAAGGTAGTCGAGGTTAAAGACGGTCCTATTGACAAAGAGGAAGTTCAATCGAGAGTTCAAACTCTTGCTCCACAAAATCTGAATGTTGAAAACTTTGACGAGGTAAATCCTAAAATAGTCAATTCTGATAATCTAAAACCTTTATTAGATGTAAAAACAATCCCTCAGAAGAGTTGCCCAGTCCAAGCCAAGGTTCCACCACCTTCATATCTGCAAAGGCTTAAGCAGTAGGATAATACTAAATTTAAGAAAAATTTAGATGACAAGATGACTTTTAATGACTTCAATGCTACTAAATCCCCTAATTTAGTTGAAGAATGCTCTATTGTTCCTGAGATAGAATCAATGGCTTCTACTGAATTGGAACACAATTCTCTAGACGATCTGTTAGAACCTATTCTACTAGCAGATTCACCAAGTGATGATGAAAACAAGGAATGTTTGGCTTTGTTAGAAGCAAATTCGAAGGGATTCACTCAGGAAGTTCCACTAGACTCATTTGAGTTATCATCTTGGGAGTACACACAACCAAAAGCGCTGACTGAACAGCCAAATGAATTGGAACTGAAGATTTTGCCTCCTCATTTGAAATATGATTATTTGGATCTATCTTTACCTGTCATTATTTTAGTTGAGTTCATCAATAATCAAGAAGATGAGTCACTAGTGGTAGTGGAAAGGCACAAGAAAGATATCGTGTAACAGCCCAATTTCGGTGAAATCGGAACAGTGGTGTAACATCCTGAATTTTTGGGCCTATGCGTTTAATGGGTGAACATGTGCAATGAGTTAATTTAAGTGTTAGGGGTCCAAATTGGGATCAGGCTTAGGTAGAGGCCTTGGTTAAAATTATTTGTTGGGCATTATAGGGTTTAAAAGGTGGTATCTGTGTTTAAAATATCAAAATGGGCTTGTGGCCCAGTGGTTAGTGGCGCCACTTAGGGAGCAAGGAGGTGACGCCACACAAGGGAGTAAGGGGCCCAAATTTAAGTTTCATGGAGTCCAATTCTTTTAATTTAAGTTAGCTAATTTTCGGCATTAGGGTTAGGTAGAGTGGACAGCAACAAGGCTCAAAATGTAACAGTCCAAATTTGACCCAAATCGGAACGGTGGTTTCGGGACCATGAATCCGAGTCCGAGAAATATTTTAATATTATAATTTGAGTCAGTTATATGTGAATTAATGGGTGTGAAAGTTTCGTATAAAAATTTAAATGTTTGTGTGCTCAATTAGTTAAAAAGGGCTAAATCGAGTAACGGGTAAAAGTGGCCTTTTTAATTTGATTTATGGTTAGATTGATGTGGCTTTATTTTAGTGAAGTACTTAAAGGGTAATATAACCATTTTAAGTCATAGTGGACGGCAATGTGGTCCTATAACATGTTTTTAAGTAATATTTTATATGTTAAAGATTATATTATAATTGTTTTATAATTTAATACTAAATTGTAATAAAATCCCACTTGGGAACAACTCGATTTTAGCCTGATCAGAAATGTGATTTCGGGACCACGAGTTCTAGTCGGAAAAAAATAAATTAATATTATTTTTCGTGTTAAATATGTATGATTGAGCATGTGTTAAAACTTCGTGAAATTATTTGACTGTTGGTATGTTTAATTTAAGAAAAAGGACCAAATTACATAAGTGGTAAAAAGTAGCATTCATTAAATAAAAGGGGTTAAATTGAAGTGTTGTTTGAAAGAATGAAATTGCATGTCAATTTCCCCAATTCTTCTTGTGGTGGACGGCAAGATAATATTATATCATGTGTTTGTTTATTTGTTAAGTTAAATATATGTTTTATATTAATAATATAAAATGTTATATTAGTGGGATAAAAACATAAAATAAGGAAGAAAGCTATGCATGTTCATCATTCTCTTCCATGGCCGAAACTAGTAAAAGAAAAAGAAGGGAGAAGTTCAACAAGGGTTCGGCACATATCCATTTCAATTAAGTAAGTTTTAGCTTTGGGTTTTCAATGATTTTTGCATTTTTGAGATGAATGTTCATCCTATTATAAAGCCCATGTGTTAATTTCGTGAAATGGTCTTGTATGTTGGTTATGCCATTGATGATAACTTAAGTTTTAGGATGATTTTTGGTAGTAAATGGGAGATTTGAGCTAGATGGAAATATTTTACTCTTGGGTCTTAGGTGAATGTAGCTAATTTAAAATTTGGTTGTGAAAACATTCTCATGGAAGGGCCAAATTGAGAAAATATTGAAGTATATGGACTTATATAGTCCTTAGGATGATTCGGGCCTAAAGGAAGTTGGGTAAATTTTGAGTAATTCATGAGTATTGTAGTAGGGACTAAATTGTATAGATTGTAAAAGTAAGGGTAAATTCATAAATTGCTAAATTAAGTATTTATGGATCAAATTGAATGAATATAAATTTATTGGGTTTAAATTGGAATTATTTAGATAAAGAATAAAAGAAAACGGGTTTGGATCGGGGGAAGGCAAAGTTGAACGAATAGTCGGAAAGCTCAATACGCCAAATTTCGAGGTAAGTTTTTAAGAAATCGGATTAATTTGAATTATCGCTATATTAAATTGTACATGTTTGAGTGACATGACAAATTTTATTGTCAAATTGCCGAATAAGGCATAGGAATTATTATATGTGATAGCCGAATGCGGATTAATAAATACATGTATATATCTATAACCATTGAATAATTAAGTTGGCAAAATATAAGCACTTGCGATAAGAGATAAATATATATAATTATAAATATGTATGTTAAAGGGTGGCTTAGATGGATTGTTATTTTTAAAAGTATAATTTAATATGATTACGCTTAGTTCGATTGAGATATGATGTTCGAAAAATTCGTACAAGGATCATGAAGTATATAAAAGTTTCGATATATGAATTGGTTGCGAAACAGCTTTATAAATATGATAGTATTCGGGCTTTAAGCCTAGCAGGCTTTGTGCCGGTGTATAATAACAGGCTTTAAGCCTAGCAGGCTCTGTGCTGGTGTATTACATAATACTTTATGCCTAGCTAATTTTTACGGGAGCAACGGTAAGAATAATCAAACGTGCTAAATGAGTTAAAGTGAACAGGTACGTAACAATTTATTTTCTTTTTAGAAATAAGGTAAGTTAATTATTTGATATGTGATACAAGTTAAAAATGACGTTAATGGTAGTGAATGTGTACATGAAAAGCCATGTATGGATTAATGCACAAATATGTGATATTAATGTTTGATTTTTGAGCTTATATTCGGCCTAATGTTACATGAGGAATAAATTGAATTGTAAAATTTATATTAAAATTAAAAGATTTATGTGCATTCGATTAGTAGGTATTTCAAATGTGAACCTTTAACGTGTTTATAGGGATTAAGCGTATATATATATATTTGGCGAAATTAAGGTCTATGGGATATTAAACATATTAATGATCAATGTGTGTTTGGAAATGTAATAATTCAGGCGTGGAAAAATGTTTGGTAGTTAAATTTCATAAGTATGGCTTGTTTGTACCTTAATAAATTATCAATGTCATGGAGGTAATATTTGAATTAAATTAAGCTATGAAGTAAGTGAATGAAACCATATGTTTAAGCATATGATTGGTTATATTCGGTTTAATGTTATAAATATATATATGATATGTAAATGCGAAATTCATATTCATGCCAAAGTTTATATGTGCAATTGTCTATAAGGTAATTGAATGCGAGATCATGACTAAGGAAATGTGAATTGTATAAATGTATTATGGTAGTATGTATTCGGTTAAATGAAATTTCTATTGCTACCGAGTGAAAAGAGATGCTTGTTTGGACAAAACTTATTTCATGTTTAGTTACATATGAATATTTGAATTTACAAGTATGGTTTGGTTATGTTTTATTAGATTATTATTGTTATTGGGTTATTATTTGCATATGACTTACTAAGCTACGATAGCTTAACCCGTGTGTGTTTAATATTGTTCCATTTTATAGATTTGATCTAGCTACGGACTCGAGAAAACGTCAGCAGAGTCAACCACACTATCGCCTTCCTTTGGTATTTTGAATTTTGGTTGCGATTTAGAAGGCATGTATAGGCTAGATGAAGTTTTAAAAACATACGATGTTTGACCTTGTATATAACAGCCATGCGAATATGGCTAAATATTTAGTTAAGTATGTTTTTTGGGGTTTTTGTCATAAATGTCGGTAATATTGGTACTCTTTTAAATCGATGATGTTATAATATCATGTGAATGTTTTAAGTACAAGCTAACTTTCGTAAATGATTAAAATGCATGGATGGTACGAATTGCATGTGAGTATATTCGGTTATAAGCTAGAGATCATATTTAGTATAGAAACAGTCTTTAATTACAGCAGTGAAGTAATTTCGAAAAATCACCAAAAATAGGATAAGTTGAATTAGATGGTGAATAAGGTATAGAATTAAACCTTATTGTGTCTATTTTTACATGAAAGAAACAGAGTAGGCAAAAGATTGATACATTAGGAGATAATTAAGTTTTAGTGAGACCTGCTCTGAATGAATTCGTCAGTCACTGTTCTGTTTTGGAAAAATTTCCATAAATTTTACAAAAATAATTGAGAAGCATGGTTTATATGTGTAGAACCCTTAATGAGTCTATTTTTCGTTGGTATAAACAATAACATCATAGGAAATTTGTGCAATTAGATAACTGCAGTTTTATAGGGACAGGTCAGAATTGTCAAGCAGTGTAATAAGGGTAACTTTGAAGAATAAACTGTACTAATTGGCCACATGAAAAATTCTGGAAAAATTATGGTGAATAGTTATATGAGTCTAGTTTCAAGGAAAATTTACGGATCTAAATTTCGAGTTTTGTAACTCGAGTTATGGCCGATTTAGTCAGCATGACGCAGTTGGACAGCTTTAAAAATTTTACTCCCCGAGTTAATGGTCACGTCTAGTAATGCCACGTACTCGATTCCGGAAAGGGTTTCGGGTAAGGGGTGTTACACAAAAATAGGAGGATTTATGTGAATGGGATAATGTAGATATTATAGTTGATAATATGGAAGATAAAGGGAAAAGATAGGAATTATCTGCAAGGCTAAGTGGTGGCTGAATTTCAAACTCTGAGGGGAAAGAGAAATCGGTTTCTGATATGGCTAAGGAGTGCTGAAACTTTAAATAGTCAGGTGAGGGTTCTCTTCTTTATTTTTTGGCATTTAGGGTTTCCATCTTTTCTTTCTCTTCTTTTCTGAGTAAAAGCCGAAATTCCTAACCCTATTCCCTCATCTTCACTTTGATTCAAAAGCCGAAACTCCATTGTTCTTTTCTCTTCTTTCTTCTAAAAGTCGAAACCTTATAATCCTTTTTCTACATTCTTTTCTGTTGATCTTTGCTAAAGCTGAACCTACCTCTGGTCAGCCGAAATTCTCTTTTCTTCTTCCTGCCGATTTCTTCATTAAAAGCCGAATCTACATAGACTTCTTCCTATCATCTTCTCTTCTGATCTTCTCAAAAAGCCAGAATCTCTAAGGGGTAGTTGAATTCTTTGTGTTAAGGTGAGTGCCGATTTTCCTATCTCTTCAATCTCTCTTTCAGTTTTTAAGAGACAAGGCCGAATGGCCACTTGGTTGTTAAGGCTGTCGATTGAGGCTAATATTTCCTCTGTTTTGCGTTGGGGCGGCATTCCGGGATTTGAAGGAAACCTGTTCATTTAGATTTAAAAGCCAAAAATCGCTAGTCTCTAATTTCGGGATTTCAAGATAAGAATTTCTATTCTCCTTAAGATTATCAACCGTTTTCTTTTCGTTAGTTGTACCTTTCGTTACCGGCTTCTGAACAACACCTTAGGCAGATAGCGATGGTGTTGGCTACGGATAGCATCGACTTAGAGGGTCTCGTTCTAACGGTAATCAGGTGTGTAGATCTCTAACACACTATTAAATCTGTATGTGTATATATGTGTTGTGGGCTAAGAGCTGGAAAATAGGCTGTGTGAACAGTCGTATTACCCAGAAAGGGTAGGCAAAGGATGTCAGGTACATAATCATAGAAATCTCTCTATGTGTATCGATGTATGCGATAAACTGAAATCTCTTAGGTAATACATTGTTTGGTTTTGCATGTATGTATGCATGGGATGGGATTGATATGATGAAGGGGAAGAAGGTCGCATAGCGATCGGTGACTTCGCCACATAGGTCACATAGTGATCGGTCTTTATGACAGGCAGCTCAGCTGTCGAAATGCTACGATGTGTTATTAAGGTTGCATGGCGATCGGTGGCTTTGCCACATAGGTCACACAGTGATCGGTCTTTAAGACAGACAGCACAGCTGCGATATGGTGTGTAGTGGTTGGCGGGTTGATTGTGAAAATCCCCAAGGTGTGATGGTTGGTACGGGTTGGTGTGTAGAGGATGGATTTCTAGGATGGGTTGGGCTATTCATCATTCATTATTTTCATGTATTTATGATTGATGCCTTTATGTATGGGCCAGGGCTCATAATATGTTTGTGGGCCAAGCCTTTGATGTGTCTTTGGGATTTACACACTGAGTCTTTGTGACTCACCCCATTATTTTTCCTTAACTTTGCAGATGAGCAGTAGATCGTGGACATGGGAGCCGAGACGGACTCGAGGGGCCATCAAATTTTAATTCTATAGATTATTTTTGGTTTTTCTTCAAGTTTTTAATTTTGGGAATATTTATGTAATAAGGCCCCATAGTTTATATTCACCTAAGTAGTTTTTATTGTTTGCAACTTATGAAATTATGTCAAGGGTTTAATTATACGAAATAATAATAATACAATGTTTCCTTTTCAAATGTCACTTATTTATTCAAATATTGTCTAATAACTTACGATTTCCGAAACCAACAAAGCAAAAGTTGAATTATAGTAGCTATAAGGATCAAATAGCTATAGAATTCAAAACTCAAGGTCCTTATATGGTAATTACACCATAAATGAAAAGTATGTAGATATTTTTGGTGACTCATCCATGGAAAATTAGAAAAAGGCTAAGGACTAAATTGGAAAGTGATAAAATTAAAAGATGATAAATAATTAAATAGAAATAAAAATCATTTTATATCATCTTCTTCCCCAAATATTCCATGGAAACCCTAGGAAAGAGAAAGAAAATTTTCTTGGCCAAATTGGGTAAGTTTTCTTGTCCTGTTTTTAGTAGTTTTAATATTTTTAAAACCGGGATAGCTTAATCTATCTATTTGGGGGAATAATTTGAAGAGTTATCAAAGTATGGAAATTAGGTCATGGATGAATATGCTGAAAATTTAAAATTTATGGTAGAAAATGAAAGGTTGTTGATAGATAAACAACTTTTACAAAGTGATTTTTGATGAAAACATGATTTAGGGACTAAAATGTAAAGTTGTGAAAATTGAAGAAAAATTATGAAATTTATAGAATATATGTGCTAAAAAATGTATATTAAAATTTCGGTTAGGCTTGGAATAGGGAATAAATTGCATAAAATTCATTTTCCGAGTCTAGGGACGAAATTGGAATTTATGGAATAGTTAGGGGCAAAATAGTAATTTTGCCTAGGATGTAAATTGAGTCCACTTGTATATGAAATGTGCTAAACTGATGTTAAATTTACTCGTATAGATCCAGATAGACCAAATTCGGAGCTAGAACGAGGAAAAGAGGAAAATGTCGGATTAGTAGATTATATGTACACAAACATTTGTCATGGTAAGTTTGTGTAACTAAATTGTGTAGATTTATATGCTTGAATTAAATGTTGTGCTTGTGAATTGCATAAATATTATATGCATATGACATTAGAAATATACCTGACGAAGCCCTATCTATAATAAGGCCCGATAAATGATAAATGATAAATGCTAAATGATAAAAATATTAATTATGTACTTGAAATGAATGTGGAATGTGTCTATTTGAATTATGTGAATATTATAAATGTATGAAATAATCACATGCCTCATAATGCTTGGAAAATGTCAAATTTCGTTTGAATAAATGGAAAATTCGATGGATATGTGATTTCCCGAAATGAATGAGGTCCTGCATTTGTTGCTGATAGAATTTAGCTCGGACGAGTGATTCCATTTACCTCATTATAAAAGGGATTTAGCTCGGATGGGTAATCCTGATATAAGTCCTCTCAAGCATATGTAATGGGATGGATTTAGCCTGGACGGGTAATCCAGATCAAGCTCTTTAGAGCATATGTCATAAAAAGGATTTAGCCTGGACTGGTAATCCTGTTGTATATATGTGTGGCTCGAGAGTGTACTCTCTGAAATAGTACCTTATGGGTACCATTGAATATGAATTGACGGATTTACTGATTTGTACACTTTGTGTGTACTACCTGGGTATCCATCGATATTCTGAATAAATTCAACGGGTAAAAATCCTGACATGAAAAGATATGAATAAGAAATGAGTTACTATACATAATTGTATGAAATACGTGAAAATGATGGTACATGACAATTGATATATGAAAACATGAGATGATGATATTTGTACATGGAATTGATTTGACAAATATGTTCATCCTTGATTATAGACTTGTATACCTTGAGTGTACTATTACTCGTGTGACATTGATATTTCGAGTAATATGAGTAAAGTTCTGATATGAAATAATCTGAACTCGAGATGAACTGTTATGAAATTATACTTGTAATATAAAAAGTTGATTTATACATGTTAAATGAATACATGTTGTGGAAAGCATATGTGCCTGGAAACTTGATTGTTGTTGGGCCCAAACATGTTTTTTGTGTTATGATGGAATATATGACTAACAAGGGCAATGAGGATATGTGTAGGGCTTGAGGTCGAATTGAATGAATGTGCCTTACATAGTTACCTCAAAATAGAATGAATGGTAAGCTAAGTACCATGTTATACGAACTTACTAAGCATGTAATGGTTACTTAGTTTTATTTCCCTATTTTATAGTAAATCAGAAGCTCGTTGGATTGGAAGCTTGGCAGAGATTACTCACACTATCCATCAACCTATTTCGGTACATATGGTAAATCGATTATGGTTATAATGGCATGTATAGGTTATATGGCCATATTGGCATGTAAATGTAAATGATTATTGTAATCTAGCCATTGGAATGGCTAGTGATGATTATGTTTTGGTATATGTATATATAAGTATTAAGTTTATTTCATGGAGATAACATAAGTGTTTGTTATTGATTGATTGGGAAAGGTTAAATGAGTATGCTTACTAAAGGGTAAGATTAAAAGCATGAATGCATGTAATAATATATCATGTTAGGTGTTATAAATTACTTGAATTCAATGCTTGGATTGGTTGGTATTTGGATGAAAGTTTGGTGTAGGTTATTGGCAAAATTTTGGGTGAGAAATGAAGCTAGAAGTGGCTTTATTTTGTCCACACGGGCATACACACGGCCTGGTACATGGGCATGTAGTTAGGCCGTGTGTCCCCTGCACCTTAAATTCGAGAAAACAGAATGCTCAAAATTGAGCACACGGGCGTGTGTCTCAACCGTGTGTGCTACACAGCCTAGAACACGAGCATGTGTCTTGGTCATGTGAAACTTGCACCTAATTTTGAAAAATAGAATTAACCACATGGCCTAGCACACGGGCGTGTGGCATGGTCGTGTGCACAAGTCAGAGAGTTACACGTGGTCGAAAACGGCCTGTAGCACGGTCGTGTCCCAAGGTCACACGGGCGTGTGAGCCTTCTAACTTGGAAAAATTTTGAAATTTCACGAAAAATTCTTAAAGTTCCCGATTAAGTCCCAACTCGATTCTAATGCTCATATTGGGCCTCGAGGGTCTATTTAAGGGACATTACGAATAAATCTCGGGAAATGAATAGTAATTGTTATGAATTATCTCTAAATGTACTAAAAACTCTGGTAACGCTCCGTAGCCCTGTTTCAGTGACGGATACAGGTTAAGGTGTTACATATCGGATGGATTATCTTAGATATTCGAGTCAGGTTGGAGGATTTGCATGAATTACAGGAAGTTAAAAGAGGCCATCGGGAAAAATCAATTATGGTTTTCTTTCCCTAACCAGATGTTGGACGAATTTGCTGGACAAGAGTATCATTACTTTCTAGATGAGTATGAGCGGTATGAAAAATAGCCATTTGACACCACCCTAGTAAATGATCATTCCGGATAAAATAGAGGGAGTTCTCTTTACTTTTTTTGTCATTAATTTATATTTTTAGTTATTTCTCTTCATTTGAATAAAATGGCAGATAATTTTTTTATCATTACATTAATTAAATTTCTATCGAGGAGATTAGAACTTAAATGGGATCGTCTATGACCCCTCCAGTATTTCTTGGGAATTTAACTTAAATTTCCCAAAAAAATATTTTTTAAGTAGCTCGACAAATAAATTCATTTATTTTGTTGAATAAAGGGATAGACCTGACCTCGTTGTTAATTTTTCTATTCTTTTGCCTTACTTTTCACATCCAGACTTCATACTTGAGCCATGGACTCCACAACCGAGGAAGGAACAAAACGATTCGAGCAAGACCAAGAATGATGAAACACAAATAGAGTCAGAGTCTAATGGGTCTACAGGAAAATAAAAAGGTGATCTTTCCTTTCCTTTACCTTTCTTTTTAAGTATTAGGTTTTACTTTCTTTAAGATAGTTTAATTTCTTGCATAGTAAAAAGAAAATTTATGTCATGAATAAAATTGGACAAAACGACATTTATTTGTTAAGTAAAATGTGTGGCAATAAATATGTACATGCCTAAGGACAAATCTGTCTAGGAAAGGCTTGGTATTTAAGTAGTCAAACTTGACTCTCCTCCTTTTCCTAGGATCCTATTATTCAATTCTTTATTTTTGCTATTCTAAGTGTCGTTTCTAAAAATGGGGACATTGTTCATCTTAAGTAGGGGGACCAAAAAGTGGAATTGTATTTTTCAGAACTCATTTTTATTATCCAATTATGATTAAGTTATATTTTGCTCAAAAATTTGAATTTTTGTTTATTATGCTAAACTTTAGTATAAATAAATTTCTATTATCTCAATAATTGTTATGTTAGTTGAATTATGACATAAATGTTACTCTTAATAAAATATGTAAATCGAACCATAAAATTTTTTATTCCTAAGAGGCATGAAATTTTGAAAATGATTTAGGAAAACTTTTGTTTGGACTGTTTGAGTCTTTCAAGCCAACCTTAACGAATATTTATCTCTTGAAACCCAACTTTGAGACTATATGGCTTGATTTTATTCAAACCTTGCAATAATAAGCCATCCCTTCTCTCATAATTATCTCTAAATTGTCCCAAACACTAGACTCAGTCTATCTAGAATATTCTCTGAAAATAAGTTTGGGGTGTTGAAAAGTATCAAATGCTCAAAAAAATGTAGTACATGAAATAATATGCTCGTATGTGAAAGAAAAAACAGAGCATATGTACTAAAAAAAATAGACGTACAAGGAGCATGTGTACTCAAATGCAAAATTAGTTGGTGAATTTAGAGGTGTTTATTCCAAAGGTCTGATGCAAACTAAGTCTAGATTTTTTTAGCTTAAAATTATCTATCTTTTACCTATCCCTAGCCAAGCCACGTTACAACCTATTTAAAAGACCTATTGATTCAGATTTTTGTGCTGACTACATTAATGGAGAGAAATTGTTAAACACAAATTATGAAGGCATAATTAAACTTAAGGATTGCAGGTTAGTATTAAATGAAGAAAATAAAACTTAATTAGTAAGAATTTATTATATATTTATTAATAAAACATTTAGTTTATATTCTTGTTATCATGAGAATAATTGAGAATAATGTGAACAATATGCGTACTTAAGTTGCATGATTTTAGAATTTTTAATCTTGAGCATAATGACATTAAACTCATAATTATAGGAAGAAGTGATTTTTGAAGGAATTTTTCAAAGGGTATTTTCTTACAGTTCTTTTGCAATATGTGCATTACTCGAGACGAGCAATGAATTAAGTTTGGGGGGTGTGGAAACACAAAAATATATAGACTTTTTTAGCACCTTTTGAACATGAATTCAAGCAAATTCTAAATAACTTCTGTCAAATTTTATGCTTTTATTATAAAATAATTAAATTGAGCTTAAATTATACATCATTTTAAACTTTAGTTATTTTTATATTAAATTTGCATATTTTGACCATTTTTTGTTAGTTTTGCACAAAAGGTGAAAAATCAGCTCGAAAGTCACCTTAAATAATTCAAGTACCGAGGCACCTTGGGAGCTCAAAAACTTGGAACAACGGAAATGTGCAACTGTACACAATCGTATCAAGTAATAAAGTGACAAGAATGTTGAGTTATCACACCCACAGGGACTGTGCAAGAAAATATTTATGAAATGTAAAAATTAAAAAAATTAGTGAGGAAAAATATGTTCGGTTATAAGAAGTGATCTAAAACTAAAACTAACTTAACTAAGTGATTATCTAAGAAAATAAAATTACATTTCACAATTTCTAAAGAATGAGTTTAATCAGTATGACATAAATGTATTAAATCAATTTTATTCTTTAACTTAGAATAATGAAAGTTGTCTTCATGTTGTTAGGAATAATTTCACGATAACTCGGTAAATTGCTAACTAATGCACATACTTACCTATTAAAGCCTATTAATATCTTGACCATATTTCTATGTCATTGCATGTAACACCCCTAACCCGTAACCATCGCCGGTCTAGGGTTAAGAGGCATTACCGGGCAAATAAAAAACTTTTATGAACATTTCACATCATAAAGTATATCATCATCATATCATAGAAAAATATAAGCATATAGTCCCTTAATGAGGTCTACGAGACTTTAAACATGCTTTAGAAAGTGGTTGGGACTAAATCAAAAACATACAAAATTTTCTGAAAACTTAACATTTCTCAAAGTTACAGAGGTCACACGCCCACGGCCTGTAACACCCCAAACCCGGCCCATTCAATACGACCGAATTTGAAATGCCACTGCGGAAAACATTTGAAAAACTTTTGACTTAGAGCTAAAAACATAAAAATTTGTTGTCTTTACTAAAACATTGTGTAAATAAAGTTCCAAATAAAATTAAGTTGTTTAAAATAAAACATTTTCAAATAATAATATAATCGACAATCCAACTTAAAACATAATAAAAGTCCTTAAATACTTTAAATGGCCCTTATTACAATAAATAACCTTTCATAAGAAAAATGTGTAAAACAAATAAATTTATCTTCTGTATGGGCCACCTCGTATCCACTCCCAACCCGGTCCAAACTTTATGCATCACCTGAAAGGTTTGAGAAAAATTGGGTGAGTCACACAGACTCAGTGTGTAATTAATCCACTAAATTCCACCCACATGTTAACCACATATTAATCCATATATCAGATAACAAAATTTCATATTCACATATTACCACATTCTGGGCTTGGCCCACATTCATATCACATATCAGGTAACAGGGTAATTAACCGCATAATTCCACATATCGGGCTTAACCCATTTCCACACTGATCCACATTTATAAACTGGGCTTGGCCCATTTTCACATTAATTCACATATCCATTGTAACATCTCGAAATTGGGCCTAGTAGAATTGGGCCGATTGGGCCATGGGCTTTAGGAAAAATTTGTGTGTCATCTAGTTACTTGTGTTAGCTCGGGTAGTATTGTTTGTGTGCTTAGCATAGTCTTATGAAGGTTTGATTTTATTTAGAGAGCTAGAATAAATTTTAGTATGGTTTATTTAATGAAGTGGATTAAGTGAGCTTAGCACTTAAGTTAATTTAAGTGTTAATTAAAGCACATGAGGAATTAGTGGCAAAGTGGTTATGGTGTTTGAACTTATAGCTTGAGGTTAGAGGTTCGAGTAGTATGTTTAGTTTTTTTTTGAAAGTTTATTTTTGTGTTTTAGCATTAATGGCCGGTGTAACACCTTGGTTTAGGGGTTATGCAGTTTGAGTATGATGTGGGTGTTTGGAAGGTTCTTGGGTGTGCTTGGAGGTTTTTTGAGGTTTTAAGAACGCTCGGGGTAACCGAGAAAATCTTGGAAAATTTTTAGATTTTTGGTGTGGAAAGGGAATCGGGCCAAGGGAGGCCTTAAGAATTATTTTGGTAATTTATGGCACAAGTAAGGCTTTGGCAAAGTGGCTGTGCGCGCAGCTTAAGGGGCTGGAGGTAGCGCCTTTGAGGGTCTTAGGTTCGATCCAAGAAGGCAGCAGTTGGGTTTTAATTTTTGGTTTATGGTGATACAGGGATGGAAGCCTTAAAAGGGAGTGGGGGCGTGTTTTGACGCAAGAAGCAGCTTGTCCAGGTGGTTCTCGTGCGGCACATAGGGGTTGGAGGGGAGCGGAGGCGCAGGTTCGAGCGCCTGGAGCAGCATTTTTTTTTGGCGTGATTTTATTTTATGCGGTTATGGGGCTGGGCTAGGAAGGGTTAAGATTAAATGATGGGGGTTTTTGTCATAAAAATCAAGGTGGCCGAGTGGCCTGGGCGTTGGGGGTAAGGCTTGCAGCGGTGTGGTCCCAGGTTCGAACCTGGAGAGTGGCGTTGGAGTTTTATTTTTTTTATTCTTTTGTTTTTGCAGCAAATTGAGGGCAGTGGACGGCACATGTAGATTAAATTGGAAGATAAGGATGAGTTTTTGTATTTCTTTATTTTTGAATTCGGTGGGATAATGGTGATATTGGGTTGTTTTATTTTTTTTTATTTTAATTTGAAGGGAGGTAGGATAAAGGTGGGTTTTATATTGTTTTTAATTTGAATTGATTTCAAATGGGTGGCTAGGAAAAATTTTAGGAAATGGCCAGATGTTGGAGTCTTCAAGGGGGGATGCCGAATGCTTTAAATAGGGGTGTACTCTTCATTTGTTCATTTTTTTTCCACCCTTTTCCTCTTGTGTTTTCTCTCCTTGCCGAAAATTGCTTCACTATTTCCCTTTGGCCGAAACTTCAAGGTCATATAGCTATCTTCTTCTCCTCATTTCTTTTGAGCCAAAACCACTCCATTTTATCCCTCAAACCTTTATCCTCTTTTCTATTGCCGTAACCCCTATCCCTTTTCATCCGTTTTCCTTCAAGCCGAACCCTTACTTCCTTGGTGGTGGCCGATTCTTAGAGGAAGGGTAGTGGTTAGCAAGGTAAGGGTGTGTTAGTTTTGCTATGGTTTCTTGTCTTGGCCGAATGGCCTTAAGTGTTACTTGTTTTGTGCAAGGTCGATTATAGGGGAGGAGAGCCTAGCGCAGGAGACCTTTCGGGATTTGTTTAGTCAGCAGTGCAGTGGTATAAGGTTGCGTTTCAAGGGTAGATCGGGTGTGCTATCTAGGTGCGTAATCATCGCACTATTTCTCGATTTGATTGCTAACGTTTAAACCTGTGTGTTAGGTGTGGTAGCCATTTATAATGGCTTAAGTGATGAGTACCTGGTGATGGTAAGATTATTTGTGATGTATAATTGTATATGTGTATATTTATATACCTATGTGATACAATGACTTAACATGTAGCATCTATATATTTGCATGAGGTGGGGCCTGATTCGGTGAAGGAGGAAGTGTACACGAGGTGTACGTGGTCTAATGATAGCTCCGGCTACATTAGCGCTTGATGGTTAGCTTTGTGCTACCTCAAAGGAGATGTTGGCTTGGTGCCCATCTCGGCGGTTGATGGCTATGTGCATCACCGTAGGCAGAGTATGTTGTTGGATCATGTTGGTTGATCGGTGGCTCAGCCACGGCCTTGTGCAGCGAGTTGCCAAGGTAAGGTTCTGGATCACGATGTGGTCAGTGGTGGTTTATCTATGGCGTTAGGCAGGGAGTCTGCTAAGGTTGGTGTTACGGTTGGAGTGGGTTGGGCTGAGATGCATATGTGCATGACTTGCTATGTGAATTGTTTGGTATGGGGCCAAGCCCATACGAGGGAAATCTGTGTTTTGATTATGCACTGAGTCTGTGGACTCACCCAATTATTTTCCTAACATTTCAGGTGAGTCATGAGATGGACCGGGATCGGAGAGGACACATGGTGGCCCATGCCGAATGAGATGTTTTTAGTTATATTAAATATTAAATATTTCTTTAAAATAATGGTTGTAATAAGGATTTATTTTATTATTTTCGGTATCATCAAATTATCAACTCTATTATGGTTTGTTTAAATTGAAACACTATGTGAAGATGGTTATATTTTTATAACTTACTTATTCAAATTTGGAATTATTACACATGTGGCTATATTTTCAAAAGAACATGGTTTCCAAGAGCAAATAAATTTTTTACTATTTTATTCTAAGTCAAAAAAAAATATTTTCACTAACATAACCAGATTCGGTCGTAGTGAATGGGCCGGGTTTGGGGATGTTACAGTTTGGTATCAGAGCCCGGTTCAAAACTCGGCTTTGAGGGTTTTGGGCCCAAAAACATTTTTTTAAAATGGGCTTTTCAAAGATATGGGTTTTATAAAAAAGGTTTTCAGGTATTCTGGCATGGCACCTGTACCTCCGACCCGAAGCCCACCAGGTAAGTACTTCGGACTTTCTTGAAGTGAATTGTTTACATGAATTGATTTGGGCTTAGTTTGGGCTCGTAGATTAGAAAGTTAGGACTATTGGACCCTAGGACTAGTCTACTCAAACATATGCATAAGACTTAAAGCTCTTAAACAAACCTGTGAAGTAAGTCACCGAGTTAAGGTGTGGCAACCACTGTACGCATGTCGAGGATTGGTATTCAGTAAGAGCTTGGTATTTAAGCAGTCCTAGCGACTCACCTCCTCTTTACTCGAATCCTACCAGGTGCGTAGCTACGGTTCACCTTAACCAAGAAGACTTGTTCATAGGCTAAACCAAGTATTAAAACCCGAAAGGGATTAGCCTTATTGTTTTAAAACCCTTAGTTTTAAAATTTTCAAACTTACCCCTTTGGTTTGTAAACCTTAAATCTGATTTTGAAAGACGTTTTCTCGATTTACCAAAATTTCCAAAATGCCCCTAGTGGCAAAATTACAAAAATGCCCTTGTATTATAAAATTACCACACTACCCTCAACTCTTGTTAAAATGATTTTTACTTTGCAAATGTTAAAATCTCTAGTTTTCAAAATAGCAATATACCTCGATTTGAGAAAATTCACAAAAATACCCCTATGTTGAAAATTACTAAAATGCCCCTGACTTTCAAAATTTCCAGTTTAGCCCAAGTTTAATAAAATTTTCTTACTTTGCAAAAGTACCCAATTTTCTGTATGGCAAAAATAATACCCCGACTTTGGAAATTTAAAAAAAAAATACCCTGATGACAAAAATTACCAAAATACCACTCTTTAGGAAAAATGACGAATTTACCCCTGGGTAGGGAAGGAAACTTTGATTGCTCGAAAGAACTACTCTCGGAAACTCCTTTTCATAAAATTGCTCGTGGGTAAACAGTGAAACGAAAATTTCTAATGCATAAAACTTTTTAAACAGACTAAATCGAGGTGCTAGATATGAGTTCTAGGGGGCGTGGTCGCAGTACTCGTGGACGTGGTAGAGGCAGGATGTCAGTATCGGAACCGGTTGGGTCACGCCATGGGTCTGGAAGCGATGCACCACCACCAGCTGTTGAGGTTGAACAGCAGGATCAGACTGGAGGAGACGACGTAGTGTCATAAGCGGTGTTGTGAGTACTCGAACGAGTGGCAGGAGCCAATGTGGGCAATAGGAATCGGAAGTCGGTACCCGAAAGGCTTAGGGCGAATGGAGCCGAGGTTTTCAGAGGAGTGTCTGGGGTAGCTCCGAACGTGGCAGAGTACTGGCTAGAGGCTGTTGGAAGGATTATGGACGACTTAGACTTAACTGCTGAAGAGAAGCTTAAGGGTGTTGTTTCGTTGCTGCGAGATGAGGCCTACCAGTGGTGGCTCACGGTTAAGGAAAGTACCCCTGCAGATCGAGTGGATTGGGGTTACTTTAAGATCAAGTTCGAAGGGAAGTATGTCGGAGCAAGCTATGTGGACGCTCAGAGGAAGGCGTTCCTCAATTTGGTGCAAGGTAGCAAGTCGATAGCGGAGTACGAGGCTGAGTTTCTACGTTTAAGCCGATATGCTCGGGGCATCGTGGCAACGGATTATGAGAGATGTGTCAGGTTTGAAGATGGTCTGCGGGATGAGCTGCGAGTTTTGATTGCTCCGCACCAGGAAAGAGACTTCACCGTTTTAGTGGAGAAAGCTCGAATAGCTGAGGAGGTCAAGAAGGCTGAGTGGCACAATAGAGAAAGGAACCGTGATAAGAGAAGTGTTGGATCACCAGAAGTGGTTGAGAGGGTCCAGAAAAGACCGAGAGTCGAGACTCCTGTTCGTATTGCTAAGCCAGCCGCCGGAAATCTAGATCGTCCGTGTGCGCAGTGCGGAAGGTATCATGTTGGCGAGTGCTGGAATCGGGTTCGGGAATGCTTCAGATGCAAGTCCAAGACTCATCTGGTTAAAGATTGTCCCCAGAACCCGAGTAGGACTCAGACAGTGGGTCAAGGTTATGTGCAACCAGGCAGAGGTGGTCAGCAAGCGACGAGAGGTCGTGGTCCGAACCATGGAGGAAATGGTTCCGACCGAGGTCGGGGAGCAGTAGACCGCGGTAATGGTGGCACCGAGGCAAGGCAACCAGGTCTGGTTTATGCGGTTCGCCGGAGGGAGGATAATGATGTGCCTGATGTGTCAGCTGGTAAGTATTTTATGTTTGGAGTATTTCCTGTTGTTTTGTTCGTGTGGGTGATTGTTTATTTTGTTGCTTGTAAAGTGTTGGAACCTTGAGTATGAACTTAGAAACGGTGCCTAGAAGGTATGTTAGCTCTTTAAGATCAGAGTGCGCAGCGATAGTGTAAGTTTGGAGGGTTAGGACGTGGACCGTTAGTCTAGCCAAGTAATTTCGAGGACGAAATTATTTTTAGGAGGGTAGAATTGTAACACCTTGGTTTAGGGGTTATGCAGTTTGAGTATGATGTGGGTGTTTGGAAGGTTCTTGGGTGTGCTTGGAGGTGTTTTGAGGTTTTAAGAACGCTCGGGGTAACCGGGAAAATCTTGGAAAATTTTTAGATTTTTGGTGTGGAAAGGGAATCGGGCCAAGGGAGGCCTTAAGAATTATTTTGGTAATTTATGGCACAAGTAAGGCTTTGGCAAAGTGGCTGTGCGCGCAGCTTAAGGGGCTGGAGGTAGCGCCTTTGAGGGTCTTAGGTTCGATCCAAGAAGGCAGCAGTTGGGTTTTAATTTTTGGTTTATGGTGATACAGGGATGGAAGCCTTAAAAGGGAGTGGGGGCGTGTTTTGACGCAAGAAGCAGCTTGTCCAGGTGGTTCTCGTGCGGCACATAGGGGTTGGAGGGGAGCGGAGGCGCAGGTTCGAGCGCCTGGAGCAGCATTTTTTTTGGGCGTGATTTTATTTTATGCGGTTATGGGGCTGGGCTAGGAAGGGTTAAGATTAAATGATGGGGGTTTTTGTCATAAAAATCAAGGTGGCCGAGTGGCCTGGGCGTTGGGGGTAAGGCTTGCAGCGGTGTGGTCCCAGGTTCGAACCTGGAGAGTGGCGTTGGAGTTTTATTTTTTTTATTCTTTTGTTTTTGCAGCAAATTGAGGGCAGTGGACGGCACATGTAGATTAAATTGGAAGATAAGGATGAGTTTTTGTATTTCTTTATTTTTGAATTCGGTGGGATAATGGTGATATTGGGTTGTTTTATTTTTTTTTATTTTAATTTGAAGGGAGGTAGGATAAAGGTGGGTTTTATATTGTTTTTAATTTGAATTGATTTCAAATGGGTGGCTAGGAAAAATTTTAGGAAATGGCCGGATGTTGGAGTCTTCAAGGGGGGATGCCGAATGCTTTAAATAGGGGTGTACTCTTCATTTGTTCATTTTTTTTCCACCCTTTTCCTCTTGTGTTTTCTCTCCTTGCCGAAAATTGCTTCACTATTTCCCTTTGGCCGAAACTTCAAGGTCATATAGCTATCTTCTTCTCCTCATTTCTTTTGAGCCAAAACCACTCCATTTTATCCCTCAAACCTTTATCCTCTTTTCTATTGCCGTAACCCCTATCCCTTTTCGTCCGTTTTCCTTCAAGCCGAACCCTTACTTCCTTGGTGGTGGCCGATTCTTAGAGGAAGGGTAGTGGTTAGCAAGGTAAGGGTGTGTTAGTTTTGCTATGGTTTCTTGTCTTGGCCGAATGGCCTTAATTGTTACTTGTTTTGTGCAAGGTCGATTATAGGGGAGGAGAGCCTAGCGCAGGAGACCTTTCGGGATTTGTTTAGTCAGCAGTGCAGTGGTATAAGGTTGCGTTTCGAGGGTAGATCGGGTGTGCTATCTAGGTGCGTAATCATCGCACTATTTCTCGATTTGATTGCTAACGTTTAAACCTGTGTGTTAGGTGTGGTAGCCATTTATAATGGCTTAAGTGATGAGTACCTGGTGATGGTAAGATTATTTGTGATGTATAATTGTATATGTGTATATTTATATACCTATGTGATACAATGACTTAACATGTAGCATCTATATATTTGCATGAGGTGGGGCCTGATTCGGTGAAGGAGGAAGTGTACACGAGGTGTACGTGGTCTAATGATAGCTCCGGCTACATTAGCGCTTGATGGTTAGCTTTGTGCTACCTCAAGGGAGATGTTGGCTTGGTGCCCATCTCGGCGGTTGATGGCTATGTGCATCACCGTAGGCAGAGTATGTTGTTGGATCATGTTGGTTGATCGGTGGCTCAGCCACGGCCTTGTGCAGCGAGTTGCCAAGGTAAGGTTCTGGATCACGATGTGGTCAGTGGTGGTTTATCCACGGCCTTAGGCAGGGAGTCTGCTAAGGTTAGTGTTACGGTTGGAGTGGGTTGGGCTGAGATGCATATGTGCATGACTTGCTATGTGAATTGTTTGGTATGGGGCCAAGCCCATACGCGGGAAATCTGTGTTTTGATTATGCACTGAGTCTGTGGACTCACCCAATTATTTTCCTAACATTTCAGGTGAGTCATGAGATGGACCGGGATCGGAGAGGACACATGGTGGCCCATGCCGAATGAGATGTTTTTAGTTATATTAAATATTAAATATTTCTTTAAAATAATGGTTGTAATAAGGATTTATTTTATTATTTTCGGTATCATCAAATTATCAACTCTTTTATGGTTTGTTTAAATTGAAACACTATGTGAAGATGGTTATATTTTTATAACTTACTTATTCAAATTTGGAATTATTACACATGTGGCTATATTTTCAAAAGAACATGGTTTCCAAGAGCAAATAAATTTTTTACTATTTTATTCTAAGTCAAAAAAAAATATTTTCACTAACATAACCAGATTCGGTCGTAGCGAATGGGCCGGGTTTGGGGATGTTACAGCCGGTCAACCTATGTTTATGATAGGTTGGACTTCCATCTTTTGGCAAGTTGAAAAAAAGTTATGGAAAGCTTGAAGTTAGGGATAAGAATCTTGAGTTTATGGTATTATGAGGGGACAAAGGCATGGAAGGTGGAGGATGTTTTGGAAAGAAATCCTATGCCTTAGTGCATGTATGTGGACGGCATGTATGGCTAGGGGGAGTGGCCGAATTTTTGGTAGGTAGCTTGGGGGGATGTTAGCCAATCTTTTGTTTTGTACATCTTTTTGGTATTTGTTTTTCTCTCCAAAAACTATCATCTTTGGCCGAATGTCTAGGGTACTTTTGGTGCAAAATTTCTTTTGATGACAACTTCATTTTGTTTGAAACAAAATACCACTTTCTTTCTCTCATTTGTCCTTTTGAACCAAACTACATTTTTGTATCTTGTGCATTTTCTTCTTTAGTAAAGTTGTGTTGACCGAATACCATTTCTTCCATCTCTCTTTTTCTTCCTTTGATCAATTCTTTTTCATTCTCTTTTCAACCTTTATCAAAACCAAAAACCATTCTTTCTTTCTCTAAACTTTGACCGAATCTCCTACACCATCATCTTTCATCTACTTCTTTTCTTTTCTTCTCAAAACCGAATCCCCTATTTCTCCTTTCTTCTCAATAATTTCTTTATTGGCCGAATATACTCCTTTGGGTGTGCCAAAACTCTCTTCTTCTATTTAGAAGTATCTTGGCCGAATATTGAAGGTGGTAAGGATTTATTTTAAAGGATTATTCTTTTGATTATTCAAAAGCCGAAGGCTATTATTATTAATGGTTGCCGATTGTAGGGAAGTGAAGCAGATTCGCGTACCGGTTACTGTAGTTAGTACTCGAAGGCGATTAGGTGAGATTTCGGGTTCATGTGATAACCCCGTAGAATTATGTGGTTTGGCCGAATAATCCATGTCCTTAACTCTTGTGTTTGGCCGAATATAGGAGCAAGAAATCTAAGGTGGCCGAGTGACTTTTCGGGATTTAGGACTATCGTTGATGACAGGTGTGTACATACACACCTTATAACTATTTAATGTGCTAAGTGTTATATGTATGCTTAATCGGATTGTGTAGATTCGGATGTAATACCATCATGGTATAAACAAGGATTCGGGTAAGTCTTTGTTGTTAAGAGCTTTCTTATGATGCTTTTGGGAAGCATGGCATATTTGGTATATGCGGATTATAATATATGGCTCATGATATATATGTTGGATGTTGTTAAATAAATCTATTGGCATGAAATTTGTTAAATGCATATTATTGATTGATGTTGGATTAAATGAGTGGAGGGGGCAGTGATATTCGTGTCGACGGACACCAGTGTTTTGGTAACACATTGTGACTACGGTCACCAGAGGTTTGGTACCTCCAGAGGTTTGGCACCTCATAGTGTCTCGTCCCTGTGGCTTAGCACCACCGTGGGTTGGCCCCATATTTGAGATATGGGATCGACACCAGTGATTTGGTATCACACGATGGGTTGGCCCCATCATTCGATTTGTGTCTTCGGACACCAGAGATTTGGTATCTCCAGTGATTTGGTATCACATCTGTGACTTTGAGTCACCAGTGGTTTGGCACCACCAGTGGTTTGGTACCACACGGGGTAGAGAAAGGCGTTTGGATGGCTAGGTTGGGTGCATATTAAACTTGTGCATGTTAATTGGTTATGACTTGTGTATGTGTTGCACTAAACCGGGGAAGGGTTACACATTGAGTCTTGGTGACTCACCTTCTCCTTTAATTTTTCAGGTGACTCGTAGATCGCGGAAAAGGAGCCGGAAGAACTCAAGGTGGCCATGCAGTGAACATTTGAATTAAATGATTTATGAACTACTTTTATTTTATTGTTGGTTTATTTTGCTTAAATTGTAATAAGGCCTCCTAGGATTATATTTTGGTTATTTTATCTGTTTTGGATAATTTGTTTAACAACTTAATGACTTGAAAATGGATACACATGTTTTCTCAAAATCAAACGCGAAATGTTTTATTGTACCAGCGGGTACATCTGAAATCGGTAACAACATGACTTTCTGTATTTTTAATCAACACTAAGTTTTTGTTTTCTTCATTACCAAAAATGTTTTCAACAAAAATTTTAAATCTGCTTAAAGGGATTTTACAAAAATAACTTTTCTCCGTGACATACCAAATTCGGTCGTAATGTTTGGGCCGGGTTTGGGGTGTTACATCCATTGAGATTATGCAAAATGCACCCAACCCAACCTAGGTCCATCCTCTACACACCCCCGTATCCAGCCACCACACACTAGGGGGTTATCAAATCACCCTCTCCTTTTTACTCCAAAAGGCAATCAATGCCGTCCACGTGCAATTAAGCACAATAATCCACAACGCGACCTCGGTCAGCGCCAATCCACGATGTAGCCGTAGCTAACACCAAAACCACGATGGGACACAAAGTCACTCATCAACCACGATATGGCACATAGCCGATATCAACCACGATGAGGCACACAGCCACTCATCAAGCCACGCGAACTAAATCGCAATTAATCCACAACGTGACCTTAGTCAACGTCAATCCACGATGTAGCTCAAGGCTAACATCAAACCACGTACTCGAAGTACACCTGTACCTTCTTTCATATCATATCCCAACCCATGCACATGTAACATAAATAATGATATAATATAATGATGCGTGAACATGTTCATCAAGCATAGTCATAACACATATTCATATTGGTAATCACATATATCAGGTTTGGTACTTACCGGATTATCGACATACCCCTTTAAGGGTATTTATCTCATAACTTTTACTGCACTTGTTAGTACATAATCAACACATACAAATATAACAAAAACCCAGAAAATGGTGGGTTAATCACACACCTGCCTATTAGTGAAATCCCGAACTACTCGAATCTAACACGATCTCGAAACGTGGTTCTTCTTTCTCCCTTTAAAGCCGATTTGGTCTCCTACCAAATCCCGAATCACACTCTGAGTTCCCTTCCTTTAGCTACACACAAAAGAACACCTTTTATGGCACTAAGAACATTCGGTCATGCCACAAAACTATAAACAAGGCCATTCAGCCACACCAACAAATCCCGAAGGGTTATCGAACGTAATACCAAGTCTTACCTATTGACTTACCCCAAAAAGATTGTCAAAGATTTGAGGCTTAGAACGATTGCATCCAAAGTCCGGAGGAGTCTATCTTCCAAAACCAATTGAAGAAAACCAAATGAAATCCTTCCCTTATTTCGAGGTCGAAATTTTTTTTAGGAGGGTAGAACTGTAATATCCAGGATTTAGGGGTTATGAAATTTTCGCTTGAATGTGTGCATTGTTTTGTTGTGTGCTCTTTGTATGAGTTTTAGGGACTTCGAGAATTTTAGAATGTAAGGGATTGCCTTAGAAAAATATTAGATTTTAATCTTAGAAGAGGAGCTAAGCAAGTTTGGCCTTAAGAGAATTAATTTGAGGTTTTAATCACAAGTTGAGTAATTGGTAAAGTGGTAATGGTGCATGGGTGAATGCATGAGGTGAGAGATTCGAATCCCTTAGCTAGCAATTGGAAGGACTTTTAATTTTTTTCTTTTTCCTATAGTGTCGGTCAAACCTTATCTTGATTGGATGGACTCTTCTTTTATTTTTGGATAGTAGACCAAAGGAAAAAGGCAAGTTAGTAGTTATGGTAAGGAATCAAGTTGTTAAGGAAGGTTTAGGGGACAAAAGGCTTGAAGAGTGGGTGATGTTTTGGAAGCTTTTCCATGGTCATTTGACCATGAACCTAGACGGCATAAGGGGCTAAGGGGGTGGTTTAATTGTGATGGAGATTAAGGGGTTGATAGGGAAGAATTGAGGAGGAAAAAGGGGGATTGTGTTGGCTAATGTGTTGGCTGAATGTGGTATGGGATTAGAGAGGTTTTAGTTGACCAAAAGTTGTCAAATTGTGCATCTTTTTCCTTTGTCCAAATATTTTCTCTTAGCCGAAATTGTCAATTGGCATTTGGTAAAAACTTTGCTTTGTTTTGGCCATTACGTTTTTGACCAAATTGGTACTTTTTATTTCTTCTTTTCCTCTTAAGTTTTACTCTCTTTTGGTACCAAAATATTGTCACTTTTGAAGACATTTATCATTTCTTTTCTTCCTCTCTAGTGCCGAATTCATTCTATCACCAAAAGCATTTCTCATATTTTCTTTTTCTTTTTCATTCTCTTTTTCTCTTCTCTTTCTTTCTCATAGCCGAAACTATCCTATACTTTTCACCATTTTTTTTCTTTCTTTTCTTTTTGTTAAAAACCGAAACCATTATATTTGAAACTACCATCTTTTCTCTTCTTTTGTTAAAGCCAAAATCACCATTCCTTTTCTTTTAATTTGTTAAGGCTGAATTCCTTTATAGTTCAAGTAGGGGTTAATCAATCTTCGTGTTTCGGGTAAGGATTATCTATCAATCGTTTTTCTTTATTTTCCTTTGGATTAACCGATTTTAGAAATCTAATTCTCTTACTTTTCCATGGCCAAATCTTTGAAGGAGGATTTCGGGGTTTCTTGTAGTCGACGTTTAGGGAGAGATCGTTCGGGATTTGAATAATCCAAGGTAAGAAGATGTTGATATTCGGCCTAAGGCCATATCTTTTAGTGATAACCGATTTCTCACATAGTGTTATGTAGGTTCTGTCGACGTTGTAGGCAAGAGTCAGAAATCCTAAATATTCTATCGCTCTTTGTGTTTACAAGGTGTGTAACTTATACTAAACTTCTAATAGATTAATAGCTTTATTGATAAAAATGTGTTTATAAAGAAATATAAATGATTATGGCTTCGGGTATCATTCAATGGTACGGTGAATTGAGGTACGTTATTCCTTCGTATTATGTATGATTTTAATATGAAACATATTCGATATTTGATTATGATTTTTGGGATAATGTACAAGGCATGATATTTGCTTCGTTAATAATGCTATATGCATAATATGAAATGTGTCCGATTCCGATATGATTATGGGGTATATGGCATGATAATGAAATAATATGTTATTGCATGGGCATATGGGTAATATTGAAAGGGGAAGTGTTCCGGTGGTTTTACCACATTATCCGGTGACTTCGGTCACGATATTATGAATCCGGTGACTTCGGTCACATATTATGAATCCGGTGACTTCGGTCACATATTATGAATCCGGTGACTCTGTCACAATTATCTGGTGGCCATGCCACAATTTATAAGGGCGATGTGCAAGTTGACTGCAGCAACTGCCTTCGATGGTGTGTAGCGGATGGAGGGTCGATTTAGTAATCCCCACGGTGTGATTGGCAGGTACGGGTGGTGTGTAGCGGACAGATATCTAGGTGGGCTCGGGATTGCATTTCATTTTATATGTACTTGTGATTTAATCAATTTATTATTTGCTATGATCGATTGGGCTTTTTAGTGTATTGTTACACATTGAGTCTATGGACTCACCCTTTTATGGGATATCATTTCAGGTGATACACAATGATTTGGACCGGGTCAGCGTGGACTACGTGGTAGCCATTGCTCAACTCAGTAATTGGGTTTTCCTTTTTATTAAACTTTTTACGTTTTCTTATATATTTCGGGATTTTAATTTGGGATATGTTTTTGTAATAAGGCCGCCATTAGCTATGTTACTTTTACGTTTTAACTTATATTCTGCTACGATCAATTTCAACTAAATAATTAAATATTTTTCGATAATCGTATAAAAATGTTTTGACACCTAAATACTTATGGTTTTCAAAAATAATAATAAGTCCTAAATTTAGATCTTCTTTGATAAATAATTTTTTTTAAAACATAGACTTAATAATTTTATAAATACGAAATTTAAGTTACAAAATGGTTTTTAACAAGTTCGTACTTCAAATCTATTCTTTTATTCCAAAATCACATGTTTTTCCAAAACGACAAAACGAGTTTTTATTGAGGAGCATACCAGATCCGATCAGGGCTTGTGGGCCGAGTTTGGGGTGTTTCACGGCCTCAGACACGCCCGTGTGTCTAAGCCGTTGCAAAACAGGGCATACACACTGACTTGTCCACACGGCCGAGGACACGCCCGTGTGCCTTACCCGTGGTCGACACTGACTTGCATCACACGGCCAGTCACACGCCCGTGTCCAGCTCGTGGTCGAAACTGGCATGTTTTGAATTACAAACTCGAATGACACGATCGAGCCTCACGCCCGTGTGCTCAACCGTGTAGGCAAATATAGGCCATTTACAAGGCCAATTTGCCACCCATTTTAAGGTCAAATCTACATGCATAACCAAGCATTATTTCAAGTACCAAAAGCAACCAAAACATACCAAAATGACCATCTTTTCTAACCATTAAAGAACATATCAAACACACCAACTTATGTACCATTTATCTCATTCTAATCACAAGCATTTATAAATATAATCTATCCACAAACTTAACAAATCATTATGACATCCTTCCATCAATAATATACCAACTTTGCATCACAAAACATAGATCAAATATTACCATATGCACATCTATTTACAAGCCATATCACATAGCTTATATATACAACTCAAAATATCATCCAATTCTGTTAGACTATACATGCCATACTTAAATATGTACACATTCAAAAGGTACCAAAATAGAGTTGATAGTGTGGTGGTGATCCTCGACGATCCCCGAGTCTTCTGTAGCTTTAACGATCTATAAAACAATGCGAATACACACAGAGTAAGCTTTCAAAAGCTTAGTAAGCCATATACAGATAAACTTAACATGTAGACATTCATAATCATATCAAATACAAGATCATTAATATATCTCAATTGCAAATTCTTATTTCTTCTTTGGCTCAATTGTTTAACCCTTGCTTATCGACAAATCACATTTCTATATATCTCATTAAATCATAGCACATTCATACATATATCACATTTTATCTCAACAAGTCTATACACATATCTCACTTTTGCAAATTCAAATATACTTACCTTTCATACTCAAACTTAGTATACATTTCAAACGTACCTGAATCAGTTACACATTTCACATAATATTTCATTTCCCGAAATTGCCCTTTAAACCATTCGGAATAAAATAAGATATTTAGATAACTCGGAATACTCATACAATGTTAACGTCCCATACATGGTCTTACATGTAATCCAATATCGATGCCACTGTCCCAGATAGGGTCTTACACGAATCAAATACGATGCCAATGTCCCAGACATGGTCTTACACGTAAATCTCAAATCGACGCTAACGTCCCAGACGTGGTCTTACACGATATCACATATCGGAACCCTATGTCATACATATGAATCCTATCTATTCCTAAGGTTCGTACGGGACTTTTCGGACATTATTACATTGTCAATACTTTCTCGATTTTCACATGTATTGTAACGCCCCAAACCCGGCCTAGAAGTTAGGCCCGAATTCGGTGTGTCACATCAAAGGCATAATTCAAACGATTTTGTTAATTTAAAATTTTAGGCCCGAAAGCCCAAAATCCATGGGTCTTGTTAAGTAATAAAAAGAAATCCATTTTATAATTTGAAGTATTTCAGAAACCAAGTTTAAACGTAAGAAATTTACTTAGGTTTAATAATTAAGTAAACAGTTGAAACAACAAAACCCAAAATCTAAAGTCAAATTGGAGTACAAGGCCTTATTACATCCAACAAAAATAAGCAATTAAAACTATGTTTTTTGAAACAAATAAACAAAAATTTAAACATCTTGTAGTGTGGCCATCTCTGAGTCCTCTCCAACGTCGAGCCATTTACTGAGGATCACCTGAAACAGTAAATAAAGGGTGTGAGTTTCGAAACTCAGTGTGTACAACCCTTGGTATTCAATTCAAAATATAATCATCACATTGGCCTGAGCCCTATCAAAATCGTTGGTCTTGGGCCTTGCCCCACAATGACCTCATATCATATCATATCATATCATATCATATCATATGCAAAACAAGGTAATGCAAAACCCTCCCAAAAATCCATCCGCTACACACCATTCCTGTAATATCCCGAAATAAGGGTTGCGAGTTTGGTAAATAACTCGAGTGTTAGTAGGCCTTAAGAGTGATTTTAATGTGTTATTAGAGTTCCTAAAACTCTCAGATTGAAATGGGGATGTTTTGGAAATTTTGAAAATTTTGGGCTAAAAGTGAAATTTGAGCAAGGAGGCCTTAAGAATAAATTTTGATAGGCTTTGGCATAATAATCCCCTTGGTAAAGTGGCTTCCGTGTGCCACTTACGGGTCAGCGCCAAATTTGGTCAGGGGTTCGATTGGCATGGGGCGCATAAGCATTTTTATTTTTTGCAAATAGGCGCTACATTAAAGAAGGCCTTAAAAAGAAATCGAGGTGATTTGAATCATAAAAAGGCGCCTGGCCGAGTGGTTGGGACGTTAGCAGCGAGAGAGGGACCTTCACAAGGACTCGAGTTCGAGTCCTGAAGGCTGCGTTTTATCTTGTTTTTGCGTCAAGCAAGGGACGCATACAAGTAAGGTTTAAAAGAAAATGCGATGCAATACTAGCATGAAATTCAAAGTGGCCGAGTGGTTAAGGACTTGGCTGGAGAGCTATGACTAGGAGGACTCACGTTCGAGTCCTGGGAGTCGCACACAAGACGTTTGTTTTTGCTTTTAACGCTAAAGTGAAGAGAGCCAAGGGAAAATAAGGTTTAAAAGAAATTTGCGACAAGATATGGCATGAAAGTCTCAGTAGCAAAATGACAGGATGTTTGGAGGATTCTCTCCAGGTCTCGGGTTCGAGACCTGGGGGCTGCACCTGGGGCTTTATTTTGGCTTTTTCAGGCGTGAGATTAAGGGGCTGCATGGGCATTAAATGCATGCAGCAAGCACGTATGAAGAAAAGGGCTGCCTTGTTCTTTTATTTTGTTTTGGTTTTGGAAGCATAGGGCTTCAAACTTTTATTTTATTGCTTTTATTATATTTTTGCTGTTGGTTGTTTCAAAGTTGCAAGAGCATGGGTGTAATACATTTAATTCTATTGTTTTTAGAATGACAGGATAATATATATATGTATGTATATATATTATCATTTTTATTAATATGCAAGGATGGGTCTTGGCTTTGGGGGAAGGAAGCATGTGCAGCTTGGGTGTTGCAAAGCAAGGCCGAATGGAGCTTAAATCTTTTATTTATTGTTTTTATAATTTTAATGTATAGAAAAATGGATAAGTAATAAGAAAATGGAGATGGCCGGCCTTGGTTTTGTAAAAAGGAGAAGCATGGACGTTGAGATGCATTGGCATTAGTCCTTTGTTTATTAAAGATTAAGTATAGAAAATGGTGTAGTATGGGTGAAGGATTAAACATTGTGATTTTAGAAATTGATGCTAGAAAATTAGCAAAAGAGAGGGCATGCTTAGGAGATTCCTTTAGCCGGCCTTGTGTTTGAGAAAGCATGGCCAAATTTGTTTGCTTTCTTTGCTTTTGGCGCATGACCAAATGGGTCTTTCTTCTGTTGTGTTCATTCTTTAATTTTGGTTTTTCGTTTACTTCAATATTGAGCATGGCCGAATGGGAGAGGAGTTTTCTAGGTACCTTTCTAGTAGCAAAAAGTGTCAAAACTTTTGATATCTTTTCCTTCCCTACCCAAACTAGTTATGGCCGAATGTAGTTCTTGTTCAGGAGGTATTTTCGAATAGGTATGCCTTGCTTGGCCAACTTCTCCACCCTTGTTTGAAGGACTTAGCCGAATCTCTATTAATGGTGCTATCGACAGTGTGTTTGAAACCCTCCTTTCTCTTCAAAGCAAAAATAGTAAGTAATCTCTCCTTAGCAATCAGTTTCGCTTCATCTTTTTATTGTGTGCCAAAAACAGTAATTTTGTGTTGGTCTAAGGTTGGCCAAATGTGGGTGAATGCCATAACCTCATGTTCCTTGGTGTGAAGCCAGCATTAAGGGACCTTGGAGGGATCTCTTGGTTTCGGATAAGCAAGCTAGTGTTAAGGAGCACAAATGAGTCTCTCGGGAATTTAGGTGCTCAAGGTAAGTGTTATGTACATTTCGGCCAAGGGCCATTATTCTTAGATATGGATGTTAGCCGATTCTAACAACGTTTTAATAGGACTTTCAATGACTTCGAGAGCTAATCTACGAGAACAAGTGGTGTTTCGGGATCGTAATAAGCTAGGTAAATGACTCTTGGTATTCGGCCTTAGGCCATTTTGGTACTCAATGTGACCGATTTCGGTTATGTGTTCTAGGAGCAAATCGATAGAAATAACAAAAGCTTTCGAGGTTTTAGTTGCTGTTAGATTCGATAAATCAGAATCTTGCTAAAGTCAGGTGCGTAGTTATCGCACTGTTCATTTGCTTGATATATGTTTTGTAAATGTATGAGTTGTGCATGTTAGCCGGAATAAAGGCTAAGAGTGGGGATACCCAAGGTGAGAAATCGATTACTCAAGTTAATGGTTATGATATTAACTTTTGGTGATGTGAAATTATAAATGATTAACGATGAATGTATGAGTTGTGCATGTTAGCCGGAATAAAGGCTAAGAGTGGGGATACCCAAGGTGAGAATCGATTACTCAAGTTAATGGTTATGATATTAACTTTGGTGATGGTGAAATTATAACTGATAACGATGATGTAAAATAAAGTGATGACATGTTAGGTAATTGTTTTGAGTTATGTGACCATGGTATAAAATATATATATACTTGTTTCGTCCAAATGCTATGGTACATAAGTACGCATGAGATTTGTGATGTGACTTGAAGAAAAGGGTGTACACTATGTGAGTGGTCTAATGCTAGCCTCGTGCTACATTCGTGCTTGATGATTATGAACTGATTGATATGTGAGATTCTATGGATCAGTGGCTTGGCTACGACCTTAAGAAATAAGTCTGCCAAAGAGAGATATGTGATCACTTTGTGGATTGGATTTCATAATTGTATATTTATAATTGTATGTATATATTTTTGGACTGTGTGGATATGGGATAAGCCCATATGTGGGACATTTGTATTAACTATGCACTGAGTCTTGGTGACTCACTCTATTTTTTTATTAAACCTTTCAGGTGGTGCATAATGCTTGGACCGGGTTTGGGAGCGGGTACAAAGGTGGCCATGCAAAACTGGATTTTCATGCAAAGGAATCTCTTGTGTAATGAATTAAATATTTATATATCCGTTTTGATTAAGTGTGTATTGTAATAAGGCCCCTAAAGTATTTCAGTCCATTTCTTAAGTATCGTTATTATGCCCTATTATGAAGATGATTTAACGGTTGATTTCAAATGGTTTATTTTCTCAATAAAGCTTGAATCCGATTTTTTAATAAACTTAAATTTCACCTAGAATATTACAAGTCACGAAAATGTTTTACTAAAGGAAACAAATTTTCAACGATTTTACTCTTAAGTAGGAATATTTTCGAAAGTATTTCGCAGTGGCATTCCAAATTCGGTCGTAGTGAATGGGCCGGGTTTGGGGTGTTACATTTTGGTATCAGAGCATGGTTCAAAACTCGGTTTTGAGGTTTTGGGCTCGAAAACAGTTTTCGAAAGTGGCTTTTCAAAATGTGAACTTCTATTTTGGGCTTGTTCTGGCATGGCACCTGTACCTCCGACCCGAAGTCCACCTGGTAAGTACCTCTGACTATTGAGGTATAGTGAATATATGAATTGTATGGGCATAATTGGGCTTGTAGATTAGAAAATTTGGGCTATCGAACCCTAAGACTAGTCTACTCAAAAACAAGTGCATAAGACTTGAGAACTGAAATGACCCTAGAGATGTAGTGAATGAATGTGTCCCTGCTTATGAACGTGTATGTGACTCTCTGAATAAGAAGTAGCGAACTTGAACCGAACCTATGTGTGATCGAAAGAACCATTTCTAAATACTTTATTCCATAAAATTGTTCGCGGATAATCAGTGGAACAAATTTATAATGCATAAAACTTTTTAAGTCAGATTGTGCGATAAGAGACGAATTCTAGATGACGTGGTCGAGGCAAAATGGCCGTATCGGAACCCGTTAGATCAGGTCAAGGGCCTGATAACGAGGTATCATCTCCACCACCAGCCTTTGATAATGAGCGGCAAGATTAGACGAGGGACAATGTTGTATGCGTTGCAAGTTTTAGAGATGGGTGGTTGGAGAGGGAGAAAATATGAGAACTCGAAAATTTTCCCCGAGCGATTTTGAACCAACGAAGCGGAATTGTTCCATGATGTATCAGGAGTGGCACTCAGTACGGTCGAATATTGGTTGGAAAACAACCAAGTGAGTTATGGATGAGCTCGATCTGAGCCCTGAGGAAAAGTGAAAGAAATGGTGACGCTACTTTGCGACGAGACGTATCAATGGTGGCTTACGGTTCGGGATAGTGTCACAGCGGAGTGCCCCATTCGGGAGTGTGTCAAGACGGCATACCAGAAGAAGTATGTCAGTACTTATTACATTGATGCTCAGAGGAGATGTGTTTTGGACTGGTTCAATGGAACGAGTTCATGGCGAAATACGAGACTGAATTCCTAAGGTTAAGCCAATATGCTCGAAGAGTAGTGTCTACAAAACATGAATAATGTGTTCGGTTTAAGGATGGATTAAGGGACGACCTAAGACTGTTGATAGTTCCTCAACAGGAACGGGAAATTGCTGTGTTAGTCGAAAAAGCTAAGATAGCTGAAGAGATTAAGAACTCGAGGGGATAAAATCAGATAAGGAAGGAACCGTGATAGAAGAAATTTTGAATTGTCTAAATTATCTGAGGGTCTTCGGAAAAGACCGAGGCTTGAAAGTTTTGCTCATGTGACTAAGCCAACTATGAGAAATCGGGACCGTCCGTGTGCTCAGTGTGGAAAATATCATGTCGGTGAATGTTGGAATTGAAATTGAGAATGTTTTAAGTGTAAGTCTATAAGCGATTGAGTATTGTTAAGGTTAGTTATAACCTTGTGTACATGTTGGAATCCTGGTTATAAATATAGTGAAAGCCGACTGTGGATAGACTATCTATCATGAAATATTATTGAAGTGATAAATACAAGTGATGTGAATTATATGGTTTATAATTTTGGTCAGCTTGTAATGTGATTCAGATGCTGATAATATTATTTCAAGCTTTGATGCCAGCAGGCTTTGTGCCATTCAGGTTTGATGCCTACAGGCTTTGTGCCGGTGTATATTTCAGGCTTTGATGCCTAACAGGCTTTGTGCCGGTGTATATTTCAGGCTTTGATGCCTAGGGCTTTGTGCCGGTGTATATTTCAGGCTTTGATGCCTAGCAGGCTTTGTGCCGGTGTATATTTCAGGCTTTGATGCCTAGCAGGCTTTGTGCCGGTGTATATTCAGGCTTTGATGCCTAGCAGGCTTTGTGCCGGTGAATATTTCAGGCTTTGATGCCTAGCAGGCTTTGTGCCGATGAATATTTCAGGCTTTGATGCCTAGCAGGCTTTGTGCCGGTGTGTATTTCAGGCTTCGATGCCTAGCAGGCTTAATGCCTGTGATTATAGTGATATATTAGAGAATTCATGAATCACTTACAAGATGGAATATGTTTATTACCATAAGCTAAATGCTCGGGTAAGTGCAAATCTTTCGTATTTGCAAGAAATGAGATAAGTTGGTATATTCCCATTTGAACTAAGTAAGATGTGATATAGTCGAAGCTTTGGTAAGACTTTTTATATGTGCAATTGATCTTACCATTGATGAGTATGATATCCGTAATGGAATCTAAGCTTAAATATGCTTATGAAGAAGTGGCCATATGTGAAAATGCTAAATGTGAAAAAGTTTGAATTGTGTTTGCATATGTGTATAATTGGGAATATGTGATTAATATGTAGTGAATTGAAATGTACGGATGTTCGTTTGTAAGTAATTTCGAGGACGAAATTATTTTTAAGGGGGGTAGAATTGTAATATCCCGAAATAAGGGTTGCGAGTTTGGTAAATAACTCGAGTGTTAGTAGGCCTTAAGAGTGATTTTAATGTGTTATTAGAGTTCCTAAAACTCCCGGATTGAAATGGGGATGTTTTGGAAATTTTGAAAATTTTGGGCTAAAAGTGAATTTTGAGCAAGGAAGCCTTAAGAATAAATTTTGATAGGCTGTGGCATAATAATCCCCCTGGTAAAGTGGCTTCCGTGTGCCACTTAAGGGTCAGCGCCAAATTCGGTCAGGGGTTCGATTGGCATGGGGCGCATAAGCATTTTTATTTTTGCAAATAGGCGCTACATTAAAGAAGGCCTTAAAAAGAAATCGAGGTGATTTGAATCATAAAAAGGCGCCTGGCCGAGTGGTTGGGACGTTAGCAGCGAGAGAGGGACCTTCACAAGACTCGAGTTCGAGTCCTGAAGGCTGCGTTTTATCTTGTTTTTGCGTCAAGCAAGGGACGCATACAAGTAAGGTTTAAAAGAAAATGCGATGCAATACTAGCATGAAATTCAAAGTGGCCGAGTGGTTAAGGACTTGGCTGGAGAGCTATGACTAGGAGTTCCTGGGAGTCGTACACAAGACGTTTGTTTTTGCTTTTAACGCTAAAGTGAAGAGAGCCAAGGGAAAATAAGGTTTAAAAGAAATTTACGATAAGATATGGCATGAAAGTCTCAGTAGCAAAATGGCAGGATGTTTGGAGGATTCTCTCCAGGTCTCGGGTTCGAGACCTGGGGGCTGCACCTGGGGTTTTATTTTGGCTTTTTCAGGCGTGAGATTAAGGGCCTGCATGGGCATTAAATGCATGCAGCAAGCACGTATGAAGAAAAGGACTGCCTTGTTCTTTTATTTTGTTTTGGTTTTGGAAGCATAGGGCTTCAAACTTTTATTTTATTGCTTTTATTATATTTTTGCTGTTGGTTGTTCAAAGTTGCAAGCATGGGTGTAATCCATTTAATTCTATTGTTTTTAGAATGACAGGATAATATATATATGTATGTTATATCATTTTTATTAATATGCAAGGATGGGTCTTAGCTTTGGGGAAGGAAGCATGTGCGGCTTGGGTGTTGCAAAGCAAGGCCGAATCGAGCTTAAATCTTTTATTTATTGTTTTTATAATTTTAATGTATAGAAAAAGTATAGAAAAATGGATAAGTAATGAGAAAATGGAGATGGCCGGCCTTGGTTTTGTAAAAAGGAGAAGCATGGCCGTTGAGATGCATTGGCATTAGTCCTTTGTTTATTAAAGATTAAGTATAGAAAATGGTGTAGTATGGGTGAAGGATTAAACATTGTGATTTTAGAAATTGATGCTAGAAAATTAGCAAAAGAGAGGGCATGCTTAGGAGATACCTTTAGCCGGCCTTGTGTTTGAGAAAGCATGGCCAAATTTGTTTGCTTTCTTTGCTTTTGGCGCATGACCAAATGGGTCTTTCTTCTGTTGTGTTCATTCTTTAATTTTGGTTTTTCCTTTCATTCAATATTGAGCATGGCCGAATGGGAGAGGAGTTTTCTAGGTACCTTTCTAGTAGCAAAAAGTGCCAAAACTTTTGATATCGTTTCTTTCCCTACCCAAACTAGTTATGGCCGAATGTACTTCTTGCTAATGAGGTATTTTCGAATAGGTATGCCTTGCTTGGCCAACTTCTCCAGCCTTGTTTGAAGGACTTAGCCGAATCTCTATTAATGGTGCTATCGACAGTGTGTTTGAAACCCTCCTTTCTCTTCAAAGCAAAAATAGGAAGTAATCTCTCCTTAGCAATCAGTTTCGCTTCATCTTTTTATTGTGTGCCAAAAACAGTAATTTTGTGTTGGTCTAAGGTTGGCCAAATGTGGGTGAATGCCATAACCTCATGTTCCTTGGTGTGAAGCCAGCATTAAGGGACCTTGGAGGGATCTCTTGGTTTCGGATAAGCAAGCTAGTGTTAAGGAGCACAAATGAGTCTCTCGGGAATTTAGGTGCTCAAGGTAAGTGTTATGTACATTTCGGCCAAGGGCCATTATTCTTAGATATGGATGTTAGCCGATTCTAACAACGTTTTAATAGGACTTTCGATGACTTTGAGAGCTAATCTACGAGAACAAGTGGTGTTTCGGGATCGTAATAAGCTAGGTAAATGACTCTTGGTATTCGGCCTTAGGCCATTTTGGTACTCAATGTGACCGATTTCGGTTATGTGTTCTAGGAGCAAATCGATAGAAATAACAAAAGCTTTCGGGGTTTTAGTTGCTGTTAGATTCGATAAATCAGAATCTTACTAAAGTCAGGTGCGTAGTTATCGCACTGTTCATTTGCTTGATATATGTTTTGTAAATGTATGAGTTGTGCATGTTAGCCGGAATAAAGGCTAAGAGTGTGGATACCCAAGGTGAGAAATCGATTATTCAAGTTAATGGTTATGATATTAACTTTTGGTGATGTGAAATTATAAATGATTAACGATGAATGTAAAATAAAGTGATGACATGTTATGTATATTGTTTTGAGTATTATGTGACCATGGTATAAAATATATATATATACTTGTTTCGTACAAAATGTTGCTATGGTACATATAAGTACGCATGAGATTTGTGATGTGACTATTGAAGAAAAGGGTGTACACTATGTGAGTGGTCTAATGCTAGCCTCGTGCTACATTCGTGCTTGATGATTAGTGAACTGATTGATATGTGAGATTCCTATGGGATCAGTGGCTTGGCTACGACCTTAAGAAATAAGTCTGCCAAAGAAAGATATGTGATCACTTTGTGGATTGGATTTCATAATTGTATATTTATAATTGTATGTTATATATTTTTGGACTGTGTGGATATGGGATAAGCCCATATGTGGGACCTGTGTATTAACTATGCACTGAGTCTTGGTGACTCACTCTATTTTTTTATTAAACCTTTCAGGTGGCGCATAATGCTTGGACCGGGTTTGGGAGCGGGTACAAAGGTGGCCATGCAAAAGTGAATTTTCATGCAAAGGAATCTCTTGTGTAATGAATTAAATATTTATATTATCCGTATTTTGATTAAGTGTGTATTGTAATAAGGCCCACTAAAGTATTTCAGTTCATTTATTAAGTATCGTTATTATTATGCCCTATTATGAAAGGATGATTTAACGGTTGATTTCAAATGGTTTTATTTTCTCAATAAAGCTTGAATCCGATATTTTTATAATAAACTTAAATTTTCACCTAGAATATTACAAGTCACGAAAATGTTTTACTAAAGGAAACAAATTTTCAACGATTTTACTCTTAAGTAGGAATATTTTCGAAAGTATTTCGCAGTGGCATTCCAAATTCGGTCGTAGTGAATGGGTCGGGTTTGGGGTGTTACAATTTCCCTTCCAACCCTACACACCTGTGGAGATTTCTAAATCGACCCACCCATCCTCTACACACCACAGGTAGCACTCACAGCGGCACTACTCAACGTTGCAGCAAGGCTGCTAATCATATAATGGGCTTAAAGCCACCGGTGGATCCATAGTCGTCAAGCGACTATGCGATCCTCAAATCTTCTTTCGTACCATAAATCCCACCCATATGCATCCTAAGCAGAATATCATATGAATGCAACATGCACATGAGTAACATCCACTAAACTCATACTCATCACATAGGGATATTTTCTTCATTTCACAACCCAAGGGTATTTCCGTAAATCTACTCTACAGGGGTATTTAGGTAATTTTGCAAAACAGAGGTACTTTGGAAATTTTGTAAATCAGGGATGTTTTGGTTATTTCCAAATCAGGGGTATTTTAGTAATTTTACAAATCTAGGGGTATTTGGTCCCTTTCGGGTTTTAGTTATGAACTTTGGCCCATTAACAAGTCCTTGCGGCTAAAGTGAACAGACACTATGCACTAGGTAGGATTCTAGAGAAGAGGAGGTGGGCCGCTAGGGCCGCTTAAGTACCAAGCTCTCCCTAGATCCAATCCTAGACATGCATATGCCCGTTACCACACTCTAACCTAGCGACTTGTCCACGGGCATGTTTAATTATTAGAAAGTCTTATGCGGTTTAAGAGTTGTTCAGTACTAAGCCTAAAGCCCATAAAACCCTAGCATACTAGTCTACGTCCCCATAAAGCCCATCAACGCATTTCACGTTCATATAACCCATAATGGCCACATCACATTTTTATGGCCCACTAGGCCCAAATCTCAATCATATAACCCATTAGGCCCAAAACAAATCCAGATCATGTAACATGCATGCTTAACCCAATTCATATAATAAAATTAATCCACTTCATCAAACTTAGCCTCAGGGCCCACCAGGCCCATTTAGCCACTTTCGGCTTTTTGGCTTTTCGGCATTGCCAATTTCGTGTGTGCATAGTGTTTGTACACACCTGGTTACCGCGACGTGCTATTCTACCCTTAGCCTTGAACCTACAACCAACCAACCTTCAATCAACCACTCATACTTAATCAAAATATTTACTCAAAAGCCGAAGCTTTACAGTAACCTTACCGTGTGCCACCGAGTTCTAATAGCCTTTCCTTAGCTACTAATCACGAGTATCCCCTAGATCTGCACTCACACATATCATTAAAAATTCGAGTGACTCATAATCCACACAAGTCACCCCTATGATCACACACATTCGGCCATTCACTTAATCCACCATCGAGTTGAGTACACTTACCCTTGCTAACGATCCTACCATGCTTGCGATCTTTGAACCTTATCCTTGTTTTCACAGAGTTAACGACAGGATAGTTAGATAGCCTTTCGGCTTTTAGCAAAATGTACAAAAGAGGTTAACCGAATACTTACCAAATTTGCTTTCGATTTTGCGACCTAAATTCGGCTTTTAAGATTCGTATGGTGACAGAGACAATTCGGCACCAATAGGGAGAAGAAGAGGAGAAGTGATCAGCTAGAACTAAAGGTGAAGAAGAGAAAGAATTTAAGAAGAGAAGGTATGGGGAATTCGACTAAAGAGAAAACCAAAATTTCGACAAAGGAATGATGGGTTTTTTTCGGCAAATGGAAGAATTCGGCTAAGGGGGAGAAAAAGAAATGTAATGGAACCCAAGGAACCTCTCCAAAGAATTCGGAACCTCCTTTTATAGCCAATAGTCAAATCCTACCTTCCCCATAGTCCAATTCGGCACCCACTCTTCCCACCTCTTATCTCCTAATTTTTCTCCATGATATCTCCCTTATCTCATCCGAAATTCCCTCCTTTATCAGCTCACAAGACCAATTCAAACACTTCAACAAAAGAGTCAAAATTCCACACAACTCTAGCCGTCCACTAAGCAAAATAAACACTTCAAAAACACCTTACCACTACTCGAACCTTGGACCTCTTCACGGCACCTTGTAGCTCCCCTAGTGACGCCACCTTGCCACTAGACCACAAGCCCATTTGTGTCCTATTTTCCCCTTAATCTGCTTAAGAGGCCAAATGCCTGAGACTAGGGTCCACTAAAGCAAGAAAAATAATTTTTTCCCTCTGGTCATCCCTATCACTAAGACTTCAAATAAACCCGATAATACCTTAAAATTAATATTCTAAGTGCTACTCATACATACCAACCTCAGTGCACAGAAATTTAAAGTTTTGAGATTTTTGGGGCGTTATAACCTAATAGGCCCAAATCTACTAGGCCTAAATTCAGGGCGTTACAATTCTGCCCTCCATAAAGAAATTTCGTCCTCGAAATTTCCAACTAACTATCAATCGTACTACCCAAGTCTCACCACTATGCTTTTGTTGCGCACTCTAATTCTAAAGCCAAAATAAACACTCAGTATACTACGGTAGGGTACGCACCATTATTCGCATCTGGAGCGTCTTCGTCCCCTTGGCAACGTGCTGCATAGACCAAAGCTGGCTGCCTCGCCTCCGCATAACCTGCACCTCTACCTGGTGCTCCACGACTGCATTTATTACCATTATCGCCCCTGGCTTGTCCATGGCCCCTTGGTGGTTGTTGACCACCCCTTTGTGGCTGAAAATTACCTCTGCCATCAGCTCGCTCCTGATTTGGCCTTCCTAGGCACTCTCTAATCCTACGTTCCATAGATCCACAGCACAAACAAGCTCCTATTCTCCTCCAACATTCACCCTATGCCCTTTTCCACACACAACACAAGGTGGTATCCCGGTATTAGCAACAGTAACAGGGGCATCAGCTCTAACCGGCCCATTCACTCTGGCCCTCCTTGCAGGCCTCTGTTCAGTCCCCATAGCTTCCACGTTCCGTTTGTTCTTGCCCTTCTCCTTTTCTCGGTAGAGGCGCTCCATGTGCTTTACTTCCTCCGCTATTTTTGCTTTCTCCACCAAGACGGCAAAGTCCCACTCCCTCTGGGGAGCTACAAGTACCCTATGGTTACCCCTTAGTCCATCCTCGAACCATACGCATCTTTCATACTCTGTTGTGACTATCCCATTGGCATATTGACTAAGCCGCAGAAACTCAGCCTCGTACTCTGCTACTGGCTTATCTCCCGGAGTCAGACTCAAAAACTCCTTCCTTCGGGCATCCACATAGGCCACTCCAATGTACTTCCCCTGGAATGTCAACTTGAAGAGCTCCCAGGTGATCTGCTCCGGTTGGTTGCCCTCCTTTACGGTCAACCACCACTGATAGGCCTCCTCCCTAAGTAAGGATATCGCCCCTTTTAACTTTTATTCAGCCGTGCAATCCAGATCATCCATTATTCTTTTAGTAGCTTCCAACCAATACTCTGCCTCACTCGGGGCCACCCCCGCTACTCCATTGAAAATCTTTGCCCCATTAGCTCGGAGTCGCTCGGTCATCGACCCACGACTTCCTGTACCATTATTGGGCCCAACGACCCTTTCTAAGATCCTTAGCATGGCCTGAAATATGGCATCTTTCGTAGCGGCAGCCCGTTCATATGCTCCCCTTTCAGCTACTAGTGAGGCTGGAGCCTCCCCTACTCCAACGTTGGGCATATGGCCCGACTCCAACGACCCGGCCCTAACACTTCCACGGCCTCGGCCATGACCTCTTGCACCTCTTCTAACGCTCGTCGTTGTATATTTCTGATTTAAAAATTTTATGAAATTAGTACATAGTTCCACTTGTTTAGGGCACATGTCTTATGCGAGTAACATTTTTTTAAAAAGTTATTACGCGGTCGAGAATCCACAACAGGCTTAAGTTTCCTACAGGCTTTAATCTCTAAAAGCCTATTTTTAAGTAGCCCATTATCTATACAGTTCCGTAATTTAAACAAACATAGTACAGAGAACTTACTTGGCTCGACGTCGAGGGCTCGGTGAACCACACTTCAAGAATTCTGCAAAAACCTTTTTTTAAAACCCAAAAACTAAGGCCCATTTCACAGCCTGAGCTTTGTAACCGGGCTCTGATACCACTAAATGTAACACCCCAAACTCGACCTAGAAGTTAGGCCCGAATCTGACGTGTCACATCAAAGGCATAATTCAAACGATTTTGTTAATTAAAAATTTTAGGCCCAAAAGCCCAAAATCCATGGGTCTTGTTAAGTAATAAAAAGAAATCCATTTTATAATTTGAAGTATTTCGGAAACCAAGTTTAAACGTAAGAAATTTACTTAGGTTTAATAATTAAGTAAACAGTTGAAACAACAAAACCCAAAATCGGGGCGTTACATGTATATCTTCCAAAGTCATTCATCCCAATTCAATATCAAATGAACATGAATAAATCATCTTAAATACATTTATTAGACTTACCTCGTATTCTGAATAAATGGGCGGATTCGACTACTCGATCACTTTCGACTTCCCTCGATCTAAATTCGTTTTCTTTGGTTCTTTATCTATACATAGTCAAATTTAACCCATTTATTCACCAAATCATTCAATTCAATCCAAAAACACATATTTAGGGTATTTTACAAATTAGCCCTCACATTTTCACCTTTTGACATTTAAGTCTCTATTTCACAAAATCGCAAAATAAACATAATTTCCTTGTACCCATGCTTAGCCAAATTTTCACATGCTTCATATAAGTCCACACATTTCATTTATTTCACATTTTCGTCCCTTAAAATATTATTTTCACAATTTAGTCCAAATTACTCAAATTCACTAAAAATCCAAAGACAAAACATGTTAATCTAACTCATATATTTCATATTTCATCAACTAACATCACAAAGATTAAACATTCATCAATGTCACATCTCATAATCTTCATCAAATTCAAAAATTAAAGCATGGGATTTGTATTACTCAAAGCAATGATTACAAAAACGTAGAAATTATCAAAAACCGAAACAAAAACTTACCTTAATCAAGCTTAAACCTAGCCGAATGAAGCTTGGTTTTCATTCATTCTTTTTCTTGAATTTTCAACACAAAAGATGAGCATAATGGCTAATTTTTTATGCTTTTGTTTTATTAATTCCATATTAATTGTCTATTTCCCATTTTACCCTTAATGAAACTTTATACCATCTTTAAAATGCATGTCCACTACCGTCCATGCCATAATACAATGGCCTAATTCCATTTTAAGGCCTTCCTATTAAAAGAACATAGCATTAAAGCACTTTAACAATTATCAAGACACTTTTGCATTTTACGCGATTAAGTCCTTATATCAAATTAAGCACACAAAAGGATAAATTAAATCACGAAACTTTCACACATCCTTAATCACATACTGAAAACACAGAAAATAATATTAAAATATTTTTTGACTCGAATTTGTGGTCCCGAAACTACTATTCTGACTAGGGTTTAAACTAGACTGTTACAAAGCAAAAAATTAATCAAAATTTAAAAAGCAAGTATAAGATTAAGTGAGGTAACAATATATCGCTATATTGAAACAATTTAATCACACTAATTTTACAAGTTATGCAAGTCTAATGTACTGTTCAATACCGTTGCTAATTTGACCTTCAACTACCTTAGAAGATTAAACATGCATCAATTAAATATTGTGTCAATTAATTATAATTTCAATCCAATTAATAGTTAATTCAATTGCTCCCTTACAATTAAAATATAAGCATAACGTAGGCATTGTTTTATTTAATTGAACAATTTACTGAGACCTAATAACAACACAAACACATTTTCAATAATCTATGTAACACTCCGGATTTTGGGCCTGGAAGTTTTGAGGTTTGGTGGTTAGGGTCACAGAGAAGGGTGTGCTTTTATGTTTATTCTCGTGTTTAAGTGTCAGAATGAGCCTGCTGGTCTGGTGGTTGAGTGAGTACTAATATACCTTGAAGACCTGGGTTCGAACCTTGGTGTGTGCATCTTGGAGAGGCAATTTATTTTGTTTTGTTTTAATTTAATATTTTTGAATATTCAATGCTATTTTTATTTTCTTTTGGCTGGACATTATTTTCCCTATTTTATTTCCTTTTTCCTTTTTGCTTTGATTTTTCTTCCGTTCTTTTGGAAAACGATTTCGCTACGCATACTTCGAGGATTATCTCTTCTCCGTCATCGAATCAGGTGTGGGAATTAAACTTTTACTACATTGTATTATATTTTCTTTTTGCAAAGTTTATGTTCGGCTTTTCTTGATCGTAGGCTAAATCGTTCGTGTTGGGTTTTTAGTCATTCGAAGTAATAGGAAATTGTCACTTTTTGATATATGTTGATAGGGCAAAGGTTAGGGATGGATCTGGTGGCTGAAACGATGGTTTTGAGGCTATTTTAGGGTGGTTTCGTGACCACCCCGACGGCCACACGGGTGTGTGTCAAACCACATGGCCGTGTGAAATTAAGCATTAGGGTTTTCAGGCCAAATTGGTGACACACGGCCTAGCCACACGGTCGTGTGGCCGGTTTGGGGATTTTTTCGACTTTCACACAGCCGTGTCCCCTAGGCACACGGGCGTGTGGTATGGGAATTAGGGTTTCGAGAATTTGGTGTCACATGGCCTGGCCACACGGCTGTGTGGCTGATTTGGGGATTTAGGGATCCTACAAGGACGTGTGTTTTGGAACACACAATCGCGTCTGGTGGCACACGGGCATGTGAGACCCTCACACGATCGTGTCTTCTCTGCACTTGACTTTAGCGAAATTGGGCAGGGAGTTACATGGCCTGTTCACACGGCCGTGTCCCTTTGATTGTCTAACTAGGTGTCACCGTTCTATGAGGTTACATAGCCATTGAATCTGAATCTGACTGACTGGATGTGAATTATAACACCCCTAACCTGTATCCGTCGCCGAATTAGGGTTACTAGGCATTACCAAACATAAGCACAGTTCATCATAATCACTTATCACAAATCATGCACAAAATTAAATTGACTTCTTTATAATAATTTTGTACTCAATTAGTAACCAATCACTAATCCATATAAGTCAAGTCTGCATATACAAAGCACATGACCAATATAAATTGAACATACATTATTAATTATATTACAAAAAAATAATCCATGCTATAAAATTTAACCATATCAATATCATTATCTTTTGTCAAATCAAAATTTCAATTCAATTAATATGTATCAAAACTTACAACATATGTCTTATAAAACATTCATACATGAGACATTTTTAATCATTACCAAATAATCAAATATAATCATGTGCATTACTATTTCATGCACAATCCACTATACTTTCTTTAATCATTTTCGAACATCAAAGACATTTCAAAGCATACGTAATCCGCATGCTCAAAAACCAATCCAAACCAAATATGCCTAGCCATTTTAACTCATCACAAGACTATGTGCATAAGACCATATTAATTTAAACCATAAAGTTCTCAACTTATAATATTCACACATTTGCATTATTTAACCAAATAAAAACCAATATGATTGTTACCACTTATAAAACATATACTAATCATGCTTTAGAAATTAAACATATCAATAATATTTATTTAATTATTTTACTAAACTCATTAACATGAAACATATCATATCACATATATTTTATATTTCTATTAGCTGAATATATTAACTAAATAACATGTCACTTGAACTCCTAAAATAATCATTAATTATGTTTCATTTTCATGTACTCAACTTACATAAACCAAATATAACAGCTCATCATTGTCATTTCCAAAACTAATACATAAAATGTAATTCAATAATAAACCATACCCGAAACACATCCAACAACCATACTTAATTCACTTGAGCTGAATTATAACAACCACAAATATGTATCATACCAATTAACAACCTTACGAAAATAAGCTAATTATAAACCATACATATCATTACTTCATTCCAAATCATATATCAAGCACACCACAAACATATTTCATGGAACATAATTCTCAACATGAACTCATACCATGACCGAAAATGCATAAACATAAGCATCATTACTAGCCATTTTCGCATGGCTTTACATATATACAACTTTAAAAATCGACAACAGCAATGGGTAGCCTATACATGCCATATGTTCAAAGATCAAGCTTTTCAAAATACGAAAATAGCAATCGATAGTGTGACAGATTTCCTTGACGATCCCCGAGCTCGTAACTAGCTTCCAAAATCTATAAAAAAACGAATGAACACACACAGTAAGCTTGAATAGCTTAGTAAGTCATAAGCAAATAAATTATCAAATGAACATTAATATGATTATTTCAAGTAGGTCGAATACTCCCAATCTCAAACACATGTATGTATAATCACATTTAAACAATTAATTCACATTATCATATTATACAACAACACTTGCCTTCATTTCCAAACTTCATATAAACTCAAACATACCTGAATTGTTTAATTCGAACTCACATTTGGTTTTGTCGTATCATTACCCATTGAACCGTTCGGAATCAAATAGGATACTCGGATAACTCGGAAAGCTTGTACAATGCCAGCGTCCTAGACGTGGTCTTACATGTAATCAAATACCGATGCTACTGTCCCAGACAGGGTCTTACACGAACTCATATACGATGTCGATGTCCCAGACATGGTCTTACACGTAAATATCAAGTCGATGCCAACGTCCCAGACGTGGTCTTACACAAAATCACATGTCAGAATCCTATGTCATGACATATGTATCCTAACTATTCCTAAGGTTCGTACGAGGCTTTCGGACGTCGTACTTCGATCGATTCAAGCTCGTAATTAATTCTCCCATGCTTATATCAAATTCGGCATATACACAATTATATTTAATAATTCAATTCAGCACTTATAATTCATATACATTCGAAATTAACGACATTTATTTACTTACGAACTTACCTCGGAAAAAGACGAACAGACCGGAGCAACTATTCAACAACTTTAGATTTCCCATGATCCAAATCTGATTTCCTCTTTTCTTGTTCTAAATTAATACAAATTTGACTTATTTAATCATATATTCATTCAAATTTATCCAAAAACACACAACTGGGCAAATTACACTTTTGCCCCTAACATTTCACATTTTTCACAATTTAGCCCCTATTTCACAAAACAAAAAAATTCAAAATTTCACCACACCCATGCTTGGCTGAATTTCACTAAGGTCCCTAGCAGTCCATTTCTTTCATTTATTTCACATTTTACCCCTCAATTTACAAAATTCACAATTTAATCCCAATTAGGCATTTTTACTAAAAATCACTTAATTAAACATGATAATTTAACAACATATATTTATTTTTCATCATCAAACAACAAAAATAACAAGCTCTCTTCAATGGAAAATCACAAAATATACAACCAATTCAAAAATTCAAGCATTGGCTAGCAAAAACACAAAGCAACGATCTCAAAAATGTAAAAATTTTCAAAAACTAACCTGAATCAAGCTTCCAAAGGTGCCGAATATTCAAAGCTTTCAAAGATTTATTTTCTTCTTAAGTTTTAGCCAAGAAAGATGAATGCATGGCCATTTTAGTTTTTGTTTTATTTTATTTCATGTTATTTTACTTTTTACCAAATTAACCTTAATGAAATAATATGAAAATTCACCTAACCTTGTCCAATATTGTCCACCACTATTATAAATGGTATAATTGACATGCAAGTGCTCCACATTTCCATTTAATGACCATTAAAAACCTTTAACAATTAGAAAGCCACTTTTACATTTTATGTGATTTAGTCTTTTTTATCAAATTAACAAACCAATCGATAAAATTTTCACATTAAAGTTTCACACATATCACATATCATGCTGTAAACACAGAAAATAATATTAAAATATTTTTCTGACTCAGATTTGTGGTCCCGAAACCACTGTTTCGACTAGGGTCTAAACCAGGTTGTTACAACTCTCCCCCCTTAGGGATTTTTGTCCCCGAAAATCTTACCGGTGAATAGGTTTAGGTATTTCTCTCTCATAGCATTCTCGGGCCCCACGTAGCTTCTTCAACCCCGTTTCGATACCATAAGACTTTCACTAAAGAGATTTTCTTATTTCTTATTTCTTTAACCTCGTGATCTAAAATCCTAATCGGTTCTTCCTCGTATGTCATATCGGATCGAATCTTAATCTCAGACGGAGAAATCACATGCGATGGGTTGGATCGATATCGTCAAAGCATCGATACGTGAAACACGTTATGGATCTTTTCTAACTCAGGTGGCAACAACAGTCTGTAAGTAACCGGCCCAATACGCTCAATAATCTCATACGATTCAATAAATCTCGGACTCAATTTGCCTTTATGATCGAGTCGAAGTATTTTCTTCCATAGTGAAACTTTCAAAAACACTTTGTCCCCGATCTGAAACTCAATATCCTTTCGTTTCAAGTCTGCATACGGTTTCTAACGATCTGATGCTGGTTTCAGACTATCGCGAATCACTTTCACTTTATGCTCAATTTCTTTGATCAAATCAACCCCGTCTATCTTGTTCTCACTAAGCTCAATCCAATACAAAGGTGTTCAGCATTTGCGACTGTAAAAAGCTTCGTATGGTGCCATTTTTAAACTCAATTGAAAGCTATTATTATACGCAAATTCAATCAATGGCAAATATCGTTCCCACGTACCTTCAAACTTAAGAATGCAACATCTCATCATATCCTTGAGTATCTGAATAATCCGCTCGGATTGACCATCCGTTTGCGGATGAAAAGTAGTACTGATATGTAGCTTCGTACCTAATGCATTTTTTAGTTTCTTCTAAAACCGCGATGTGAATCTCGAATCTCTATCCGAAACAATAGAAATAGGTACTCCGTGCAATCTCACAATCTAAGAAATGTACAACTCAACAAGCTTATCAAGTGAATAATAAACTGGAATGAAATGAGCCTATTTAGTCAATCTATCAACAACAACCCAGATTGCATCCTTCTTACTCAGTGTCAGAGGCAAACTCGTAACAAAATCCATCGTGACTCTGTCCCATTTCCACTCGGGAATCATAATCGACTGAAGTAACCCAGACGATACCTGATGCTCAGCTTTAACTTGCTGACAGATTAAACATTTCGAAACAAATTCTGAAATATCACGCTTCATATCAGGCAACTAGTAAGCTATTTCAGATCGTTATATGTTTTCGAACTTCCCAGATGTACAGATAACCGACTATTATGAGCTTCCTCCAAAATCATCTGAATCAACTCTGAGTTTCTTGGAACACATTTTCGGCCTCTGAATCTTAAACAATCATCAGCATCAATCTGAAATTCTGAATCAGGGTTGGAATCACGTTGAGCCCGTTTTGCTAGCAATTCATTATCAACTTTCTGAGCTTCGCAAATATGCTGTATAAATAATGGTCTCGCTTTCAACTCAACTACAATCGAGCATTCATCAGATAGAGCCAACTGAGTACTCATCATACGAAGAGCAAACAGAGATTTTCGGCTTAAAGCATTAGCAACAACATTGGCCTTTCCCTGATGGTAGCCAATAATCAACTCGTAATCTTTTAAGAACTCTAACCATCTTCGCTGTCACAAATTCAGATCTTTCTGAGTCATCAAATATTTTAAGCTGTTATGATCAGAATAGACGTGACATTTCTCACCGAAGAGATAGTGGCGCCAAATCTTCAATGAAAACACAATAGCTGCTGCCAATTCTAGATCGTGTGTCAGATAATTCTTTTCATGCGGCTTTAACTGTCTCAAGGCATAAGCTATGACTTTGCCTTCCTGCATTAAAACACAACCCAGACCACTCAAAGATGCATCACTATAAATGACAAATTATTTACCCAATTTTGGCTGAACTAGCACTAGAGCTTCAGTAAACAAAGCTTTTAGTTGATCAAAACTTTTCTCACACTTGTCCGACCTCTCAAACTTAACATCTTTCTGATAACGGAGTTACAATAATTGAGAAACCTTGTATGAATCATCTGTAATAACCGGCGAGTCCCAAAAAGCTTCGAACTTCGGATACATTTCTTGGAGGTTTCCAATCTAGTATAGCCAAAATCTTGCTCGGATCAACCCGAACACCCGATGCTGATACAACATGTCCCAGAAAACTAACTTCTCTTAACCAAAACTCGCATTTACTGAACTTCGCATACAACTGCTTATCACGCAAAGTCTGTAGCATTACTCTCAAATGTTCAGCATGCTCGGATTCATCACGGGAATAAATCAAAATGCCATCTATGAACACAACCACAAATAGATCCAAATATGGTCTGAAGATCTAATTCATTAGATCTATAAAAGCAGCAGGTGTATTAGTAAGTCCGAAAGGCATAAGTAGAAATTCATAGTGTCCATACCTCGTTCGAAAAGTAGTTTTTGGCACATCGGACTCTTTAACTTGTAATTGATAGTAACCCGATCTTAAATCTATCTTTGAAAACATGGCAGCCCTTTTCAACTGAACGAACAATTTGTCAATTTGTGGCAAAGGATATTTATTCTTTATGGTCACTTTATTGAGCTGTCGATAATCGATGCACATTCTCATAGTTCCGTCTTTCTTTTTCACAAACAAAACTGGTGCACCCTAAGGAGAAAAACTCGGTCGTGTGAAACCTCTATCTGTCAATTCTTGCAACTGAGCTTTCAATTCTTTTAATTCAGTCGGTGCTATTCTGTACAGAGTTATTGATAACGAAGTCGTCCCTGTTACTATCTCAATACCAAACTCTACCTCTCGAATCAGCGGCAAACCCAATAATTCTTCAAGAAACACATCTGGATACTCACATTCAATTGGTACTGATTCAATCTTCTTTTCGATCACCTTTGAGTCGAGCACATAGGCAAAGTAAGCTTCACAACCATTTTTCACATATTTCTAAGCTAATATTGATGATATCACTGCTAGTAAACCATTCTGATCATTAGACTCAATCTGAATAATCTCATCATTCTCGCATCATAAATCAATAGTCTTCCGTTTACAATTCACAACTGCATCATGTAACGTTACCCAATCCATACCCAAAATTATATCAAACTCGTCGAATGGCAACAACATCAAGTCAGCCGAAAAACATGAATCCCGAATCATCAATGGGCAATTCTTACATACTTTATCAACCAACACACACCAGCCTAAGGGGTTCGATACTCTAATCACAATTTCAGTAGACTCTATAGGAAAAGTCTTACTAGATACTAAAGTCTCACATACATAAGAATGAGTCGATCCAGGATCTATCAATGTAATAACACTAATATCACAGAGAGTGAAAGTACCAGAAATCACATTTGGAGATGAATCTTCTTCAAGAGCGTGGATAGCATAAGCTCCAGCGGATGCGCGAGCCTCGGATCTAACAACTGTGTCTTTAGTTCCCCTTTGGCTGCCACTCACATTACTCGTGTTTCTGGGTGGTCTACCTCTAGCTAACATGTTACTCGGTCTTGTATTCTGCACTGTGTTTTGCTCAACTAACTCAGGGCATTCACGAATGAAGTCATGCATCGATCCTCATTTAAAACAAGCCCGATCATTTAATCTACAATTTTTGGGATGTTGTTTACCGCAATGTTTGCACCCAGGTTGGCTCGGTTGAACGTTACCAACACTAACTACTCAGATAACTCTCGAGCTCACAGGTGGTATGTCTCGATCACGTCTAGAATAGCCCACAGGATCATTTGAACAGCTAAAATCATCTCGAAATTTCTTTGATGCCAACTGAAATGACTTACTCGATGATCTTTATTGTGAGTCTCTAGCTTCAAAGTCAGCCTTTCTTTTCTCTTTCCCGAGCTCTTCAGCTTTTCATGCTCTCGACTAATACCACGAACTCTTTTATTTCAAGAATCCTGACTAACAGCTTAATATCTTCATTCAACCCATCTTTGAATCTTTTACACATTATTACTTCGATTGATACACATTCCCGGGCATATCTGCTGAGTCTCACAAATTCTAGTTCGTATTCTGTAACTGTCATGCGACCTTATTTTAACTCGAGGAATTCTTTGTGTTTTTTATCAAAAAACTTCTGACTGATATATTTCTTCCAGAATTCAATTTGAAAGAACTCCCACGTAACCCGTTCTTTTGGAACCACCGATACTAGTGTATTCCACCAGTTATATGCAATGTCTCGTAATAGGGATACAACACATTTAATACACTCATCAAGGGTGCAGGGTAATTCATCGAACACACGGATCGTATTATCAAGCCAGAATTCAGCTTGCTCAGCATCATCATCAACAATAGCTCTGAACTCTTCGGCCCCGTATTTTTTTATTTTATTAACTAATGGCTTATTTAATCTCATTGGATTAAGAACTTGAGGTATCACAAGTGTCTGAGAAGGATTAGGTGGGGGTGGGAGTTGTTGAACAGCCGAATTTGTTTGGATATACTGTGTGAACCATTCATTCATCATTCGGAAGAAGGCTTGTTTAGCCTCTCCCTAGTGGCTACTCGTACCTGGTCCAGAATCAGATTGCACTGCCCCTTGAGTGGGAGCAGGTGCATTACTTTCCACATCATCAGCTATGGCTCGATCGGGATCCATTTACTATACAAAAACACATTTTAATTGTCAGGAATCATCACACTATCACAATTTATATATATGGCATGTATAGCTAGACTCACGCACGCTATGTTAGTCCTGGAATCGACTAAATCGTACCTCTAATACCAACCAAATGTAACACCCCTAACCCGTATCCGTCGCTGGATTAGGGTTACGAGGCATTACCAAACATAAGCACAGTTCATCACAATCATTTATTACAAATCATGCACAAAATTAAATCGACTTCTTTATAATAATTTTGTACTCAATTAGTAACCAATCACTCAACCATATAAGTCAAGTTTGCATATACAAATTAATCATATTATAAAAATAATAATCCACGCTATAAATTTTAACCATATCAATATCATTATCTTTTTTCAAATCAAAATTTCAAATCAACTAATATGTATCAAAACTTACAACATATGTCTTATAAAACATTCATACATGAGACATTTTTAATCATTACCAATTAAACAAATATAATCATGTGCATTACTATTTCATGCGCAATCCACTATAATATATTTAATCGTTTTCGAACATCAAAGACATTTCAAAGCATACCTAATCCGCATGTTCAAAAACCAATCCAAACCAAATATGCCTAGCCATTTTAACTCATCACAAGACTAAGCGCATAAGACCATATTAATTTAAACCATAAAGTTCTCAACTTATAATATTCACACATTTGTATTATTTAACCAAACAAAAACCAATATGATTTTTACCACTTATAAAACATATACTAATCATGCTTTAGAAATTAAACATATCAATAATATTTATTTAATTATTCTACTAAACTCATAAACATGAAACATATCATATCACATATATTTTATATTTCTATTAGCTGAATATATTAACTAAATAACATGTCATTTGAACTCTTAACATAATCATTAATTATGTTTCATTTTCATGTACTCAACTTACATCAACCAAATATAACAGCTCATCATTGTCATTTCCCAAACTAATACATAAACAAATTAGTGTCAAAATGTAAATCAATAATAAACCATACCCGAAACACATCCAACAACCATACTTAATTCACTTGAGCCGAATTATAACAACCACAATGTAACACCCCAAATCCGGCCTAGAAGTTAGGCCTGAATCTGAAATGTCACATTAAAGGCACAATTCAAAACGGTTTTGATAATTAAAAATTTAAGGCCCAAAAGCCCAAAATCTTTGAGTCTTATTAATTAAAGATAAAAACCCATTTTATTGTTTTAAGAAATTCATAAACCAAGTTTCAACATAAGAGCTTACTTAGGTTTAATAATTAAAATAAACAATTAATCTCAAAACCCAAAATAAATCTGAAGTCAAAACAGAGTACAAGGCCTTATTACATCCACCGAAAATTAAGTAAATAAAAACATGTATTTTGAAACAAATAAATGAAAATTCAAGCCTCTTGTAGTGTGGCCATCTCCGAGTCCTCTCCCACGTCGAGTCGTCTATTCGGGATTACCTGAAACATTAAATTAAAGGGGTGTGAGTTTCGAAACTCAGTGTGCACAACCCTTGGCAATCAAATCACTTACAAATATTCACATTGGGCCTAAGCCCTATCAACGTCGGTGGTCTTGGGCTTTAGCCCACAATGACCTCATATCATATCATATTGTATCATTTATAAACGAATAATGCAAAGCCCACCCCAAAAATCCATCTGCTACACACACCATTTCCCTTCCAACCTTATGACTCCTGTGGGCAATTCTAGCTCGCCCCACCCCTCCGCTACACACCAAGGGTAGCCCGGTTGCGAATACTACCGAACGTTGCAGCAAAGCTGCTAATCATATATTGGGCTTAAAGCCTCCGGTGGATCCATACCATACGGCCATGCTATCCTAGATCCATACCATACAGCCATACGATCCTCAAATCTTCCTCCGTACCATAATTCCCACCCATATGCATCCTAAGCAGAATATCATATGAATGCATCAAACTCACAAGTAACATCCATAAGCTTATATTCATCACGTAGGGGTATTTTTGTCATTTTACTACCCAGGGGTATTTTCGTAATTCTACCCTACAGGGGTATTTTGGTAACTTGGCAAAATAGGGGTATCTTGGTAATTTTGTAAAATAGGGGTATTTTGGTACTTTTGCAAATAAGGGCATTTTGTGGAAATTTGCAAAATAGGGCTATTTTGGTAATTTACAAATCTAGGGGTATTTTAGTAATTTTTCAAATATAAGGGTATTTGGTCCCTCTCGGGTTTTAGTTATGAACTTTGGCCCATCAACAAGTCCTCGCGGCTAAAGTGAACAAACACTACGCACCAGGTAGGATTCCAGAGAAGAGGAGGTGGGCCACTAGGGCCGCTTAAATACCAAGCTCTCCCTAGCTCCAATCCTAGACATGCGTATGCCCATTGCCACACTCCAACCCATCGACTTGTTCACAGGCATGTTTAATTAAGTTAAGTATTATGAAAGTTAAGAGTTGTTCATACTAGGCCCAAGGTTCATGAACCCTAACATACATGTCTACGTCCCCATAAGACCATCAAGCCCAAATCACACCCTTACGGCCCATTAGGCCCAAATCTCATCATATGGCCTATTAGGCCCAAAACAAATCCAATTCATGTATCATGCATGACTAATACAATTCGTATAACCAACCAAACCATTTCATCAATTCTTAACCTCAGGGCCCACCGGGCCCATTTAGCCACTTTCGATTTTTCAGCTTTTCGACATTGCCGATATCGTGTGTGTAGTGTTTGTACACACCTGGTAACCACGTGCGCTGCAAATCCCTTAGTCACAACCCTACAACCGACATTACTAGCGATTAACCAAGATTTAACGCATACTTATCAAAAATCGAAACCTCACCGTACCCTTATCGTGTACTTCACGTTCTATTAGCCCTTCCTTTGCTACTATTGGCGATTATCCTCTAGATCTGCACCCAACCAAGTGACCCATGTTGTACATAAGTCACCCCTACGAGCCACATCTATGAGATTCACATAGTCTAATACAACATCTACTACCCAAACATACAATTTATTCATATGGGCCAATGGGCACATTGGACCCACTTGGCCCCGCTCGGCCCATCGTGGCCCTAACAGCCTAAACCCACAATAACACTAATGATGGCCTCAACTATCGCGTCGAAGCCCCCCACACGTGCGCTTGCACGCTCGTGTGGCTACCATCGCTGTCTGACCGGCATTTCGGCATTTACCACTCTACAACTAGAGTAGAGAGAAATACACACCTGATAGAAATCGGAAGCTGCTAATCCACACTCCGAGCACTCCTATGCCTAACGGCGACCAAGGTATGTTTTCTCTCCAATCATAGATAGCTCTATATATATAGCCAGCTTCTCACCTTTCTTCTTTGTATCTTTCCAATGTGGGATCCCTCCGTTAGCAGAGTTTAAATCTAACTCAAACTCTTGCCGTCCAATCCGCAAAATAAATACTCCTTTGCTTGTCATGAGATTCGAACTCAGGCTCCCTTCAATAGCTCAACACGCCACTTGCCACCAAGCCACAAGCTCCTCTTGTGACTAAAATCATCGCAACTAAATATAAATCTATGGCCAAATTCTAAAGTCCATATAGAAAGAAAACCAAAATGCAAGAGCCAAGACTTGAACCTTGGTCCTCCTTCCTTCCTTGTGGCATCACCCCCCTTGTCTCTTATGTGGCGTCACTTTGCCGCTACACCACACCTCCACTTGTGTCATTTTTCTCCACATTTTATTCTTAAAGCCTACTTACTAACTCCCAGGGTTTTATTCACCTAAAACCAAAATTTCCCTAAAGCCAAAGTTTGATCCCGGGACTTCATAGAAGCCCCCTAGCCTTCCAAAATCACTCACTTAGTAGGTCCAACTTGTGTTAATGCTGTTCTCTTGCTCCCAAAAAAAATTTTAAACGCTCCGACGCATAAGGCGCATTGGGCCCAATTCTACTAGGCCCAATTTCGGGATGTTACACACAAATACATATCATACCAATTAAAAACCTTACCAAGATGATCTAATTATAAACCATATATATCATTACTTCATTCCAAATCATATATCAACCACACCACAAACATATTTCATGGAACATAATTCTCAACATGAACTTATACCATGACTGAAAATGCATAAACATAAGCATCATTGCTAGCCATTTTCGCATGTCTTTACATATATACAACTTCAAAAATCGACAACAACAACAGGTAGCCTATGCATGCCATATGTTCAAAGATCAAGCTTTTCAAAATACCGAAATAGCAATCGATAGTGTGACAGATTTCCTTGACGATCCCCGAGCTCGTAACTAGCTTCCAAAATCTATAAAACAATGAATGAAAACACACACAGTAAGCTTGAATAGCTTAGTAAGTCATAAGCAAATAAATTATTAAATGAACATTAATATGATTATTTCAAGTAGGCCGAATACTCCTAATCTCAAACACATGTATTTATAATCACATTTAAACAATTAGTTCACATTATCATATTATACAACAACACTTAACTTCATTTCCAAACTTCATATAAACTCAAACATACTTGAATTGTTTAATTCGAACTCGCATTCAGTTTTTCTGTATCATTACCCGTTGAACCGTTCGGAATCAAACAGGATACTCGGATAACTTGGAAAGCTCGTACAATGCCAACGTCTCAGACGTGGTCTTACATGTAATCAAATATCGATGCCACTGTCCCAGACAGGGTCTTACACGAACTCATATATGATGCCTGTCGAAACCAGTTTTTTGGGTTTTTTGAAAAACGGGGATCGACTTTTAAAAAACGGAAACGGAGTCGCCACCGACCTTTTTCGAGGTGTGATCGGGTCACCATAAGATGTATTGTTTTAATAAAATATTTTTATTTTATTAAAATGATAATTTTGGTCTTACGAAATCCAGAAAACGAATTCGGGAGTCGGTTACGCACGAGGAAGGGTTAGCACCCTCGATACGCCCAAAATTGGTACCTAATTGATTATTTATTGTCCTAATATCAAACATTTGAAAAGATTTTTAAATTATGATCCATTTATATATGCGTTTGGACAAGACCGTATTAGATGCCAAAGCTCCATATTTCGGAGAAATAAAATGTCATACTCAGTAAGTTAGGGTATAACATATTATATTCTCGAAGTTGGATTTATCCTTTGTCATTCAATACTTGTATGTTTTAAAAATGAGAAGGATATTCCCTTATTCGGGTCAAATGAAAAACTGCAACCCAGTAAGTTAGGGTACTATTTCTCAAAATTCCTGAATACGAAATATTGCCTTTATTCTTTTAAAAAAATCTCATCTTGAGATACTAAAATATCACGCTCAGTAAGTTAGGGCGCAATATTTCCAAGGATCCCAAGAATAAGTTTTAAATTGAAATATTATGCATTTTCATTTAAAAGAGAAAGGATATTCGGTTACTAGGTTTTAAACGAAGAAAATCGGAACTCAGTAAGTTAGAGCACGATTTTCTTGTAACCACAAAACACGAACATTGCCTTTAGCTTTGAGTAGAACGATTTTAAAACTTAAATGATATTAAAACACTACACCTTATGTAAGATACAACGGAATATTAATACCCAAAGCAATATATTGATTCATACATCAAGCATTGCAACAATGAATCACAAATAGTTAATAGGTACGAATTAACAAATCACAATTCACATGCTAGCAGAAATTATACGACGAAATTAACAATTGAAGAGAAAATATGACATACAACATATACAAGAGAAAATTATGATATACAATAATTTTGAAAGAATGATATACACAAAAGGGAACCAATTATATAATATGAAAACAATTTTTAAATAACTAATATTAAAACATGTTAAACTAATTAACACATATGAACAATAATAAATAAAAAAACCAAATGGTATGAATATAATTTTTTCATATAATAAAATAATTTAAAATCTAATTAGCAAATAAGTTAAATAAAGGCAAAAATTGTATATGGAGTCAAAAGGGTATTTAATTGAAACAGAAACAAAGCTTAATAGCTATTTTATAATAAATAAAAACATTAAAATGTGCGAGGACCGATTTGAAATGCGCGTAAACAACCAGGGGCTAGACCAACAAATAGTTTTAAGGCTCAAAACGCTGCGTTCAAAATGGACTAAGTTGAAATCGCGCTTAAATTATAGAGACTAATTGAAAGAACAAATAAAATAAAACCTAGGGTCTGATTAAATAACGGCGCAAGAAAAGGGGGACTAAACGCGCAAATAATCCCTTTTAGCAGAAACATGCGGGTCTTCCGGGTTCCGAATCGGGTCGGGTCTGGGCGCTAACACGACGCCGTTTCAAGGCTATCGGACTGAGCCTGAAACGCCGTCGTTTCGCTGAGACTAATCTCCCTATAAATTAAACGTAAACACTCTGCAGGCCTCCTCATCCCCTTTTTGAAACCCTAGCTGCAAACCCAAAACTGCCTCTATTTTTGTTTTTTTTTTGGAACCCTAAGTTTCCTCTCTCGTACTCTCTGCTTCTCCGCCGCAAACCAAGACCAGTCCCTAATCTGACAACCAAAGCGCCACAGTAAACGGCGTCTGATGGTGGACGCGGATGCTTTCACACTCTTGCCCCGATTTCCCCCTTTTAACTTCGACTTCGCCAAAGCAAAAAAAAAAGGGAATCGACGACGGCGACGGACACAGGTAAGCCCTTTTTCTTTTCTTCAAATCTCCCCCTTTTCGAAACCCCGCAACCCCTTTTCTATTAATCGCTAAAATACCATCCTCTCTCTCTAGGAAGAAAAAAGCAGAAGTATCTTAAAAAAAAAAAACAAAAGAAAACGAAGCAAAAAGACTACCTTTTTTCGAAAATCTCCTCTTTTTGATTTCTATTGCAATCTCCTTTACAATCTTTTTTTTCGACCTTTTTATAGTCGAATCCTTAAAAAAGAATAATCAAATATACAACAATTTTCTCTTTTTCTCTTTTTCTTTCTGTTGCTGTCGTGCTTTCTTTTGCGTTTGTTTGCAGGTTCGAACGCGGCCTGGGTGCAGAGAGTCGTACGACTCGAGCGCACTGAGGGCAGAACGTACGCATACTGACAGAGGAGGTGACGAGGCCGTGGGGCACGCGTGGGATTCACTCGTATGGATCTAAAAGGGCACGCGTATGGAGCACGCGAGAAGCCAAAGGGGTGCGCGTGGGTGGGGTGCGTGGCACGAGCGGGTCAAGAACGGTCACGCGTGGTGACAGGCGGTAGCCGAAAGGTCACGCGTTGAGACACGCGCCAAGAGGCTTGCGGCGCTACTTACTTCCAGAAACCCCTAGGGTTTTCTGGTTGCCAAAATAGCTTGGGCCTGTAAATGGGTTAAAGGTTTGGGGCCCGTGTAACTGTTTTGTAAATTGGGCTGAAGAATATTGTGAAGAGACTGTATTATTGGACCTATTATTATTGGTTATTTTTAGTTTTAATTTGGGCCATTTGAAACTTAAGTGTAAATGGACTGATAAACTATTTTGGATTTATTATTGGTTTTGTTTATCGGACCCGGGCAAAATGGGCCTTCAACAGCTGCCCCTCTTTGCTCATTGTCGTGTAACGAGAATAGGGCAAAGACTTCAAAAGGGGCCATTTCTGTCCGGTCTTCGAATCTTTGACTTCTTTCGGTGCTTTCTTCTTTGAGTAGCCTCATTCCATCCCGCTGCATCTTCAAGGGTATAGGAACTAACGCTTCGAGCTGCTCTAGTGTAATTTCAGGGAGGAGGGATTTGTAGCCTCAACCTACTCTACAGGAACTTTGAGGTGATAGAAATTCAGGGAGAAGAGATTCGTAACCTTAATCTCTTCTGCTGAAACTTCAAGGTGATAGGAATTCAGGGAGAAGAGATTCGTAACCTCAATCTTCTCTGCTAAAACTTTAAATAAAATAGTTGGGTCCTCGTTGTAAACTCAGGGAGACAGGATTTGTAATTTCAACCTACTTCGCTGGAACTTCGAGGTGATAGGAATTCAGGGAGAAGAGATTTGTAACTTCAATCTTCTTACTGAAACTTCTCGAAAATAGTTGGGTCCTCGTTGTAAACTCAGGGAGACAGGATTTGTAATTTCAACCTACTCCGCTGGAACCTCGAGGTGATAGGAATTCAGGGAGAAGAGATTTGTAACTTCAATCTTCTTACTGAAACTTCTCGAAAATAGTTGGGTCCTCGTTGTAAACTCAGGGAGACGGGATTTGTAATTTCAACCTACTCCGCTGGAACCTCAGAGAGAAGAGATTTGTAACTTCAATCTTCTTACTGAAACTTCTCGAAAATAGTTGGGTGATCCTCAATACACTCAGGGAGGAGGGATTTGTAGCTTTGCCCTGCTCCACTGGGACGTCGAGGTGAAAAGATTTGTATTTTCGATCCGCTTCACTCAGGAAGGCAAAATCTTCTATCTTTAATGTTGTGCCACCGTCCTCTAGGGGACCTATCCTATAACATCGGTTTTGTGTTTATGCTTATGCAACATGGTTAGGATGCCATGATCAGAATGAATCTAATGCTCCTACCTAAATGTGTCTTATGGACGACATTTGCGTGAATGTAGAATGTCATGAGAATGATCCTTTTACGAAAATTAGGATGCAATGATTGGAATGAATCAAATGCTCCTAAATGTGTTTGGCATGACGGCGAAATTTTGTGAGGATGAGTCCTTTCGCATGTTTCAAAGGTGCTCCCACTTGCATCTTGTTGTCATGGTTTAGCCTGGTAACTTCACCCCCAAAAACTTAAAGGAAACACCATTCTGCTCCACTGCTTTGCCCTTGTTGTAATTTCAACGCCTACTTCCTCATATCTCAGAGTACGAGGTCTGTGTCATTGTATAACCTCTCGTCTTGTCTTTGGCATATAGGATTTAAAATAATTTGTTACCATTCTCTGAGTATCCAGTCTAAATACAGAAATTCAATTTTCGAGACAATCTCTCCCTTATTGTTTGTCAAAGCCTCACTTCTGTCGTGATACTTGAAATGAAGGGATCCTTGCTCATATGGGCACCCTCTTTTCCGATATTATCAACCCCCTTAAATCGGGTGAGTTCTATACAATAGTCCTGTTTTGGGTTCTTATATTATTTAGAAACCTCTAGAGTAATATGTGGAACCTCTTTTATGAAAGAATTATTAGTTCATCCATCATTATTTCAATGCAACGTGTTTGTATAGGGGTAATATCAACAGATGAGAATAGAACTAGTATGAGGTAAAGCTTATGATTAACGAAAGAAATTAATCAAAAATGTACATCCTGAAAAGAATAAAGTCTTCAAAAATAACATATTTAACGAGAATAAAAAATAAATATTATGTGACTCCTAGATATGACAGCCTCAACTTCCCTGCCCCAGTGTCTAGAAGACCATTTTGAGTTCGACATGTGTTTAGGAAATCTCGAGTACTTTGTCGATGCACCAAGACGTAACATGCCCCCTTTCTTGTTAATTCAAGTAGTAGGATCATCAAATCATAATTTGAGCCGCCCTTTTCAGGTTTTCAACTCAAATCCCCTTTAGTCTCAAAGCGCCCTTTGCGGGTTTTCGCCTTGGCTTCCCCCTTTTTCTTCTTCTTTTTTTGGTTTTTTGTTTTTTGTTTTTTTGTTTTTTTTTTGTTTTTTTGTTTCTTTTTTTTTTTGAGAAAAACTCAAAGCGAAATTTGTGGGTTTTCACTTTGGCTTCTTTTCCTCTTTAAGTATAGTACTTCTTGACAGAATCCGAATTTACAGGTCCAGGTAGATTTTTTCCATCCATTTCGGCCAGGATCAATGCTCCTCCAGAGAAAGCCTTCTTCACCACATAAGGTCCTTCCCAATTTTGGCATCCACTTCCCTCTAAAATCCTTTTGCATGGGAAGGATCTTTTTCAAGACTAGGTCTCCTTCGTAAAATTCTCTTGGGCGAACCTTTTTGTCATAAGCCCGCATCATCCTCTTTTGGTATATCTGACCGTGACGGATGGCCTTTAGCCTTTTCTTCTCAATTAAGTTCAATTGATCATATCAAGACTGTATCCACTCAGCTTCCTCTAGTTTTAGCTCAGACAAGACTCGAAGGGAAGGAATTTCAACCTCGATGGGCAGCACTGCCTTCATTCCGTAAACTAGTGAGAAAGGAGTCGCCCCGGTAGAGGTCCTGACTGATGTTCGATAGGCGTAGAGAGCGAATGGCAACTTCTCGTGCCAATCTTTATAGGTTTCAGCCATTTTCCCCACAATCTTCTTAATGTTCTTATTGGCTGCTTCTACTGCACCGTTCATTTTCGGACGATATGGTGACGAATTATGATGTCTGATCTTAAATTGACTGCAGACCTCCGCAATCATGCTGTTGTTCATGTTTAACACATTGTCTGATATGATTCTTTCTGGCATTCCATATCGGCATATGATTTCCTTTTTTAGGAACCTGCTGACTGTCGTCTTGGAAACATTGGCATACGAAGCAGCCTCTACCCATTTGGTAAAGTAATCAATGACCACAAAGATGAATCTATGCCCGTTCGATGCTTTTGGAGAGATTGGCCCAATGACATCCATGCCCCGCATGGAGAAGGGCCATGGGGAAGTCATGACATGCAGAGGTAAAGGGGGCACGTAAATTTTATCCCCATAAATCTGGCATTTGTGACACCTCTTGGCGTAGTTGATGCAGTCACCTTCCATGGTTGACCAATAGTATCCAAACCTCATAATCTGTCTGGCCATTGTGAAGCTGTTAGCGTGAGTCCCACAGACACCTTCATGGACTTCTTCTAAAATCTTCCTAGCTTCGATAGCATCTACACATCTCAGAAGTACTTGATCCTTCCCTTTTTTGTATAAGACCTCTCCGTCCAAAACATAATCACATGCTGACCTCCTCAATGTCCTTTTGTCATTTTTTGTAGCTCGGTCGGGGTATTCGCGGTTCTTCACATATTGCAGAATGTTATGATACCAAGGAGGATCATCTCCCATTTTCTCCTTGTTGACGTTACAGCAGTGAGCCGGAGCCCCATAGATACTCATTTGGATGGGCTTCATACTTTCCTGCTCATTTACTGTGATCATAGAAGCTAATGTGGCCAAAGCATCAGCCATCTGGCTTTCGTCACGCGGGAGGTAAAAGAACGTGATATCATCAAATTCTTCAGTCAATTCTAGAATCAACTTTCGGTAATTGATCAATTTGGGATCCCTTGTTTCCCATTCTCCTTTGAGCTGATAGATCACCAACGCGGAATCTCCATATACCTCTAGTATTTTAACTTTGTAGTCTATGGCCGCTTGAATCCCCATAATACAAGCCTCGTATTCTGCCATATTATTTGTGCAATCAAAATTCAACTTGCAAGTGAATGGGTAATGATCTCCATTTGGGGATGTTAAGACTGCCCCAATTCCATTGCCCACGGCATTTAACGCTCCATCAAAGTTCAACTTCCAAGGACAATCTTTTAGGGTACCTCTTTCCGTATCTGCTACAACCATCAGATCTTCATTAGGAAAGTCAAAATTCAAGGGTTCGTAATCATCTAGCGCTCTGCTGGCTAGAAATTCTGCTATTGCGCTTCCCTTCACAGCTTTCTGGCTCACATAGACTATGTCGAATTCCGAGAGCAAAATTTGCCATCGAGCCATTCTTCCGTTTAAAGCGGCCGACTCCATCATGTATTTAAGAGGATCCAGTTTCGAGATTAACTAGGTCGTATGGTACAACATGTACTGCCTTAACCTCCGAGTTGTCCAGATCAAGGCACAACACAGCTTTTCAATTGGCGAATATCTCATCTCACATCCCAAGAATTTCTTGCTGAGGTAATATATCGCCATTTCTTTTCTCCCCGAGTCATCATGTTGACCTAATACACACCCCATAGAGTGATCAAACACTGCTAAGTATAAGATTAACGGCCTGTCTGGGCGAGGAGGTGATAAGACCGGAGGGTTCGATAAGTACTGTTTAACCCTATCGAAAGCTTTCTGGCATTCATCGTCCCACACACCCGGATTATGTTTCTTCAGAAGACGAAATATGGGATCACATTTTTCGGTTAATTGTGAAATAAACCTGGCAATGTAATTTAACCTTCCAAGGAAACCTCGAACTTCTTTTTGTGTGTGAGGTGGGGATAACTCTTGTATAGCTCTAGCCTTATCTGAATCAATCTCAATTCCCTTTTTGCTGACTATGAAGCCCAGTATTTTACCCGACCTCACTCCAAAAGTGCATTTTGCGGGATTGAACTTTAACTGGAATTTCCTTAGTCTCAAGAACAATTGTCTCAAGACTTGGATATGTTCTTCCTCTGTTCTAGACTTTGCAATCATGTCATCCACGTAAACCTCCACTTCCTTATGCATCATATCATGGAATAAAGCTACCATAGCTCTTTGGTATGTAGCTCCTGCATTTTTCAATCCAAACGGCATCACTTTGTAACAGAATGTACCCCACAATGTTATGAAGGTAGTCTTTCCCATATCTTCAGGATGCATTTTTATCTGATTGTACCCTGAGAATCCGTCCATAAATGAAAACAACGAGTAGCCCGCCGTGTTATCCACCAGAGTATCAATATGAGGTAAAGGAAAATTATCCTTTGGGCTAGCCTTATTAAGATCTCTGTAGTCCACACACATTCGCACCTTTCCATCTTTCTTCGGGACAGGCACTATATTGGCCACCCATTCTGAGTATTTGACTTCTTGCAAAAATCCAGCATCAAACTGCTTTTTGACTTCCTCCTTTATTTTTAACACAACATCTGGCCTCATCCTTCTAAGCTTCTGCTGAACGGGTTTGCAATCCTCTTTTATAGGCAGGCGATGTACTACAACATATGTGCTTAAACCAGGCATATCCTTGTATGACCATGCAAAGACATCTTCGAACTCCTGTAGCAATTTGGCGAGATTCTGTCTCGTTTCTTCAGCTATATGCGTTCCAATTTTTACTACCTTCCCCTCTTCCAATGTCACAGTCTCTATTATTTCCTTATGAGGTAGAATTTGTTTCTCTTCCTCTTCTACCATTCTTAACAAGTCAGGAGATAAATCACTGTCCATGTCATATTCAAGATCCTGTGATTCTTCTAAACACATATCTTGCTCAAAAGGATGCTCTGACTCTCTGGCAGCGTCGCTCAAGTCATTGATATCCGGGGACCTAGTATAGTTCAAGAGAATATGGAAAGAATGAATGAATTCATAAATGGTTATTGGTATTATGAAAGAATGATTTAATGGAATCAAAAATATAGAAAAATGGAGGGATGTTTGCTTCAAATGATAGCAAAATGTATTTCATTAATATAATAATGTTTGAACATGCCTATTTCAAAAAGATATCTTATCACTTCTAGGCTTAAAGTAATAAGTGCGTTTTGAACATTACTCTGAATAAGTTTTAAATACTATAGGAATCTCCTCTATAGTCCAGTTGTCCAAAACGCTCCCCGGTTCATAAGGTCGAATATCTGATAAGGTTCTTTCTTCAACTGCCTCCTCTGATACGGCGTTAACACAAACATTGCCTAACATTGCAGCGATATCCTCTTCCTTTAACACCTTCTGCTCAGCATGAATTATCCCCCTGACACAAAGGTCTTGGATATATGTGGAATCACCAGGGGTTCCCATTTGGCCTCTTCCCCCCTCAGGCGAGCACGCCTTCTTTCTTGTCTCTTTTCCAGTTCTTTCTTTTTTTGTTTGGCATCGGGCCTGAATCCCAAGCCGAAGTGGTCTTGTTTTTCCCTCAATGTCGGGGCCATAACTCTCCCCTGATGATACCTTCCAAGTCCTCTTCCTGGCAAAGCTCCTTTCCCCACGGTCATCTTTAAACCCATTCTTGTAGTCTTGGAGATCTTTGGTATTGGGATTCTGTTTCCTTCTATAACGAAAGTTGCATTTACGAGCTCGAGAGACCGAAAAGAGCATTCAGTTGTTTCGCTGCTTATCTCTAAATACGGCATCTCACTAGTCACAGCCGCAATAATGTCCTCCTCAGCCTTTATCGTTATCAACCGACCATCCACTATCAACTTCACCTTCTGGTGTAATGAAGAGGGCACCGCCCCTGATGCATGTATCCACGGCCTCCCTAACAAGTAGTTATATGAGGGCTTGATCCTCATTACGAAAAAATCTGTTTCGTAAGTAGTCGGGCCGATCAATAAAGGTATTTCGATTTTCCCCAATACTTTCCTTTGTGTGCCATCGAATGCCTTCACTATGCTCTGGCATTCCTTCATGTGTGAGCTATCTATTGGTAATCGGTTCAGAGTGGACAAGGGCAGTACATTCAATGCAGACCCATTGTCTATTAGGACCCCTGGTAGCGTATACCCTTTGCATCTAGTGGTGATATGCAAAGCTTTGGTGGATCCCCTACCACCCAGTGGTATCTCGTCGTCGCTAAAATGGATGAAGTTGTCTGCGCTTATGTTACCCACCAATCGATCCAATTTGTCCACCGAAATATCATTGGCGACATAAGTCTCGTTTAAGACTTTCATTAACGCATTCCTGTGTACCTCAGAATTCTGGAGCAAAGCCAATATAGATATACGTGCTGGTTGTTTATGCAGCTGCTCTACCACACAATATTCACTATGTTTCAAAAATTTTAAGAACTCCTTGGCTTCTTCCTCTTTTACGGGTCCTTTTACGGGCGATTCGGACTCGACTAATTTTTCCTCCTCTGGCTCCATCATTGGCGCTTTCCCCTTTACCAAATCATAACGTCTCCCGCTACGGGTATGAGAGCCTGCATTCAACTCTTCTTTCGAAACACTGGCCGATTTCTCCTTCCCTGGTATTGTCACACTACATTCGTAGTTCCAGGGGACCCTCTTGCTATCCTCATAAGCAGGGGCTACAGGTCCTTGTATTATAATCTTCGGTACCATCTTCATCCCAGGTCCACTATGTTTGTTTTCTGCGGGTCTGTGTATTATCACTTTTTGTGCTGTCTTCATCCCAGGTCCACTATGTTTGTTTTCTGTGGGTCTGTGTATTATCACTTTTTGTGCTGTTTGCGCTTCTGCTTCGTTGTTCTTGGGTGCCGAGATGACGATCAAAGGGAATTTGACTTGTGAGCCCCTCGTTGCCGACTCCGAGGTGCATACACTCCTCTCTTCTGTACCCTCTTCATAAAACTCCATTTCTTTGTTGTTCATCAAATTTTGGACCAAAGCCCTGAATTCCTCACATTTCTGAATCTCGTGCCCCAATTCTCGATGATACTCACAATAATTTACCTTTTTTCCTTGGCTCTCTTTTGCAGTGATTAGCCCCTGTTTCACCATTTCTTTCCAGACCAACCTTAAGGGAGTTTTAACTTTCACCACATTTGTTTTGACCTTTCTCTCTAAACTTTCGCTGACTGCATTAACCCCACTATGATCGGTAATGGATTCTCTGCCTTTGGTAAATCTTTCAACTCTATGACCCCCATATTGACAAGCTTTTCTACCAATTTCTTGAAGGCCAGGCAATTCTCTATTGAGTGCCCTGTGATTCCCGCATGATATTCACACTCTGCGTTTGGGTCGTACCACTTGGGGTACGGAGGCTGCATTGGTTTTAAATAGCGAGGAGACACTATGTGCGCATCAAACAGGTTTTTATACATCGCCTTGTATGTTATCGGGATTGGTGTGAATTGAAGCTTCTCCTTGTTCTGTCCAGCAGTGCCAAATTCCTTTCTGGATGAACCCTGATGCCCAGTAATCACTGCCTTAGGTTTATTTACGGTGACTGACTTTGAGTATCCCATGCCCGTGTTGTTCACTTCGTTCTCTTTCCTTCTCATAGTCACTCTTTTGTTATTTTCCCCCGCCTCGATCTTACCACTTTTTATAGCATTCTCAATCATCTCTCCGGTCATCAAGATGTCTGAGAAACTCTTGGTTGCGCTCCATAGCATGTGATTAAGGAACGGGGCTTTCAACGTATTGATAAAGAGCATTGTAGTTTCTTTCTCTAGAAGTGGTGGCTGAACCTGGATGGCAACCTCCCTCCACCTCTGTGCGTACTGATGGAAACTCTCTTTTGGTTTCTTTTTCGTGTTTTGCAGAACAATTCGGTCAGGGGTCATATCGGTTACATGACTGTATTGTCTCATAAATGCATGTGCTAGATCTCTCCAAGAACTAATTTCGATACGGCTCAACTGATTGTACCATTTGGCTACTGCTCCGACCAGGCTATCCTGGAAGCAGTGGATTAGCAGTTGGTCATTGTTAATATACCCAGTCATTCTTCGGCAAAACATAGTTATGTGAGCCTCGGGGCAAGTAGTCCCTTTGTACTTTTCAAATTCTGGCATCTTGAATTTATGGGGTAGTATCAGATCTGGCACCAAACTCAGATCTTTAGCGTCAATTCCGCGTTGCCTATCAGCATCCTCCATAGCCCAAAATTTGTCCTCTAACCATTTACAACGTTCTTCTATCTGTTTTGGCAATTTAGACTTTGCCTTTTCCTCCTTCGCTCTCTCATCGAGGTCAGGAACAGTTGCGTTGGTTGGATGGTCAACCAAATTCGAACCTGACCCAGCTTGGAAATTTGGCGGTATTGAGACACCCTCCTGCAATTGTTGAGGTTTAATTACAACGGGTGCCCTTCGTGGTTGTGTTTCATGATGTGTCAGAGTAAATCCTAGGGGACATAATCGTTCCTCACCATCCTCCTCATTGCCAATCATCGGGACTTTCCCTTTGTCTGTCAATAACTGAGTTAATTGGGACATCATGTTTCTTTGTGATTTCATCATTTGATCCATCATATCACGCTGGATCTTGGCAAGCTACTCTTGCATTTGAAGTTGAAGCTTTTCCTGCATCTCCTTTTGGAGTTGCTTGAGTTTCTCTATCCTCTGATCCATATCTTTTGTTTTCTTTCTTGTGTTGTAGGGGTGCGTTTCTGGCAAAGTTTTGCTGGTTTCCAGGTTGCTGAAATGATTTTTACTTTAATCAGGGCGTTTTAAAGATTTTTAATGCATATGAATGAAATGGATGATAAATGCGAATGCATGAAATGCAAAAGAAGTCGATTCTGATTCAATTCCATTTAGGAAACTTTATTTGAAAACAAAGCTCTTTACATAAAGTGGATTACAAATACGGCCTTGCTTTTTCACCCAAGGCTTTAATTTTTGTAAGTAGGGAAGCTAATTCTCGTCCACGATCTGACCGTGTCTCAAATTGCATACTCAATACATCAGCTTGTACAGCCAAAGTCCGTAAATACTCAGCTATCTCTCGCATCTGTGTTATAGCTTCTCCCATGAGGTAGTCTCTATCATTGACTTGATTCCGAGTATGGTGAAGCTCCTCTCCTCTTTGTTCTTCATTTGCCTCTAGATACTGGATATGGTTTTGGCAACTTAGCAAAGCTGTTTCTAACTCTTCGATCTTCTTCTTCATCCCTTCAATCTGGCTCAAACTGGCTTTTAATTCTTTCACCGAGTCACGGCTTCGATGATGGTGAAGGGATCTCTCGAGTTCCACAATCCTAGCCCTTAGTTTGACTTATTCGCTTAGGCTTTCTGAGAGGTTCTTTTCCACAAGCTCGTTTAGTGCTTGAGCTTCCCTGAATTTTTCCTCCCACTGGTTAGCTTTAACCCTTTCCCCTTGAATTTCCTGATGCCATTGATCGGGAGTTTTTCCTAAACCGGCGGTTCTCATCGACAATCGCATCTTCTTATAATCAGTCTTCAAGCTGTTGAGATCTTCTTCAACTCGTTCTTTCCCTTTTCTGAATCTCTCTGCCTCTGCTTTTTGAACATCAGCATCTAATCCTAAATGCATCTTCTCTTCCTCTAGTCACTCTATTTTCTTTTCCAACTCCCGATTCCTCTTTTCAAAATCTTGCTTTATTATCTCCAATTCAGACGGGACGACTTGTAGGCATTCTTCTAGGGATCTAGCGCCTTCCAAACTGGGTCCGGGTATGTTATCGTTAATCCTCTGGCTGAACCAACTATTATACTCCGGCGTCGTCATAGGTCCTACCAACAATCTTTTCATGCGTCGAGTCTGGTTCCAAGCAACAGAAATTTCCTTGATTTTCTTCTTGTAGTCGTCTCTCTTGAACGGAAACTCGCATTGTGCTAGACCATGAGTCGCTGGTACGAACTGCCTTGACCCATACTGTCTTAGTACCAGTAAGGGAGCATAAGCCGTGGCTCCCCAAACCCCGAGCAAAGGGACCCAATTGAAATTCCCGCATCGGAACAAAATGTCACTGGACCCCAACCAAGGAGCTTTCCACTGAATATCTTCTTCTCGAAGACCCTGTAGCAGTGTAGTCTAATTTTCTTCGGACACATCATTTCTTCTTGGCATAGCAGTTATTTCTTTCAGTGGAGAATAGTCATCACGGAAAACGCGGCAAGAGATCCTATCCACCCTCCAGAAATGGCTGTGAAACCAAACTAATAACAACTGTGCACATCCTATGAACCTTCCCTCTCCAGATCTTCTACAGGCGCTTAATGACCTAAAAGTCTCGGCCAAAATCGCAGGTACTGGCGTGATCCCTTTACTGAGTCGGTCGAACAAATCTGTGACTGCTTCGTCTACATGCCCCAGAGCCTTAGGAAATAGCACCAATCCGTAGATGCTCAATGCAAACATATCGATTCTCTTTTTTGCATCCGGATAAGCTAGAACCAAATCCCTCAAATTTCTCCACAGAATGCACTTATACTCCCCCTTTTGCTTTATTCTAGCTGTTATCAATTCCTCGCTCATCCCCGTAACATTCATTAGCTTCTTCCAGAAGGCTGGTACGTAGGCAGCTTTCGAGTAAATTTTATCCTTTTAGGCTATTGGGCAATGCAACAGAGCGGTATATTCTTCCACGGTTAGCACCAAGTCTACCCTTCCGAAGGTAAAACAACTATATGCGGCGTTCCAATACTGCGTAATGGCTCAGAACAATTGTTCGTCTATTTTGATGTCTAGTAGGTACGGTAAATCTCCATAACTCTGAAAGAACAATCTTCTGGCCTCATCGTCCCATCGATCCCATATTGTTTTCAATTCCTGAAGATTATTCTGCCTAACACTAATGCGGGTGTAATCTCCTAACTCCGATTCATATCCTGCAACCAAGCTATTCCCTTATTCCAACTGCATCGTTTCTGACCAAATTATGACCGTTGCATTATCCTCCACCTTATCAAGAAAGTTGTTTTCCATGTCGAGCTCCCTAATTTAGCAACCAAACCCGAATCGACACCTTTCTCTAATATGGTAATGCATGCAAAGCAGTAAAGATAAACAGGTAGTTAGTACGATAGAAACACAGTTAAAAGCATATAGGACATTCAAGCATCTATTGGGTGACCACTAGGGTTTATCACAACTCCATCAGGGGTAGGCTCTTAGGGTATTTTATATGTGGTTTGTGTTCTAAAGCGGAGGGTACCTGAACCAGCAGATTCCTCAATCCTCACCCATTATAGGCTCATACGGACCGAGTTCGGTTCAGGGGAATACATTTCCCTATGGCTGCACGGAGATGAAAATCTCACGAAGACATAGGTACGGATGTATCTCGGAAGCAATTCATTATCCTGCACGGAGGTGAAAACCTCACGAAGGAGTAGCTTCTCACTTCCACTTAAGGGTGTGACCCAACGGTCATGCAACATGATGCCAAAACATTCTACATAATTACAATAATCAAAGCAATATGAACGAATGCAATAATAGGATAGTAATTTTTGAATCAAATTTTCAACATTTGACAAGAGGACAACAGATAATCAATTTCACGGCTTGACTCTCTTATTGGTCCCTAGTGGAGTCGCCAAGCTGTCGAAACCAGTTTTTCGGGTTTTTTGAAAAACGGGGATCGACTTTTAAAAAACGGAAATGGAGTCGCCACCGACCTTTTTCGAGGTGTGATCGGGTCACCATAAGATGTATTATTTTAATAAAATATTTTTATTTTATTAAAACGATAATTTTGGTCTTACGAAATCCAGAAATCGAATTCGGGAGTCGGTTACGCACGAGGAAGGGTTAGCACCCTCGATACGCCCAAAATTGGTACCTAATTGATTCTTTATTGTCCTAATATCAAACATTTGAAAAGATTTTTAAATTACGATCCATTTATATATGCGTTTGGACAAGACCGTATTTGATACGGGCACGCCCGGACACCCACCAAATTTTCAAGTCGACGAAGCTCGACTCCAAATTTTAATTTTTATCGATTTAAATAAATCGAGTCTTTGAATTTTCGTGAAGCATTTGGACGACACACCTTCAAGTCTTTAATGGTAGCAAGATGATGGAGCAAATGAAAGCAAACGGCAATGCATTAAGAATTGAAAGAATATTTAATTGAAGAATGAAAATTTTGTCTTTTGTATGAATTGTTGGACGGCATTGGAGCATTGGAAAATGGCCATATTATTTTAATGAAGCCAAATGGAACATTTGTCTTGGGAGTTCGCTGCAAGGCATTGAAAGAATTGAATCCATAAGAATTTTGGACGGCCATTGATGGAATGACTAATTGATAAGGACGGCACAACCATGAAGAATTTTTTTGAAGTGGAGCTTAAAGGAAGGCACAGCCATATTGGAAATATACAAATTGCAAATTGAAATTGAATGGGAAGCATGCGTGAATGTTAAAGTGCTTGGGAAATATTAAAAAAAAAAAAAATTGAAAGTTGAAGGAAGGCATATACGGCTATGAAGGAATGAATTTTAAATTGAAGATAAATTGGAGTACAAACATGGAATAAACAATTGATTGAGTGGAAATTAGTGGAACAATTAGTTACCATTTGGACGGCAATAAAGATTGAAGCAAGAAGGCCAAATTGAAATTGAAAGAATCAATAGTGGGATGACCAAACTTCCATGATCCAAGATTTTTTTTTTTCATGAATCAAAGTATGGACGGCATATCAATTTGAAGGAGTAATTTAGCCTATAAATATTTGTGATTTTCTATTTGTAAAAAAATAACAACTTGAATTTGAATGAAAAGAAGAATTTCTTTTGGTGAGTTTTCACTCTCCTTATTCTCGAGGTTTGAATTGACTTATCTAGTTTTCTAGTGGCGTCGTTTCTTTCCTTGTTTTCGAACTTATCATCCTTTCGGGTGTGGCGTTCATCTACCTATACCGTTGGTTCCTATCTCGCTAGATAGTGGGTCTCGGTTTTATTTCGAAATATCATACCGTTGGTTCCTATCTCGCTAGATAGTGGGTCTCGGTTTTATTTTGAAACTCATTCCATCAATTTGAAACTTATAAGATTCGGGTCTTTAATTTTTATTAAAGGTTCTTTCTTGTTTCAAATACGTATCCATCACCTATCTTGCATTTCAAATATATTATTTCCAATAAGGTTATCCCTTTTGTTAGTTGAACGAGAAACTGTCTAATTTACGATCGGGCAACATTAACGATTCGCCTCCTAACCCGGGACGGGCCGTTATCATCTGGTATCAGAGCTAATTAAATTAGGCACGTTTTGATCGTCTTGAGTATTTCCAAGTAAGTTTTAAAAAAAAATCAAAAAAAAAATCGAGTTAAAAAAAAAATTATTACCTTGGTCTGTTTAGATTGTCAAGTTCTTCTCTTAAAAGAGAAACGACATTTGTTTGCTTATATTCCCAGTGTTTTACAAAGTATACTGAGACGAGCCCTTGTCTGTATAATTAGTTAGCTCTATAAGATGTTAGAAATCAACTATAGTTGACCTCCTCACAATTGTTACCTCCTTCAACATATCTTGGTCATCTCTTGGCTTTTCTACATTAAACTGCTTCCCAGCTATCAACCAAACTTACCTTTTTAACTCTCGAAACGACCTACGAGTAGCTAGTAAGTCAAAGACAACCTTCTAGAATCTAGAAGAGTGAATTCGAGCGGTAAAAGGCAAGAGTGAATACATTAAGGAAAAAGCCAGAATTGAGTAAAAACACGAGTGTGAGTGTTAATAATTTTTCTTTGTGAGTGACTTGTGAGATTTTGTGGTAAGGTATTTTAAATTTTGTCGATTTATTTCCCTTTGTTATAATAGTTTCTTTTCAGCAACAAATATGCCTCTAAATTTTGAAAGAAGAAGTGTTGTAGATAGTGATTGGTTCGATCCATCATACAACCAAGGCGAAAGGCGACGTGATCAAAGAAACCGAGGCTTTAGAGATCAAGGATGTTTTAATGACTTCAAGAATAATAACAAAAACATTCCACCGTTTCAAGGTAAAGCCGATCCGGATGCATACCTTGAATGGGAAATGCGAGTAGAAAAGGTTTTTGGGTACCACGATTATTTGGAAAGCAAGAAAGTAAGGCTGGCAGAAAATAGTTTCACCGATTATGCCATGACTTGGTGGGACCAATTTACCAAGAGTCGAAAACGAAATGGAGAGTATCCAATATTAACGTGGTCTGAAATGAAAGACGTGATGCGCAAACGGTACCTCCCATCTTCCTATCATCGAAGGCGAACTTCTTCAACTCAAAGGACGGAGTTAAGAGCAGCACGGCAATACCTGACCAAGGACTACTGTAGAAGAGATTATTACCAAGACTCTTACTCAACGCGGTTTTCGAAACGGAGAGAAGAAAATTACGAACTCGATTCTCTTCAAGACGATGGACAAGAAAGCACGAGTTATTCGACGTATGATTCGAAGAAATCCTACACGGAGTATTCTTCCCTACGCAATTATCGTGATTCATCCGTAAATAATTTTTCTTCTTTTGGAAATTCTTATTATTGTGATTCTTTTGTAACTTCATGTAATAAAAACAAAGAAAAAGAAAAAGAAAATGAAATAAAAAGAAAAGAGGCAAGAAAGAGAGACAATGATCAAGTTTTGAGAAAGTTTGAAAAGGCCATTGAAAAGATCATTGAAAAAGAACAAGAAAAAGAGAGAGAAGAAAATGAAAAAAAGTGTGAAAGGGAAACAAGAAAACGAGATGAGCAAGTAGAAGTGAGTGTTGATTTAACTAACTCATTTGAAGTTTGTTCTTCTTCTGCTTCTTCACTTCAGGTTTCAGAAATATCGCACAAGAACCTACAACTTCAATACCTCCCGAAAGAGCGACGTTTTTCTTTGATTGAAAGAGGTAAAGTTGAAGGTGAAGCTAAACCTCCCGAGTCGAAAGGTAAGGAAGGTAAGTGTGTTGAAACAATTGCAACACCACCAAATTTTTCTAATGAATGTAAAAATGTGGATAATACCATCATTTGCCATCTCTCGATTCTTGGTGATATTTTAAATGATGGTAAGGCAAGTTTGTCTAATAACATTCATTGTGATGTTTTAAACGATGGTAAGACGGGTTTATCCCATAATAACCATTGTGAAGCAAAGAGTGAAGGTGGAGTAACATCCATTCGACAAGTGCAAGACTCAAGTAAGTATGATGATGAATTCTCTTTTAATCTTAATTTGTTTGATTGTGGATATTACGAGATTTGTTCATTATCTAAAATGAAATCTTTGAGCTTTTGTAAATCAGTTTTGAAATTCGTCAAGAATTTTGATTGCTCGATTTTGAGTTTGCACAATTCCTATTGGTTTAACATGTTTGATTTTTCTAAACCGTTGTCACATCTTGGATTTAATAATCAAAATCATGTTTTTAAACCGGGAATATGTTTTGTATCATCTGGTATATTTTGTGAAAAAATCAAGTCTCAACAATTGTGCGTGAGAAATTCCCATCGATTTGATACTTGGTTTTTAAATAAGGTAACGAATTTTGTCAACCTTGTTTTCAAATTTTATTCGTTCCTTAAGCAAATTTTATTTTGGTACATGCAATTCGTGTACATGGATTTCCTATTTTGTTTGAAAAATGTTAATGCGCGAATAAAGCATCGACTACATTACATGCCCGAGGAGAGAAAGTTCGTCTTGATCAAACAAGGTAAATTCGATCTTCAAGTTTCAGCTTGTAAAGACAAAACGGCGCATAAAGGTAAAGTCGATTTCTGTCTTTCAACACCCAAAGGTAAGACACTTGAAATCTATGAACCCATTTTGTTTTCTTCGGATGTTGACAAGAATCACATTGCTGAATCCATTCTTATAAAATCTTTAAAACGTGATGTTCTTCATTGTTCTATCTTGTCTGATAATGGACTATCTGTTTTGGTTCTTGACAAAAGGATAATTGTTTTCGATAAGTGTCATGAAGCAATTGTTGAAGCATTTTGTTCATTTTGGATGTTGAAAAAGCTCATAATGATGATTGCCATTTTGTAAAGCATTTAGATCATGAATTATTTGAATGCCCTACCTTGATTGATGATCTATTTGTTTTAAAGGAAAATAAAAAGATTTTTGTGTTTGATCGTTTTTATTCATGTGCGAACACGAAGCAAGGTTTGAATGTTCAATTTCAGGTGCCATATGCGTTTTCTTCATTACTTGCTTTTCACAATTATATCTATCATTTGATGTGTTATTCGCATGATTATTTTGTCTTGTGGGATCCAATTAGATCGTGTGCATGCTTTAAAGCTTATCCGATTTTATTCCAAGATTTTGACAAGGCTTTGATCATTTTGTATGATGAAGTGCTTATGCCTGTTCGCGTGCGATTTATTTGTTTGATGTTGATTTTATACGAGTCGCAAGTATGTTTAAAACATTTCTTGCTAATTCTTGAATTTTCTTTTCAGGAATTGCGATTATCATCCATCCCGTTTGATCGAGGAAAGACGAACAATAAGCTTTGTTCGAACAACCAACGGGTCGATTCGAGGACGAATCGTCTTGAAGAGGGAGGGGATGATACGGGCACGCCCGGACACCCACCAAATTTTCAAGTCGAAGAAGCTCGACTCCAAATTTTAATTTTTATCGATTTAAATAAATCGAGTCTTTGAATTTTCGTGAAAATTAAATTGCTAAATTTTAATTAAATGAATTAAACATCTTAATTTATTTAGTTGATTTTCTATAGCAAATTAATTTTACCAAATAAATTAGCCTTAGTATTTTAATATGTCTAGTGTCTAAACTAAAGTATTTTAATTTTTTTGGTTCAAGCTAAATTTTTATTCAAAATTAATGTGTGTGAATTATTGCATGTGTTTAATTGTGTTTTAAAGTTGTGAATTTAATTGTGCAGGTGGGAGAATAATGGATGACCATGATAGAAATTGGAGCTTGAATGGAATGAATAAATTATTAAAAGAAATGAAGCATTTGGACGACACACCTTCAAGTCTTTAATGGTAGCAAGATGATGGAGCAAATGAAAGCAAACGGCAATGCATTAAGAATTGAAAGAATATTTAATTGAAGAATGAAAATTTTGTCTTTTGTATGAATTGTTGGACGGCATTGGAGCATTGGAAAAAGGCCATATTATTTTAATGAAGCCAAATGGAACATTTGTCTTGGGAGTTCGCTGCAAGGCATTGAAAGAATTGAATCCATAAGAATTTTGGACGGCCATTGATGGAATGACTAATTGATAAGGACGGCACAACCATGAAGAATTTTTTTGAAGTGGAGCTTAAAGGAAGGCACAGCCATATTGGAAATATACAAATTGCAAATTGAAATTGAATGGGAAGCATGCGTGAATGTTAAAGTGCTTGGGAAATATTAAAAAAAAAAAAAATTGAAAGTTGAAGGAAGGCATATACGGCTATGAAGGAATGAATTTTAAATTGAAGATAAATTGGAGTACAAACATGGAATAAACAATTGATTGAGTGGAAATTAGTGGAACAATTAGTTACCATTTGGACGGCAATAAAGATTGAAGCAAGAAGGCCAAATTGAAATTGAAAGAATCAATAGTGGGATGACCAAACTTCCATGATCCAAGATTTTTTTTTTTTTCATGAATCAAAGTATGGACGGCATATCAATTTGAAGGAGTAATTTAGCCTATAAATATTTGTGATTTTCTATTTGTAAAAAAATAACAACTTGAATTTGAATGAAAAGAAGAATTTCTTTTGGTGAGTTTTCACTCTCCTTATTCTCGAGGTTTGAATTGACTTATCTAGTTTTCTAGTGGCGTCGTTTCTTTCCTTGTTTTCGAACTTATCATCCTTTCGGGTGTGGCGTTCATCTACCTATACCGTTGGTTCCTATCTCGCTAGATAGTGGGTCTCGGTTTTATTTCGAAATATCATACCGTTGGTTCCTATCTCGCTAGATAGTGGGTCTCGGTTTTATTTTGAAACTCATTCCATCAATTTGAAACTTATAAGATTCGGGTCTTTAATTTTTATTAAAGGTTCTTTCTTGTTTCAAATACGTATCCATCACCTATCTTGCATTTCAAATATATTATTTCCAATAAGGTTATCCCTTTTGTTAGTTGAACGAGAAACTGTCTAATTTACGATCGGGCAACATTAACGATTCGCCTCCTAACCCGGGACGGGCCGTTATCAGTATTGGATGCCAAAGCTCCATATTTCGGAGAAATAAAATGTCATACTCAGTAAGTTAGGGCATAACATCTTATATTCTCGAAGTTGGATTTATCCTTTGTCATTCAATACTTGTATGTTTTAAAAATGAGAAGGATATTCCCTTATTCGGGTCAAATGAAAAACTGCAACCCAGTAAGTTAGGGTACTATTTCTCAAAATTCCCGAATACAAAATATTGCCTTTATTCTTTTAAAAAAATCTCATCTTGAGATACTAAAATATCACACTCAGTAAGTTAGGGCGCAATATTTCCAAGGATCCCAAGAATAAGTTTTAAATTGAAATATTATGCATTTTCATTTAAAAGAGAAAGGATATTCAGTTACTAGGTTTTAAACGAAGAAAATCGGAACTCAGTAAGTTAGAGCACGATTTTCTTGTAACCACAAAACACGAACATTGCCTTTAGCTTTGAGTAGAACGATTTTAAAACTTAAATGATATTAAAACACTACACCTTATGTAAGATACAACGGAACATTAATACCCAAAGCAATATATTGATTCATACATCAAGCATTGCAACAATGAATCACAAATAGTTAATAGGTACGAATTAACAAATCACAATTCACATGCTAGCAGAAATTATAAGACGAAATTAACAATTGAAGAGAAAATATGGCATACAACATAACAAGAGAAAATTATGATATACAATAATTTTGAAAGAATGATATACACAAAAGGGAACCAATTATATAATATGAAAACAATTTTTAAATAAATAATATTAAAACATGTTAAACTAATTAACACATATGAACAATAATAAAAAAAAACAAATGGTATGAATATAATTTTTTCATATAATAAAATAATTTAAAATCTAATTAGCAAATAAGTTAAATAAAGGCAAAAATTGTATATGGAGTCAAAAAGGTATTTAATTGAAACAGAAACAAAGCTTAATAGCTATTTTATAATAAATAAAAACATTAAAATGCGCGAGGATCGATTTGAAATGCGCGTAAACAACCAGGGGCTAGACCAACAAATAGTTTTAAGGCAAAAAACGTTGCGTTTGGAATGGACTAAGTTGAAATCGCGCTTAAATTATAGAGACTAATTGAAAGAACAAATAAAATAAAACCTAGGGTCTGATTAAATAACGGCGCAAGAAAAGGGGGACTAAACGCGCAAATAATCCCTTTTAGCAGAAACACGCGGGTCTTCCGGTTCTGAATCGGGTCGGGTCTGGGCGCTAACACGACACTGTTTCAAGGCTATCGGACTGAGCCTGAAACGCCGTCGTTTCGCTGAGACTAATCTCCCTATAAATTCAACTTAAACACTCTGCAGGCCTCCTCTTCCCCTTTTTGAAACCCTAGCCGCAAACCCAAAACTACCTCTATTTTTGTTTTTTTTCGGAACCCTAAGTTTCCTCTCTCGCACTCTCTGCTTCTCCGCCGCAAACCAAGACCAGTCCCTAATCTGACCACGAAAGCGCCACGGTAAACGGCGTCTGATGGTGGACGCGGATGCTTTCACACTCTTGCCCCGATTTCCCCCTTTTAACTTCGACTTCGACAAAGCAAAAAAAAGGGAATCGATGACGGCGACGGACACAGGTAAGCCCTTTTTCTTTTCTTCAAATCTCCCCCTTTTCGAAACCCCGCAACCCCTTTTCTATTAATCGCTAAAATACCATCCTCTCTCTTTAGGAAGAAAAAAGCAGAAGTATCTTAAAAAAACGAAAGAAAACGAAGCAAAAAGACTACCTTTTTTCGAAAATCTCCTCTTTTTGATTTCTATTGCAATCTCCTTTACAATCTTTTTTTTTTTCACCTTTTTATAGTTGAATCCTTAAAAAAGAATAATCAAATATACAACAATTTTCTCTTTTTCTCTTTTTCTTTCTGTTGCTGTCGTGCTTTCTTTTGCGTTTGTTTGCAGGTTCGAACGCGGCCTGGGTGCAGAGAGTCGTACGACTCGAGCGCGCTGAGGGCAAAACGTACGCATACTGACAGAGGAGGTGACAAGGCCGTGGGGCGCGCGTGGGATTCACTCGTATGGATCTGAAAGGGCGCGCGTATGGAGTGCGCGAGAAGCCAAAGGGGCGCGCGTGGGTGGGGTGCGTGGCACGAGCGGGTCACGAACGGTCACGCGTGGTGACAGGCGGTAGCCGAAAGGTCGCGCGTTGAGACACGCGCCAAGGGGCTTGCGGCGCTACTTACTTCCAGAAACCCCTAGGGTTTTCTGGTTGCCAAAATAGCTTGGGCCTGTAAATGGGTTAAAGGTTTGGGGCCCGTGTAACTGTTTTGTAAATTGGGCTAAAGAATATTGTGAAGAGACTGTATTATTGGACCTATTATTATTGGTTATTTTTAGTTTTAATTTGGGCCATTTGAAACTTAAGTGTAAATGGACTGATAAACTATTTTGGATTTATTATTGGTTTTGTTTATCGGACCCGGGCAAAATGGGCCTTCAATAATGCCGATGTCCCAGACATGGTCTTACACGTAAATATCAAGTCGATGCCAACGTCCCAGCGATGGTCTTACACAAAATCACATGTTGGAATCCTATGTCATGACATATGTATCCTAACTAATCCTAAGGTTCATACGGGGCTTTCGGACATCGTACTTCGATCGATTCAAGCTCGTAATTAATTCTCCCATGCTTATATCAAATTTGACATATACACAATTATATTTAATAATTCAATTCAGCACTTATAATTCATATACATTCGAAATTAACGACATTTATTTACTTATGAACTTACCTCGGACAAAGACGAATGGACCGGAGCGACTATTCAACAACTTTAGATTTCCCTTTATCCAAATTCGATTTCCTCTTTTATTGATCTAAATTAATACAAATTTGACTTATTTAATCATATATTCATTCAAATTTATCCAAAAACACATAAATGGATAAATTACACTTTTGCCACTGATATTTCACATTTTTTACAATTTAGTCCCTATTTCACAAAACACAAAATATTCAAAATTTCACCACACCCATGCTAGGCTGAATTTCACTAAGGTCCTAGCAGTCCATTTCTTTCATTTATTTTACATTTTGACCCCTCAATTTACAAAATTCACAATTTAATCCCAATTAGGCATTTTTACTAAAAATCACTTAATTAAACATGATAATCTAACAACATATATTTATTTTTCATCATCAAACAACAAAAACAACAAGCTCTCTTCAATGGAAAATCACAAAATATACAACCAATTCAAAAATTCAAGCATGGGCTAGCTAAAACACAAAGCAACGATCTCAAAAATGTAAAAATTTTCAAAAACTGACCTGAATCAAGCTTCCAAAGGTGCCGAATATTCAAAGCTTTCAAAGATTTATTTTCTTCTTAATTTTCGGCCAAGAAAGATGAATGCATGGCCATTTTAGTTTTTGTTTTATTTTATTTCATGTTATTTTACTTTTTACCAAATTAACCTTAATGAAATAATATGATCACTATCTGATCAGGTAGTTCATACTGTATGTCTGTACCACGGGTTACTGCATGGCACTGTACAGCTTACTGATAGCCCCTAATACCCAGAGGGTCATGGGCAGACCTAATACCCTTAGGGTCATGGACATTATTGGAGTGCAGGGATGGATGGTCTTTACGAGGTCTTGTGTGGTGTGATTGGTTGGATAAGCTCAAACAGCTCTCATGTAGAGTGATGGGGGACGGAGTGTTGTGTTGGCTGGTTGGGTGGGTTTTATAATTCAATTGCATTCATAAGTGTCTGTTGACTATTCTATGCGCTAGAATATCTAATTGTTCTATTTGACTAAAAAGAACTTTTGTGGTTCTACGTACATTGTAACTCCGATTGTATCTGACTGACTGAATAGAACTGGTGACTCTTTTGTGAATTGTGATTATTTGCTTGAGACTTCTGTCTCGAAGTTACCATCTGATTCTATAAGTATGTTCCACTTCTGAACTGCTATAGGTTTTCTGTTCTGGTGGTTGAGTGAGTGCTAGTATACCTTGAGGACCTGAGTTCGAACCTTGGTGTGTGCATTTTTGAGAGGCAATTTATTTTGTTTTGTTTTAATTTAATATTTTTAAATATTTAATGTTATTTTTATTTTTATTTTTATTTTTATTTTCTTTTGGTTGGACGTTATTTTCCCTGTTTTCTTTCCTTTTTCCTTTTTGCTTTGATTTTTCTTCCATTCTTTTGGAAAACAGTTTCACTGCGCATACTTCGAGGATTCTCGCTTCTCCATCGTCGAATCAGGTATGGGAATTAAACTTTTTACTACACTATATTATATTTTCTTTTTGCAAAGAAATACGTTCGGCTTTTCTTGATCGTAGGCTAAACCGTTGGTGTTGGGTTTTTAGTCATTGGAAGTAATGTGAAATTGTCACTTTTTGATATATATTGATGGGGCAAAGGTTGGGGATGGATCTGGTGGCTAAAATGGTGGTTTTGGGGCTATTTCAGCGTGGTTTCGTGACCACCTCGATGGCCACACGGACGTGTGTCGACCCACACGGCCGTGTGATATTGGGCATTAGGGTTTTCAGGCCAAATTGGGTGCCACACAGCCTGGCCACACTGTTGTGTAGCCGATTTGGGGATTTTGTCGATTTTCACACGACTGTGTCCCCTGGGCACACGGGCACACATAGCCTGGCCACACGGTCGTGTGGCTGATTTGGGGATTTAGGGATCCCACAGGGGCGTGTGAGACCCTCACATGGTCGTGGCTACTCTGTACTAGACTTTAGCGAAATTGGGTAGGAAGTTACATGGCCGTTTTCTACCCTTCACACGGGCGTTTGGACTCCCACATGGCCTGGACTGCTCCACACGGCTAGAATACACGGGCGTGTGGCCCTATATCGCCAGATTTTGGTTCTATGTCAATTTAAGCTTATTTGTGACTCTGTGTGTTTCAACCCTTGGTTAAGCTTTAGTAAGGGTAATTATGACTCTGTTTCGACTTCGATTTAGGTGAGATTCGTGATCGGTTGTGTAACATGTTTGTTTCTAAACCCGGCTGACGAGGTTTGTGTGCAATATGCTTCTGTTCGATTGTCTGACTAGGTGTCACCGTTTTGTGATGTTACATAGCCATTGAATCTGAATCTGACTGACTGGATGTGAATGACTATCTGTAATCTTGTACTCTGATTCTTTTCATCCGTTTGCACACATATATATGCATATAATGTTTTTGGGTAGGATTGTGAAGAGAATGAATGTAACAGCCCGATTTTGAGGCTAGTCGGAACAGTGATTTGAACCACTAATCCGAGGTTAGAGAAATTATTTTTAATATTATTTTATATGTTATAGCATGATTATATGAGTACATGAAAATTTTGGTGAATTAATTTTAGTGATTACTTGCTTAATTTCGAAAAAGGACTAAATCGTATAAAGTTCAAAAGTTTTGTTCTACAAGCTAAAGGTGTTAAATAGCTATTGAACACTAAAGTAGAGGTCCTTATTGAGTAAATAGACCAATAAAATTATGGTGGCTAGACATGGAATTTCTAATTGGAGACAAAGTCATAAAATGGTCAAAATTAGGTGACATTAGGTGACTTGTTTAATAAAAAAATAAAACAAAAAGAGAGGAGGCTATCATCTTCTCTTCGCCAGCGAAATTCTTAGCAAAAAAAGGGGGGTTTTGAGAGCTCAAATTTCAGCCAAGCTTTTCTCTTGCAAGTAAGTGATTTTGGTGGTTGTTTTTGTTTATTTTTGTGTTTTTGGAACCCCTATAGCTTAATTTAGCTAATGAGGGGACTATTTTGCAAAATGGTTGATAGTCTAGAGATTTACCATAAGAGGATTTGTGATGCTTGCTAAGTATTTATGGAAGAAAATGAATCTTGGTTGTTAAATAAACAACTTTTGTGAAAGGGGTTTTCATGAAAACACCTAAAAGGATTATTTTGTGAAGTTTATAAAATAGGTTGTAAATGTGTGAAACAATTGAAAATTGTAAGTTGCTATAAGAGTAACAAAGTTTATGCTAGGCTTGTTAAAGGAAGAAAATTGATTAAAATCGTTTTACGAGCCTAGGGGCAAAATCATAATTATGTGAAAGTCTAGGGGCAAAATGGTAATTTTTCCCAGGTATGAATTATAGATTGTCTTGATTAATGTAGTGATTAAATAAGTGAAATTGTCATTATAGATCAAGAAAAACGGAGTCCGGACCTAGACCGGGGGAAAACCAAACTAGTAGACTAATTCAATCTAGTTGTCCATTTTTTGTGTACCGAGGTAAGTTGTACGTAAATAATACAACTTTATTGTTATTATGTATTGAACAATTAATATGGCATAAAGTGTTTGATTATTGTTGTGAATATGCATGATGAGAATTGATGTAGTAAAAACTCCCGGTTGAACATTAGGAATAGATTGGATGTCCATGCCATGACATTTGGGTGATAATGTGTGCTAGTGTTAAACCATGTCTGGGACATGGCATCAATGTTGATATGTGTGCTAGTGTAAGACCATGTCTAGGACATGGCATCGGCCACATTATGAGAGCCAGTGTAAGACCATGTCTAGGACATGGCATCAACGTTGATATGTGTGCTAGTGTAAGACCACGTCTAGGACATAGCATTGGCCACATTATGAGAGCCAGTGTAAGACCGTGTCTGGGACATGGCATCGACATTTTAGTCTATTGTGTGAGGCTTATCGGATATCCTTTAGTATCCAATTGGTTCTACGGGTTATTTAAAGCTTATGATAAAGATATGAATGGATATAATCATGTTGTGAATGGTACAAGTTCTTACTCGGAACTCATGAGATATGAGCTTAGTTATGATGCCTTAATGGTAAGGATGAAATTGAGTAAGTTCTATCTATGAGAATGATTTCGGGACGATCTTGTAATCTTTGGCTTATACTTGTGATGTGTAAATATGTAGTAAATCTACCATTGTTAAATCAAGAATGTTTTGCTGGTTTATAATATGCTATGTGTTTAAAGATGCATGGTTGATGTTGTTACTTATTTGCATGCAACTTACTAAGTTTTATGCTTACTCCCTCTCTTTTCTACTTTCTTATAATGCCTCCAAGCTAGCTTAGGAATCAAGGGACGTCGGAGGCATTGATCACATTATCACCTGAAGTTTTTGGTATAGTTAGCTTAAATGTTTTGAGCGTGGCATGTATAGGGACTTAGTCTTTTTGTTAAGTGTCATATTGTGTCAGCCAAATGTGTTGGTTTGTCATGAAGTTGATTCATTTTGTATAAGGCCATAGTTGATGGCTAATACTTGTTGTTGATAAATGCAAATGTTGTTGTTTCCATGAATGTGGTTAATACATGATTTGGTCAGATGTTTATGTGTGGATTAGTGTTACTTGATGTGGCTTATGTTGGTGCAAGTAAAGGTGGCAAAAGGGCTTGGTAAATAGCCTTGTTTTGTCCACATAGGTAGACACGCGGGCATGTGTCTAAGCCGTATGTGACACACGGTTTGCCCCATGGGCTTGTAGTCCGGTCGTGTGTTCCCTGTACCTTAATTTGGTAAAACAGAATGTCCAGTAGTAACCACACGGCCTGAGGCACGGCCGTGTGTCTCAACCGTGTGGATGACACGGCCATAATACATAGGCATGTGCCCAGGCCATGTGAAGTCTACACTTTAAATGCGAAATTAAATTTGCCACATGGCCTAGCACGCAGGCGTGTGCCTTGGCCATGTGACCCTAAAATGTTGCTGAAGTCAGAAACAGAATGTCAAGGTTTTAACACACGAGCTGAGACACGGGCATGTCATGGTCGTGGGACACGGGCCATGGACATGGACGTGCGCCAGGCCGTGTGAAAACCCTTGTAGGTTTGAATTGAAAAATAAATCCACACGGCTAGGGACATGGGCGTGTGTGACCACACGGTCTGCCCACACGAGCGTGTCCCTTGCCACACGAGCGTGTGCCCCTATTTTCAGTGAAATTTTCCAAAGTTTTCTAAAGTGCCTGGTTTAGTACCGAACCATTTCTAAATTATGTTTTGGGCCTCGTAGGCCCATATTAGGGACTTTAAGATGAAGTTTGAAAAGTTTTAAATTTGAATGAAATTTCATAACCCGAAAATGTTTGTATGCATGTTGTTAAGTTAGGTAATGCCTCGTACCTTGTTCCAGCATAGGATACGGGTAAGGGTTGTTACAAGGAAGACTAAAACTGAACTAAACTGACAGCTGATCTCCTGGTTGTTAGCCCCTAATATCCGGAGGGTCGTGGACAGCCCCAATACCCTGAAGGTCGTGGACTATGCTATTAGCGGGTTACCGCATTGCACATTACAGCTCATACGTCAGCCTTGCTGCGTGTACGTATCTGATCTGCTAGTTTAATTGCATTTTACCGGTAGAGCGATTTACCGCATTGCACTGTACCGCTTATACATCAGCTTCGCTACGTATCATTACTATCTGATCGGGCAGTTCATACTGACTGTTCTATGCGCTAGAATATCTGATTGTTCTGTTTGACTTTAAAGAACTTTTGTGGTTCTACGTACATTATAAATCTGATTGTATCAGACTGACTGAATATAATTGGTGACTCTTTTGTGAACTGTGATTTTCTGCTTGAGACTTCTGTCTCGAAGTTACCGTCTGATTCTGTAAGTATGTTCCGCTTCTAAACTGCTACGGGTTTTCTGTTTCTGATTCTGTAGTAGTTGGTTTGAACTCACACGGAGCTCGAGTAGCTCACCCCCTCTTAGTGTTTCCTTTTCAAGTACATTTTCCTGAATTCTGATGCTAGACTCGGTGTGCAGAGGTCTCGGACAGTCTCGGTGGAAATAAATTATTATCAGTTTGTATTTGGTTGAACGGTTTTTTTAGACTGTAAGACTTTATAAAACTGTGGTACAAAATCCGTTTTAATTTATTTTCGGTTATATGTTATACCTAATTGTAATTCTATATACTGGGTTTAAAATGTTTCGGTTTGACTTGAGAACTTGTTTCGTAAAATTTAACTACGGTTACTTCGGTGACCAATGTGACATCCAGGATTCAGTCTAAACTTCTAGGCCGGGTTTGGGGTGTTACAATCTAAGCGGATAGAATGCAATTAATCTAACCCGAAATGAATTTAAGTCATTTTAATTAATTGAATAACAACAACAAAAATATTCATGCTCATGATCAGAACAAAATTTAAAACAAAGTTAAGAAAAGGGAACTAGAAGAACAAATCTAGGTGGTTTTACGAAGCCAGACTAGTTCGCTCCTCTCTTCTCTGCTCGTTATGATGATCTAAGGCCTTTACGAACACTCAATTTTTCTACTCCAAGACGGTAATTTGGCAAGGGAAGGAAGGAATTTAAAGGCAACAAAGAAAAGTGAATGAGAGAAAATGAGTGTGAGAGAAATGTGTGAAGTGAGGGATGTGAGGAATGATTTTTGAGAAAAAGAAGGGGAATATTTATACTTGAAATTGACAACACAAATTAGCTAAAAATATCATTAAATCCCTCTTCCCATAGTCGGCCCTTGATAGTAGGGAGAGGGATTGATTTGGTTTTGCTATTTTTAGCTTGAGACTAGAAATTAAATGCACAAAAAGTGGAGGGGTGAGAACAAATTTAAGAGAAGTTTGAGGGTTGTTTTGCTATTCTTATAATCATCTTACTTAGTTGATTTAGAAAGCAATTGGGTTGGCATTGGGCTGCTCTTTTGGGCTCGTCCCTCTTCTTTCTTCAGTTGCTCAATTCAGGCCCTTTTTGACCACTTTAAGTTGTCCGATTTTTCCCGATAAAATTCACTTGGACCAGTTGGTTTGAATAAGTCCGAGAACATGAATTTGAGTCCTCCAAGGCTAATAATTTATCATCTTGAGCTCCCAAGGCGCCTGAATACTTGAATCGTTCAATGTGACTTTCGAGCTGAATTTCCACCATTTGTGCAAATATGCAAATTTAAAATAAAATAACTAAAATTCATAATGAATTATAATTTAAACTCAATTTAATTATTTTATAATAAAAGCATAAATTTAGACAGAAATTACTTATAATTTGCATGAATTCATGTTCAAAAGGTGCTAAAAAAGTTTATATGTTTTTGTGTTTCTAGGTGTGCCAATATTGTTTGTTATGAAGAAGGATGGAACACTTCAATGTGTATTGATTACAGACAACTAAACAAGGTAACCATAAAGAACAAGTATATGTTGCCTAGAATTGTGGACTTGTTCGACCAACTTAGCGGAGCCAAAGTTTTTTCAAAGATCGATCTATGGTTTGGATATTACCAGGTGAAGATAAAAGGGGATGATATTCTAAAGACTGCATTCTGCATGCACCATGGCCACTACAAATTTTGAGTAATGCCCTTTGGTTTGACCAATGCGCCAGCGATATTCATGGACCTGATGAATAGAGTATTCCAGTCCTACCTTGATCATTGTGTCGTTGTCTTTATTAATGGCATTCTAATTTACTCAGAGAGTGAGGTGGAGCACGAGGAACACTTGCGGATAGTTTTAAGTGTTCTTCAGGAGAATAAATTGTACACCAAATTCAGCGTGTGAAATTTGGTTGAAGGGAGTCCATGTCTTGGACTATATTATCCGTAGAAGGAATCAAAGAAGATTCTGAGAATAGTCGGGTTATACTTGAATGTAATCCGTTGAAATGTGTTACTGAAATGCGAAGTTTCCTTGAAATGGCGCGTTATTACCGAAGATTTGTGAAGGGGTTCTCTATAATGGCAACACCATTAACACAGTTTCTAAGGAAAGACGAGAAGTTCCACTGTAGTGAATAATGTCAAGCAGTTTTGATGAGTTGAAGAAAACATTGATGGAAGCCCCAGTTTTGAGTCAACCAGAGCCGAGAGTACAATATGTTGTATTTACAAATGCATCCTTGAATGGGCTAGAGTGTGTACTCATTTAGAAAAGAAAGGTGATTGCTTATGTGTCACGCCAACTCAACCCTCATGAGAGGAACTACCCAACTCATGATTCAAAACTAGCAGTTGTGGTGTCAGCCCTAAAGATTTTGAGACATTACGTCTATGGGGAGAAATGTCGCATATTCTCTAACTACAAGAGCCTAAAGTATTTGCTCTCTTAGAAGGAGCTGAATTTAAGTCAACAAAGATGGACCGAGCTGTTAAAAGATTACGACTTGACCACCAAATACCATCTAGGAAAAGCTAATGTGGTTTTTGATGCTTTGAGCAAGAAAATTGTATCGACTCTAACTTCTTTGAAAGCAAGAGTATGTGTGGAGAATGATGGAGTCTCAATTAAAGGACATGCGATGTAAGGAAATAAATAAGTGTATTAAATCTGGGGATGCTAATAATTTCAGTCTAGGTAAAGAAGTAGAATTACGCTTCATAGGAAGGTTGTATGTTCCCAATGAAGAAAATCTAAGGCAAGAAATTATGAAAAGAAGCTCACCAAGGACCATACTCTTTTCATCCTCAAAGTGTAAAGATGTATAGAGAAATAAGAAATTTTTTTGGTGGCCAAGAATGAACAATGAGATATCAGAGTTTGTAATGAAGTGTTTAACCTACCGAACGGTCAAGAAGAATTATCAGGTTCCTTTTGGTAAATTAGGCTTGCTGGAAATCTAAGAATGGAAGTGGGATAGGATCACAATGGATTTTGTCTCGAGGTTTCCTTTTAGTACATCCAAGAAGAATTTTTTTGGGTAATTGTGGATCGATTGACAAAGTCAACCAATTTCATGGCGGTGTGAATGAACTACTCATTGGAGAAGTTAGTAGAGCTATACATTTCGGAAATAGTTCGCCTGCACCGCATACCTTCTTCAATTGTGCCTGATCGAGATCCTAGATTCACGTCAAGATTTTGGAAATACTTACAGACATCTCTAAGAATTAAGCTTCAATTCAGTAACACCTTCCATCCATAGACTAACGAACAATCAAAGAGAGTGATCCAAGTGTTGGAAGATATGCTCAAATGTTGTGAGATCAATTTTAGGGTGAATTGGGAAAAGTATCTACCTTTGGTGAAGTTCACCTATAACAACAATTACCACGCTAGCTTGGGTATGTCACCTTTTGAGGAGCTATACGGGAGAAAATGTAGATCATCGATATGTTGGATGGAGCTTAGTGAGCGAAAGCTAGTTAACACAGTTCTAGTTTGCAAAATAAAAAAAAGTAATGGCCATCAAGAATCACTTGAAGTTGGCCCAAGACTGCCAGAAGGCATACGTGAACAGAAAGGTTATGTCTCATCAACCAATAGGCTATCACCTGACCAAAATTCAGTGCATGCAAGGCCATATACAATTAAGCGGACCCAGAAAACTTGGTATATACATGGTTTGAGTACTCTTTCCTTATTGCACAAGCTTTGTATCCAAATGGGTGTAAGGAGGTATCGGAGATATATTGTGCATTATGATAAAGAAGACACAAGATAAAATGTTTTGCCTCAAGTATGAAACTTAGATGCAAATAGTGATTGGTGAAAACCCAGCCTTGCGGGGGAACACCTATGTGTTCATATAAGGAGGGAATTTAAGAGGATATGGAGGTGATGTTGTTTTATAGCTCTGATAAGCATATATGATTATATATGGAAAAAATGGGTTCTTTAGGAATTGGTACCAGAAGCTATGTGGAAAAAGGGTGTATGTGGTTATGCACATTGCATGAAAACATAAATAGTAAGTCCGTCAGTTATAAATGGTAGTCCACACAAGTGGTGTATTCACGGAGCAGATATACTTGTGATTGTCCTCTATGAGCATAGAAACAGTGTCATCCGCCAATAGGTTAAATTTTATTATGATAGTGTCTGTAAGTTAATATACAAGATCAAAGTAATGTATCTGCCAACTATGACAAATTATTCGAGTCCCTTTTTCTTAATGTCTGATAGTAATCATGGTGAGATTATTCTTCCCAAGAACTCACTAAGTTCATACGAACTTACCTAGTTTTCTTCTTTCAGGTTCCTAGGTTAAGCGTGGTGATTATAAGAATATAACCAGATTTGTGGTCATTTGTGAGCCTTCTTATTTTTGGGTTTAACATGTATTTGCTGGGGGTACTAGGATAATTGTTAGATACTACCATTTTGAATTTAATTTGTATTGAAATGTTATTTTGAACACTTCAAATTTTGAATGGAAGCCTTGTTGGCATAATGTTAATTGTGACTCATTGATGTTAATTAAGCATCCGCCAAAGGTTAATCCATGCATCTTTAAATCTTTAAATGCGGCAAGGTGTTGTTATAAAATTGTGGTTCCAAATATATATAGTCTTAAACTAAGAAATTTTGCTCCGGTAAAAGGGGTGCCCGCTAAAATGGATAATGGTTTTAAAAAGTAGAAAGGTGTGTCTTCTAATCGAGTCAACCTATGATGCTCCATACCCTGACCCAATGATCGGGTTGGGTGTGGAGTGTTATAGGTTGAAATAACACCATGATCATATATGAGTATCTTCTCTTCCAGCCTCCTTGGTACACAAGTAACTGATGTCGACGAAGTAAAAACTACCAGGCTGATCATATTCAGTAGACATACAAACCATTATATCAGTTAAGGGAAAAATGAAAGTTTTGCAAGTTAGATTGTTTGGGATAGAAGAGAAGAAGATTTCTTTGATCTAAGGATTGGAAGTAGAATCTATGATAGCTTAAATAATTTATTGGCAAAGGAAGGTCAATGGTTTTGTTCACCCTGTGTGACTTTAAATGTAATATCTTTTCTTGATGATTGTACCTAATATATTATATTTTCTAAAGCAATCAAATTTTTCTTTCATTTTCGTGAAAATAAAAATAAAAAATCTTAAAAATTTTAAACTAATAAATTTATAGACTAAATTACATAGATGTTTTGATATATGCACGAATGGGGTGAAATTTATTAAATTTCATTCACTGAAGTTGTCAATTTTTAAGTTTTGAAAATCAGTTAACTTACGACAACTTTTTGAATGGGATCCAGGCATTTCTGAGTTAAATGTCTTTGTAGCGTTCGAAGATCTATCTCTTCGCTTTGAAACGCACCTTAAGTCACTTGATTTTGAGTTCGGAGCTCAAGTTATGACCATTTTAATGAAGACTGCGCAAGCAAAATTTTTGGACGAGATTATTACAGGAATTACGAGTTTTGAGCTTTTAATTCAAGTTTAAATCATATTGGGTCCGATTTTTAGGCTTAATTTTTATTATATATGAGTCCAATATTATATTTATTAGGTATTATTAGTTCATTTTTTTTATTTTGAAATTTGATATTTTTTAAGTATTTTAAGTTATTTAGGAGTTTTATGCTTCTTAGTCAACAAGAAAGCTTAGTTTAAAACTTCTTATTGTTTAGATTAATTAAAGTTTCAATATACTTGAGAGTTTTATTTGAATGTACTAAACTAGCCTATACAAAGGCCTTGTCATTATATACAATTCATAATTCATTTAGCAACTTTTCTCGTTTGAATTAATAAAATTCTCTTTGAGTTTTCTTTTAATGAGTTTCTCTTGAGTTTTCTTTTCAAGGAGTTTTAAAATTTTTTTCAGATTGTGGGAATCATCTTCAAGCTTTTTCTTGCCAAGTTTTCTTTCTTGGAGGAGGAAATAAGAGCCATTTGAAAGGGTTGTGGATTCATTTGATTTCCAAGGCTCCTCAGAATTTGTACATGCCACTTTTGATCTTCTCCATTTATCTTGTTTGTTTCCTTGTTATTCTGTTCTTGTCACATCCCGAAAACTAGGTTAATAGAAATAGGCATTAGATTGTGGGCTCGAGAGAAAAATCAAGTTTTGTGTCGTAGAAGCTGAAATAGGATAAAATGAATAATTAGTTAATAATAGTAAAATTAATAATAATGGTATTAATAATTGGGGTATTAGTAAAAATTAATAGAGACTAATTGGAATAGTGGTTAAAGTAGAGGCTAAATGTGTAAATTAAGACTAGTTGTTAAACAGGGAGTTATTATAACAAGAGAGAAATAAGAGAGGACTTAGAGGGTAAATAGCCCAATTTTTTTTTTTTAAAAAAAAATTAGTTGGCTATAAAAACCACTTGCCTTCCCAATTACTCTCCATGTTTTTTCGTTTTACAAATTTATTAGATCTAGATTGAAAATTTTCATTTGTATTTTATTGGCATCCTAACACTCTATATTCTTTCAATTTTGCAAGAAAACCACTCTTTCTTCTCCAATTTCTCATCTAAATTTAGCTCGTTTTTGCTCAATAGTGCAAATTTGTGGAGGTTTTCGAAGTAAAGGTAAATCTATTGTTTTCTTATGTATTAAATTTTTATTTGGTGCTTTTAATTTGAATTTTCATAGAACTAAGTAAGAAAATTAAAGATTCATGGTGTTAAAGATATCTTTTGCATAAAAAATGGTGAGTCTCATAATAAAGAGCTAAGAGATGATTTTAAAATGATTTTTAGTATATTTTGATGAGATTAAGAGGTTTACAAATTCTTATCAAAATCTTTAAGTAATTGTATGAATTAAATTGTTTTCTTTTGAGAATAAGGATGAACAATGTGTTTCAAAAAAATATTAATTAAAGAAATTAAACAAAGTGAAAGATCTAGATCTTTAATTAAGGATTTAATTAAGTTAAAAAGAAAAAATTAAGCGAAATAGATTGTCTGAAATAAGTCGAATAAGAATATGTGAGTGGAGAGCCGTTGTATGAACACAAAGAGATAGGTTAGATTGTTTTTGAATGCTTAGTAATATGTATATTTTTGTGCGAAGCTAAAAACGTTGGTGGAGCCTCAACAAACCAAGATAAAGGCAAGCATAAAATTGTGTAGTTCGACGAGCCATGGTGAGCTACGGGTGAATGCATTTGTATGATGTATTTTAACATGAATTATGAGATCTAGAGATTAAAGTGAGGCTTGCGAACTCCCACTTGTGGTATATAAACCTTGACCTTTTCCTAGAGCAAATTCTTGCAATTTTGTTTGAATTGTTGAGTATCCATGTTGTGCAAATTTAAAAGGTATGTGTATATATAATATATACGTATAAGGGTTTTGTTATTTATATAATATATATGGGCTTTGGTGTTATATATATATATATATATATATATATATATATATATATATCTATTTGGGTGCATGGGTGTTATATATAATATATTTGCATGGGTATGCTATATACATAGTACATATATGCATGGCTCTGCTATACATGATATATATGAGTGGGTTTTATTATATATAATATATATGTAGTTATAGGTTTTGTATTATCTAACATATATAAATGTATATGGGACTTTTAATGTATGCTAAAGCTGATGTGACAAAGGTCACTAAATAAGTATGTATATATAATATATATTCGTATATGGTTATGTAGTACTTGCGAATGGACATAAAAATAAATAATATAATGCGGACTTTTATAACATGTGAATTCTATTGATAGTGCACATTTATGCATGCACGGACTCGTAAGTGAATTATGAGTTTTATGTTGCAAGTTTTGATTAGTGTAAAATTATATTATTGTGAAATGCTAAGTGCAAGCTCAATAGTAGTGCGAGCCAATTATATTATGTAATAAAATGTGATTAATTAGATATGCTAGTAATGTGAACACTTGAAACCGTTGGATATCATTGGCATGCCATAGGATTGTGAATACTCACCCTTTTTATTATGTGTTGGGCATGGTGGCCCGAAGATAGCATTAGAGAGATAAGGGAATGTCGAGCATAGCTCCATTTGCCGTAGATAGTGTGGTGTGTTTGGAGAGTCTGAGCATATGTGCTACACTTACATGGAGATAGTACAACTTTATTGGTCATGTAATGTGTTTTGGAGATCCGTTTATCCAATGAGTATATAATTTGACTATGTTTCATATTCACGAATTGCCAATATATCACTGTGTTGAGTATGAAAATTGTGTTATATGTGAATCGTTAAAGTATGTTTAAATCCTAACATGTCTAGTGTGTATATTTGTGTTGGATGCATGTGTATTCACTAAAGTTTCCCAGGCTCACACTCCTTACTTTACCTTGCAAATAGAAAGTTCGTGGGTTAGTGAAGAGGGTGGCAAATCAGTGATCCACCGTAAGGCATTTTTTTTTTAAAATTATGTGTGTTAAGTTTTTAAACTCCGAAGTGAAGGCAATGTGGGTCGTTCCAAGGGTTTAGTACTAGAATTAGACTTAAACATTTTAAATAAAATTGTCAACGGGTTGTAAACGAACATTACGGACTGTTTTTTTTTTGGGGGGATTTTTAAACGTTATAATTGCTTGCTTGACTACTTGTTTGGATGGTTTTATTACTTGATTAATCTGATGATAATTAAATGAACTAAAAAACTTTTGTAGCTAAAGGAGACTACCAAGTATTAAGGTACGCCATATACCTTCTAACTGTATGAAATAAATGATTAATTTAGAAAAGCATGCAATTAGGTCTAATTTCCTATATGAAATATTCTGCAAATGCGTGGTGTGTACAGTTGGTTGGTGTGGTTCGTAAAGTTTTAAATGGAGAGTCACCTCGGTGGCTAATGTGATGTTCGAAATTCAGGTTGGACCGTCCAAGTTGGGTTTGGGGCGTCATAGTTTTGTTCTTATTTAATTTGGATCTTTTTTTTTTTGTTACTTGGTTTAATTGCTGCCCTTTTTAGTTCTTAGATGTAACTAGGATTTTTTTGTATTTTAGGTTGTTTCAAACTCCAAGATTTCCTTAATTCGTCTAGAGTCATAGGCCAAATCCGCGACTTGGACAAACTTGTGATCTTGTTTCGAGTGCGTCCTTATCACCATCCGGTCGAGGTGATTTTAGGTTTCCCATATCAAAAAGAGATTTAATGGAATAGAATTATTAGTATTACATATTAAAAACTAAAACCATGGATGAAAGTACTTACACAGTAGTAATATGGGATTGAAATGCATACAAGAACCTTCACCAATACATTAGGTTGGAAAATCTGCTCAGAAAAGTGGTCACTGGGGCCAACACCGGATAATGCTCACTAAATTCCAATTTTAACAGGAAGAAGCCCTTGGCCCATTCTGTTTGATATGTACTACTTTCATTTACCTTTCTCATTCAACTAATAACATAGAAAAAGGTGTATTTTGGACCTAGATTCAAAAGAGTTTGAATTTGGATTTTTTATATAAATGACCTTAAAATTTTGATTAATTATGAAAATGACATTTTTCTGATTATATACGTAAATAACCCAAAATGAACAATAAAATTTAGTGGAGCCAAAGAGAATGCCGCTACCAACATGCCACGTCAGCACCTGAAATAAAAAAAATTAACTTTTTGGTGATGACAAAGAGAATGGTGCCATAAGTGTTTTGTACCTTTTTTTTTGTAAACTTATTTTTTAATTTAAATATAAAAATAATATTGTATTTAGTGAAGTTAATATTTTTAACGTGATCAAATAACACTATATATAACCCAGTGGCGTGAACGAGGATACTTCATATATCTTCAAAGTGCAGTCACCGAAGCTTGCATATACGAGGAAATGTTTAAAGTACAGGGCAAATCGTTTGTTGTTTATCTCTCCGTATTGGTATCTGACCGGTTGAAACGGTAGTAGGTTTATAATATTTATCAATGACGTGGCAACATCTTCTGAATACAGCTGTTGGTCACTCATCCAACATCTCATATTCTGGTTCGATGTGGATTACACCAATGAAGTTCGCACCATAGTCAACCCATGTAATCTATTAATTTGAATTTAATGTCATAAAAATTTGACAATAAGTCAAAGTTAAAATGGTTACATGAATATTAGATTTTGTGAGTCAAAATATTTATATAATAAATTTATTATAAAAATTAATTGTAGCTTTAATTGAAATGCTAAAGTTGAAATAGTAAACTCATGACATGGGTTTAAATTTCATAATTCTTATATATATATATATATATATATATATATATTTCTAAATTTATCAAAATATAATGACATAAATGGCCTCAAAATAAAATTTCTTATTTTATTAAATAAATGGGTTTTGGTAGTTTACTAACTAAATTAGGTTTTAATTGAAAGGTGACACCAATTTTATTAGGCTCTTGAACATGTTTTATGAAAAAAGAGAGCAAAAAACGTTAGTTGAAATATTTAAAATACAAAAAAGTTAGGTTCAAATCCTTATTATTTGAATTTTTTTATTAAGTTCAAATATTTTTTAATAAATTTTATATAAAGGTATAAAAATACTAAAACACTTTTGACGTAATATATCTATTTATGATTTAAATTTTTGTTTTTAAAATATTTTAATAATTGAATTAATATGGAATTGACTTGTAACATATTTAAATAATAGTATAAATACATTAAAAATTAGAAGATTATTTAAGTACAAAATACTATAAGCTACTTCTTAACATATCAGTTGAAAGCATTATTTTATTTTTTTGGATAAAAAGAGTAGTATTGATTATGTTTTCTTTTTGGATCAAAGATTTTTGTTCCTAATAAAACAGAATTAGAAAAACGGTAATGTGAGTATTTGGTAAGGATTGCAGATTTCATATACATTTCAGGGACATGATAACTCATAAAGGTTAGCCCCATTCCTGAGCCCAACCAAATGGTTTGGGGGCGTGAGTGTTGCACCTCCTGAAAAAACCCTTGGGCGCCAACTCTTTCCGCTAAGGAGGATGCTCATATTATATATTAATATTAGAAATTTTATTACATATGTATGTATATGAAAATAGGGGTGAGCAAAACTCGATTCGACTCGAGAAAATCGAAAAAAAATTGAATTTCGAGTTAAACGAATCGAGTTATTCGAGTTAATCGAGTTGTTCGAGTCAACTCGATTTTTTTTTCGAATTTCGAGTTCGAATCGAGTTGAGTTCTCAAATTCGAATAACTCGAATAATTCGAATAATTCGAATAATTCGAATATCAAACTATAATATTTTACATCTTTACCCCAAACTCCCAAACCTTTTTACTTTTCCCTCAAAACTTTTACTCCTTCCCACTTCCCCCCAAAACTTTTACTCCCCTTCCATCTCAATCCCCCAATCTACCCAAAATTCATTTCCCACCAAAATTTTACTCTCCCATTTATTTTTTCTCAAAATTTTACTCCCCAAAACCGTCAAAACTTTTTATTTTCCCCCAAATATTTACTCCCTCCCACTTTTTCCCTAAAACTTTTACTCCATTCCCATCTCACCTCCCATCTACCTCAAACCCATCCCCCCTCTAATTTTTTTTAATATTTCCCTTCAAAATTTTACTCCCCCTATTTTCCCTCAAACTTTTATTCTCCAAAACTTTTTATTTTCCCCCTAAACTTTTACTTCTCACCCTTTACTCTCAAATAAAAAATCAAAATTATCCAAAAAAATCACTAAACATAAATAGTAATAATTTTATTTATATCTACTATTTATATTATTAAATTAAATTTCACATTTATATTATTTATGTTATTGAATTGTTTAGTCATATTGAATATTTATATTAAAATTGAATTATTAATTATGCCATAAAATTTTCGTGTTAAAATTTTATATCGGTATCAATTTCACATTTTATCTTTAAAATAACTTTTATTAAAAATCACATTTTTACATTTAATATTTTTTAATTCCAAAATACATAGTGACAAGAATCTGAAGATAATTGAAAGAACTAAATAAGTAAAGAAGCTAACCCATATATAAAAGATTAATAAATAAATTATTTGGTGTGAAAGTTAATAAAAAATTTTGGTTAAGGTGAACAAATTTTATTACGATAGGTGACAATAGTTACAAAGACCCAAAATTATTTTTTAAAATTTAACTCGAACAAATATATTCGATTCGATTCGATCCGAATTCCATCTCACTCGACTCGATTCGAGAAAATTTTAAATCAAATTAGGATGATAAAATATGATTCGTCAACTCGATTAATTTGAAATTTTTTCATTCGATTCGATTCGATTCGATCGAACGCTCACCCCTATGTGAAAATTACAGATTTAGAATATAAATATATATTTAAAAATAACATATAATAAATAATGAAATACATTGTTTAAAACTAATTAATCATAATAACACATAAAATAGGTATGATATTAAAATAAAAATAATTAGATTAAATTATGAGCAAAACGAAATTTAAACATATAAATATATCGGATAAACAATACTAAATTCAGTACAATTATTTATTATGATTCTTTCATCAATTGTGAGTTAGTGTCGAGTTGACTTGTGACACCAACTCAATTAACAACATTATTAATACTAGAAATCCTATCACACACATATGCGTATAGAAACTACAAATTTAGAACACAAATGTCTTTTTTAAAAAATCACATACAATATATAATAAAATGTATAGTTTAAAACTAATTAATAATAACACACGAAATATATACGTTATTGAAACTAATCAATCTTGAGTCGGGATCAAGTTAACTTGTGACACAAATTCAATTAAATACATAATTAATCTATGCAATTGGTGAAGGTAATAAAATGTGCATAATAAAATTAAAATGTATACAAATATTAAAAAAAAACTTTAGTTGAATGGTGAATTAAAGGTTTTATTAATGCAATTAGTGTGGGTTTAAATCTCACTGTATATATATTTTTATTGGTTTTTTAATAAAAAAAAAAACCAAATTACCCTTGAATAATATTACTTATTTTAATTATGGAAAGACAATTCTCATAACTTGCTAACTGAGTTGGTGACCCCAACTTAGTCAAGAACTTAAATAATAATGTAGATATTCAAGAAATAAATTATGCATATTAAAATAAAAATGTATAAAACATGGCAACAAGAAACTTTGGTTAAGTACTAATTTTAAGATTTTACTAATGCAATTGGTACAGATTTAAATTTCACAATATGCATAACTTTATAGATTTTTTGTTAAAATTAAAAAGTAAAAATACTATCAAATAATATGATTTATTTTAATTATAAAAAAATATTTTTATAATTTCTTTAATCGAGTTAATATTCGATTTACTCATTACATGAAGAAAAAAAAAATAGTATAGTTATGCCATTCAATAATTCGGCTGAGTGTGGCTTCTTACGGATTTCACCGACTAGGTAGTTTTCGAGGACAATTTGCTTGACCGTGTCTAAGGTTGATGACCCCCACTCTTTTATTTCCCACAGGAAGTAACCTTGGGAAAAGTTGGAATTTGTTTTGGAAGTAAATCTGGAAACGAATTTTTCGCACAAAACAATATATTTATTGTAAATCTTGATTTTTTTTTTAATCCTTCCATGATAAAAGAGATTTATAAACCAATTTTGTATCACAATTTTACAAATTACAAAAAAAATATATATGCTAAATATATATAAATTATTAAATACATACCCATATATATTTGAACTAGTTTTTTATTTCATGCAATATATCACACCCGGATATATTTAAGGACTCAAATTTAGAGGAATTTTGGGACCAAACTGATCGCATAGAAAGTTGGTGGATTCTACAGGAATTTTGGGAAAAAGTTTGTGACTGTTGGGCAAATGGTTAAGATCCAGTTCTAGTTTGGTTAGGGTTAAACCAGTTGATTCCATAGTGGGAGACAAAATAATTATCGATGATTGGCTAAACGAGATTGGGAGATTGTGTACGAGAGTTGTATATATAGGTGAATCAAAGATAGTTTAAAGGAAGGAAAATTCCTCCCCAATTATGTTTACTAACTTTCTTCTTACTAGTGTTGTCTTCTTCGGTTGCTTCGAAGAAGAGAACTTGAGAGAGCTGTGCATGGAGCTGATGTTGTAAGAAATGAAGTCTGGATGTAGAGAAATCGAGAAACTAGTAAGCTTTTCAACCTTTTTGTGCTAGAGATTTTGAGAAATGAAGGAAGGCTAGAACTACTAATGAGTTTCTGTAAATTGGGTTATGGGTTTAAGTTGAATACCTTCAAATTAATTGATCAATGGTTGTCATGCTTAGCTGCCAGGATGAAGGAGACTCTAACAGTTGGACAAGCTAAGATGACCAGTTTTAAGGAAGCATGGTGAGTTTTTGTACCTTGCTTTTGGGTGACCAATGATGTTATGGCTTTGGTTGAATTACCTTCGTGTTATCCAAAGTTGTGTCCTAAACTATGATTGCATCTAAAAGTGATGATAGGTGTGCTATAGATGTATAACCTTGTAAAACTATGTGAATGTTTATATGAATGGTAGCTAATTGTTTGGTGGTTACACTACGGTGTTTGAATATTTGGTGTACTGTGTGACTGCAAGTAGCATCTTATTTTGTGTGAAATGCATGTTCATTAGATATGCGGAGTACAGAGGGAAAGCCAATGACTAGGTAGATGGAGTAGGATTTGATGTATGGAGGAATGGGCGTGTAACATCCTTTAATCGGGGTCTCTGCATTTTATCTGTTTGCATGTTTATGTTATGGATGTTATGTTAGTTTAGACTAATTTAGGGTCTAGGCTCGAGCTTGGGGTAGGCTAGGGTTATAGCAAAAATTTTTATTTTTGGCTACTTGGAAGGGGAGCTGAGTGAGTTAGCTGTTAAGGGAAATTATTGGAGTCTTTTGACACAAGAATCCCAGTGGTAAAGTGGCAAGGGAGGCGCCACTTAAGCACAAGGGGAGTGACGCCTCATGCAGGTGGGAGGACTTGGGTTCGAGCTGCAAGAATCCCTCTTTCTGCATTTCTTTTTGACGCCAAGACCAAGGGAAGAGATGTGCTCAGGATGGACTCTGGTGGATGAAGATGGAAGAAGTCAACAGATTCAAAATGGATGAAGGAGAGCAATTTGTGGAGGTTGAAATGTTCAAACTTGTTTGAAAGGTTGGCCAGGAGAAAAACAAGGAGGAAAAGGGGGGGACGGCATAGTGTTTGAGGGGAGTGGGATATGTAGCCGAAATTGTGAGGGTGGAGTCGGTTTTGTGTGCTTCAGGGGGTGTTGTGAATTCGGCTAGATAGGGAGCCTTTAGTGTTTTCTTTTCTTATTTGCTTTTGTGCCGAAACCACCCATTGCACTTTTTCTTCTCATATTTTATTTACCAAAACCGAACAGCCTCCTAAACATCTACTTCTTCTCTTATCTTTTGTCTATGGACGAAACCTCTAGTGGATCCTCTTCTCCTTTCTTGTTGTAGTAGCCGAATCCTTCTACCCCCATCTCTCCCTCTTGTTTTCAAAAGCCGAATCACCAATCCCTGTTGAAACACCTTGTTAGCCGAAACTAGAAGACCATTTGGGAGCTTAAATCTCCTTTCTTCTTTCCAATCTTAAAAGCTGAATGCTCCTTGCCCATATTCTTCTTTCTCTCTTTTGTGTTTTCCTTTAATCTTTGTGAAAGCTGAAACTTGTTTCTTATTTCTCTTCTTCTTCATTTGTGCACTCTCAGAACCGAAACTTAAACTCCTTTCTTCTATTCCATTTTTACTGAGAACCGAACCCCTAAACCTTTTGTTGAAGATCTTTCATTTTATTCGTGGTTTCCATTGCCGAATTTTCTTTTCTTGTGGGATAGTGCCGAATTCTCTTAGGTGCCAAAGGGATCTCTTGCGTTAAGGTTAGTGATGTTCTTTTGAATCGATTATCTTCTTTTTTGGGATTTCTCGATCAAAGCCGAAGGCTATTTGATTTTATGTTTGGATGTTTGGTCGATTGTAGGAAGGAGTGTTGCTGCATTCCTTTGATCTCCGGGATTCGTTTGGCTTGTGAATCAAGCCTAAAAGCTTCAGGATTGTCGATCTAGGTAAGGGCCTTAGCCTAAATCGTTAGTCTCTTTTGGTTCATTTTCTCTGCTTTGATTCGGTTAGTGACTAAGGTGTGTTATGGACTCGAAGGCTAACCAAACGTTAGGAGGGGTTAGATCTGAGACCCAGCCCCTAAGTACAAAAAGAGGGCAGTGTCAGCTATTCGCGATTGGCCACCTGGGTGCGGGCCGGCATCGGAGCAAAGCAGTAGACAAATAGCGGTAGTGTTGAGTAACGACAGTACCAACATAGAGAGCGTCGTATTGCGAGTGATCAGGTGTGTAACTCTTACACACTTCAGTAGTTAATATGTTTATTATGTATGTTGTTAAAAGCCGGTATAACTGTTGAAATCAGTTTGTTACCCTTGTGGGAAAGAGCGAGGACTCTGGGTAAGTCCACTAATGATTGGTTATCGATAAATGCTGCTATATCATCTGATTATGTCATGCCATGTGGTATTTGTAAGTTAAACGTGATAATATGCCATGGAAAGTATGATCATAATGTTGGGTATGAAGAGAGGAGGGGGATGGTATAATTTTAGACTGTCATCAGTGGTTTTGACCACACAGTGGGTTGGCCCCGCTTTCTATATTATTGTGACTAAGTCTCAGTGGTTTTGACCACCAGTGGTTTGGTACCACATACTGCTATCTTTGTGACTCGTCCCAGTGGTTTTGACCACAGTGGGTTGGCCCCACATATTGATATACGGGATTGTCATCAGTGGTTTTGACCACAAGGTGGGTTGGCCCCACCATATTATTTTGTGACTACGGTCATCAGTGGTTTTGACCACCAGTGGTTTTGACCACACGGGGTAGAAACAGGAGTACGGATGGTTAGGTTTTGGGTTGTATGACTTGCATATTGGCTTATGAAATCGTGTAAGAGCATGGTCATTTTTGGGATAGGGATTTATGCACTGAGTCTAGGTGACTCACCCTTTCCTTTACATGTTTCAGGTGATTCGTAGATCGCGGATGCGGAGCCGGAGCAGACTCGAGGTGGCCATGAACATTGTTTTTCGGGTTTTGTTTTAAATTTCTATTAAGGATTTATTTACTTTAAGTTGGTTTTCGGGTTGTAATAAGGCCATTAACTTTTGTTTTGGGGATTATTTATCTGCTTCAAGTATCACAGAAATTTTGTATAAGCTAAACAAAATGGCATACCTAAATGACCTTTAAAATGAATGTTTTTTTTTCTAAATTTATACAACTCATCGGGTTTTTCTAAAAACTTTACCATCGGGTAACGACAAACAAGTAGTATCAATAGGTTAACTCGGGTTTCTTAAAAATTGCAAACGGTTTTGACAACTGGGCTAAAATTATTTTGGATTTTCTATAAAAACCAGAGGCTTCTTTAAACTATGAAACATCACACAATTTTTTCCACCCTGTTTTACTTAATCAAACAACTTGTTTTAAATAATGATCCCTTCTTTCAAAATTAAATCTACAAATTGTTTTCTTAGGAATCGTTTTTCTCCTGTGACATACCAAATTCAGTCGTGGTGTGTTGACCGGGTTTGGGGTGTTACAATTATGGTATCAGAGCCAAGTTCAAGCTCGGCTGTGGGCTCGAGGCTAAAAATATTTTAATAATCGGTTTACAAAATAGTTTTGGATAGAAATGCATAATTTTGGGAAGCATGGCACCGAGTCTCCGGCACCGATCCGCCCAGGTAAGCACCCCCAACTGCTGTGTACTTGATTATGATGTTTGTGATATGAATAATAGTGATATGAGGTTATTTTAGAGACTGAGACCATAGGGCTGCGTGCACTTGCTAAAACAACTACTCTCTTAAACTATTCATCAAACTGTGCTGTAATAACAGTGGAATAAGTCTAATTCATAAAATTTCTTAAACCAGATTAATTCGTAAATGCCAGTCATGAGTACTCGAGGACGTGGTCGTAACACGCGTGGACGAGGTAGAGGTAGGATGGCTTTGTCTGAGCCAGCTGGGTCTGGCCATGGGTCAGGAAATGAGGGATCACTGCCGCCAGCTGAGGGTGCGGAGTTTCAGGATCAGACGGGTGGTGATGACGCAGTGTCACAGGTGATGCTGCGGGTTCTGGAAAGAGTAGCTGGAGCAGGTGGAGGTATGGGGGCTTGGAAATCTGTGTCAGAACGACTCCGGGCTAATGGAGCTGAAGTATTCAGGGGTGTGTCTGGAGTGGCTCCCAATACGGCTAAGTATTGGCTGGAGGCGACAGAACGTATAATGGACGACCTAGACTTTACGGCTGAGGAAAAGCTAAAGGGGATAGTATCTCTTCTCCGGGATGAATCTTATCAATGGTGGCTCACGGTCCGGGATGGCGCGACAGCTGATGATCTCACTTGGGATTTCTTTAAGGCAGCTTATCAAAAGAAGTATGTTGGGTCTAGTTATATTGATGCACAGCGTAAGGCATTCTTGAATTTGGTTCAGGGGAGTAAGACAGTATCAGAGTATGAGGCAGAATTTCTTCGGTTAAGTCGCTATACTCGGGGTATTGTGGCTACGGAACACGAGCGCTGTGTCCGATTTGAGGACGGGCTGAGAGATGAGCTACGGATGTTGATTGCACCACAGCAGGAGAGAGAATTTGCAGTATTGGTAGAGAAGGCCAAGATTGCTGAGGAAGTGAAACAGTCGGTGAGACGGAACCAGGATAGGAATTGGAGTAAGAGGAGTTCTGGGTCATCAGAGTCTGCCGGGAACCAGCAGAAAAGGGCTAGATATGGTGGGCCGAATCAAGCAGCAAGGCCTGCTGCTTTTACTCAGTGGCCGCCACGGTGTGCTCGTTGTGGGAAGTTTCATAAAAGAGAATGTTGGACCGGGAACAGAGGGTGTTTCGAGTGTGTGTCAATGGAACACCGAGTAAGGGATTGTCCGCAGAGGTCAGCTAGGATCCAGTCTGAGGGACAAGGTCGTATGCAATTCAGGAGGGATAGGCAGCAACCATAGAGGGGTCGCGGTTCGAACAGGGGAGGTAATGGTTCGGGATAAGATCGCGGAGCACCGGGCAGAGGTGTTGGGAATACTGATGCAAGACAGCCTGGGTTGGTCTATGCAGCGAGGCGTCGAGAGGAGGGTGATGCACCGGACGTCATAACTGGTACGTTCTTAATTTTTGGACTACCTTATATTGCTTTAATTGATGTTGGTTCAACGCACTCGTATGTTGCTAGTAGCAGAGTGGAAACTCTGAACTTAGACTTTGAGATTGCTTCTAGGGAGATGACAGTAATTAGCCCTCTAGGTCACTCTGTAGAAGTAAACAAACTTTATAGGGATGTACCCCTAGAACTCCAAGGGGTCGTATTTTTGGCTGATCTAATGGAACTGCCATTCGGGGAGTTCGATTTGATCCTAGGTATGGACTGGCTAATGAAGTACCAAGCGAGTTTGGACTGCGCAGCTAAGCGTATGGTATTCAGAACCGTTGAGGGTGAAGAGGTGGTGATGATAGGTAATAGAAGAGATTATCTATCCAATGTTGTGTCCACTTTGAAGGCCGAGAAGATGGTGAGGAAGGGATGTAAGGCGTACATGGTTCATGTTTGTGCATTAGAGGCTAAGGAGTCAACGGTAAGAAATGTCAAAGCGGTGAAGGAATTTACTGATGTGTTCCCAGAGGAGCTTCCAGGTCTGCCTCCAGATCGTGAGGTCGAATTTGGAATAGACTTGTTACCCGAAACCGCGCCAGTGTCTATTGCTCCATATAGGATGGCGCCGAAAGAGTTAGTAGAACTGAAAGTACAGATTCAGGAATTGCTGGACCGGGGCTTTATCCGGCCGAGTGTTTCACCTTGGGGAGCGCCTGTACTTTTTGTTAAGAAGAAAGATGGTACGATGCGGATGTGTATAGACTACCGACAGCTGAACAAGTTAACGATCAAGAACAAGTATCCGTTGCCAAGGATAGATGATCTGTTCGATCAGCTTAAGGGTGCATCAGTCTTTTCAAAGATTGATTTAAGGTCGGGGTATCACCAGCTCAAGGTAAAGGAGGCTGATATTTACAGGACGATGTTTCGCACTCGTTATGGGCACTACGAGTTCTTGGTAATGCCGTTTGGGTTGACCAATGCGCCGGCAGCGTTCATGGACATGATGAATCGGGTGTTTCAGCCGTACTTGGACCGGTTCTTAGTGGTGTTTATAGACGACATTTTGGTGTACTCAAAATTGGAGGAGGAGCATGATGCACATCTACGGGCGGTCTTGCAGATTCTGAGGGAGAAGCAACTTTTCGTAAAGTTTAGTAAATGCGAGTTCTGGTTGAAGGAGGTAACTTTCTTAGGTCACGTGGTGTCAGCTGAAGGGATTAGAGTGGATCCTCGGAAGATTGAGACGGTGTTGGACTGGAAATCACCTAGGTCGGTAGCAGAGATTCGGAGTTTTCTGGGTTTGGCAGGATATTACAGAAGATTTGTGGAAGGGTTTTCCTTGATAGCAGCACCATTGACCAAGCTGCTAAGGAAAGGGGTTCCATTCGTGTGGTCGGACAAGCAGCAGGAAAGTTTTGACAAGTTAAAGAGGATTCTGACAGAAGCTCTGGTTCTGATTCAGCCTGAAGGGGGAAAGGAGTTTACGGTCTACTGTGATGCGTCGTATACTGGTTTGGGTTGTGTGTTGATGCAAGAACGGAAAGGTAGTGGCGTATGCGTCTCGGCAGTTGAAACCTCACGAGGTGAATTACCCGACGCATGATCTGGAGTTGGCTGCAGTGGTTTTCGCCATGAAAATTTGGAGACATTACTAGTATGGGGAGAAGTCTATAGTCTACACGGACCACAAGAGTTTGAAGTATCTGTTGACACAGAAAGAGTTGAATTTGAGGCAGCAGAGGTGGATTGAGTTGTTAAAGGACTATGACTGTTCAATTGAATACCATCCGGGTAAGGCTAACGTGACGCGTTGAGTCGCAAAGTGGTGTCGGATTTGAGGGCGATGTTCACTCACCTTAGTCTTTATGATGACGGGAGTTTGTTAGTAGAGCTGCAGGTGAAGCCGACATGGTTAGGTCAGGTAAAAGAGAAGCAGTTGGTGGATGATGGTTTAAGTGCCAAGCTTGTTCAAGTTCAGAACGGGGGATTAGAGGACTATAGTGTGAATAGCGATGGGGTTTTGTGCTTTCGTGGTAGGGTTTGTATGCCGAAAGATGTGGAACTGAGGCAGAGGATTCTTCGGGAATCGCATAGTAGCCTTTATGCTATGCATCCTGGAGGGAGTAAGTTGTATAGGGATCTACGGGATCAGTTTTGGTGGCTTGGTCTGAAGCGGGAAGTAACGGAATTTGTCAGTAAGTGTCTGACATGTCAGCAAGTCAAAGCTGAGCACCAGTTACCGTCGGGACTGTTGCAGCCGGTGAAGATTCCGCAGTGGAAATGGGAAAGGATTACGATGGATTTCGTCACTGGGTTACCCCTTACGCCTAGCAAGAAGGATTCAGTTTGGGCGATAGTGGATCGTTTGACTAAGTCAGCTTATTTTATACCGGTTAGAGTTGATTACTCACTCCAAAGGTTGGCTAAGTTGTATGTGGCGGAAATAGTGAGATTGCATGGAGTACCAGTATCGATTATCTCGGATAGGGATCCCAGGTTCACGTCGAGGTTTTGGAAAGCGTTGCACCAGGCTTTGGGTACAAGACTGGATTTCAGCACGGCATTTCATCCACAGTCCGATGGACAGTTGGAAAGGGTAATCCAGATTTTAGAGGATATGCTGAGGGGTTGTGTTTTGGATTTCTGAGGTAGTTGGGAAGAATATCTACCGTTGGCAGAGTTCGCGTACAACAATAGTTATCAGGCAAGTATCCAGATGGCACCGTATGAGGCACTGTATGGACGGAAGTGTCGTATCCCTACATGTTGGACGGGGTTGGGTGAGCGTCAGTTGTTGGGTCTAGAGTTAGTGGCTGAAATAGAAGATAAGGTTAAGCTGATTTGGGCTCGTTTGAAGGAGGCTTCGGACAGACAGAAATCGTATGCCGATCTGAAGCGAAGGGATATAGAGTTTGCAGTGGGTGACAGGGTCTTTCTTAAAGTTTCACCGTGGAAGAAGGTGCTGAGGTTTGGTCGAAAAGGCAGGCTGAGTCCTAGGTTTATTGGGCCGTTTAAGGTGTTGAAGCGTGTGGGACCAGTAGCTTATCAGCTCGAGTTGCCAGTAGAATTGAGTCAGATCCATGACGTGTTCCATGTTTCCATGCTTAGACGTTATCGATCAGATCCATCACATGTTGTTCCAATAGAGGAGATTGAGGTGAGCCCTGATTTGTCTTTTGAGGAGGAACCAGTGTAGATTCTGGATCGAGACGTTAAGGTCTTGCGTAGGAAGTCAGTTTCTTTGGTGAAGGTTTTATGGCAGAATCATGGAACTAAAGAGGCTACGTGGGAGCCAGAGGATGTAATGCGGCAGCAGTACCCTTAACTCTTTTGACCAGGTAATTTCGAGGCCGAAATTATTTTTAAGGGGGGTAGAACTATAACATCCTTTAATCGGGGTCTCTGCATTTATCTGTTTGCATGTTTATGTTATGGATGTTATGTTAGTTTAGACTAATTTAGGGTCTAGGCTCGAGCTTTGGTGTAGGCTAGGGTTATAGCAAAAATTTTTATTTTTGCCTACTTGGAAGGGGAGCTGAGTGAGTTAGGTGTTAAGGGAAATTATTGGAGTGTTTTGACACAAGAATCCCAGTGGTAAAGTGGCAAGGGAGGCGCCACTTAAGCACAAGAGGAGTGACGCCTCATACAGGTGGGAGGACTTGGGTTCGAGCTGCAAGAATCCCTCTTTCTACATTTCTTTTTGACGCCAAGACCAAGGGAAGAGATGTGCTCAGGATGGACTCTGGTGGATGAGGATGGAAGAAGTCAACAGATTCAAAATGGATGAAGGAGAGCAATTTGTGGAGGTTGAAATGTTCAAACTTGTTTGAATGGTTGGCCATGAGAAAAACAAGGAGGAAAGGGGGGGACGGCATAGTGTTTGAGGGGAGTGGGATGTGTAGCCGAAATTGTGAGGGGTGGAGTCGGTTTTGTGTGCTTTAGGGGTGTTGTGAATTCGGCTAGATAGGGAGCCTTAAGTGTTTTCTTTTCTTATTTGCTTTTATGCCAAAACCACCCATTGCACTTTTTCTTCTCATATTTTATTTACCAAAACCGAACGGCCTCCTAAACATCTACTTCTTCTCTTATCTTTTGTCTATAGCCCAAACCTTTAGTGGATCCTCTTCTCCTTTCTTGTTATAGTAGCCGAATCCCTCTACCCCCATCTCTCCCTCTTGTTTTCAAAAGTCGAATCACCAATCCCTGTTGAAACACCTTGTTAGCCGAAACTAGAAGACCATTTGGGAGCTTAAATCTCTTTTCTTCTTTCCAATCTTAAAAGTCGAATGCTCCTTGCCCATATTCTTCTTTCTCTCTTTTGCGTTTTCTTTTAATTTTTGTGAAAGCCGAAACTTGTTTCTTATTTCTCCTCTTCTTCATTTGTGCACTCTCAGAACCGAAACTTAAACTCCTTTCTTCTATTCCATTTTTACTGAGAAGCTGAACCCCTAAACCTTTTGTTGAAGATCTTTCATTTTATTCGTGGTTTCCATTGCCGAATTTTCTTTTCTTGTGGGATAGTGCCGAATTCTCTTAGGTGCCAAAGGGATCTCTTGCGTTAAGGTTAGTGATGTTCTTTTGAATCGATTATCTTCTTTTTCGGGATTTCTCGATCAAAGCCAAAGGCTATTTGATTTTATGTTTGGGTGTTTGGTCGATTGTAGGAAGGAGTGTTGCTGGATTCCTTTGATCTCCGGGATTCGTTTGGCTTGTGAATCAAGCCTAAAAGCTTCAGGATTTTCGATCTAGGTAAGGGCCTTAGCCTAAATCGTTAGTCTCTTTTGGTTCATTTTCTCTGCTTTGATTCGGTTAGTGACTAACGTGTGTTATGGACTCGAAGGCTAACCAAACGTTAGGAGGGGTTAGATCTGAGACCCTAGCCCCTAAGTACAAAAAGAGGGCAGTGTCGGCTGTTCGCGATTGGCCACCTGGGTGCGGGCCGACATCGGAGCAAAGCAGTAGAGAGATAGCGGTAGTGTCGAGTAACGACAGTACCAACATAGAAAGCGTCGTATTGCGAGTGATCAGGTGTGTAACTCTTACACACTTCAGTAGTTAATATGTTTACTATGTATGTTGTTAAAAGCCGGTATAACTGTTGAAATCGGTTTGTTACCCTTGTGGGAAAGAGCGAGGACTCCGGGTAAGTCCACTAATGATTGGTTATCGATAAATGCTGCTATATCATCTGATTATGTCATGCCATGTGGTATTTGTAACTTAAACATGATAATATGCCATGGAAAGTATGATCATAATGTTGGGTATGAAGAGAGGAGGGGGGAAGGTATAATTTCAGACTGTCATCAGTGGTTTTGACCACACAGTGGGTTGGCCCCGCTTTCTATATTATTGTGACTAAGTCCCAGTGGTTTTGACCACCAGTGGTTTGGTACCATATACTGCTATCTTTGTGACTCGTCCCAGTGGTTTTGACCACAGTGGGTTGGCCCCACATATTGATATACGGGATTGTCATCAGTGGTTTTGACCACAAGGTGGGTTGGCCCCACCATATTATTTTGTGACTACGGTCATCAGTGGTTTTGACCATACTTATCTTAATTGTGACTACGGTCATCAGTGGTTTTGACCACCAGTGGTTTTGACCACACGGGGTAGAAACAGGAGTACGGATGGTTAGGTTTTGGGTTGCATGACTTGCATATTGGCTTATGAAATCGTGTAAGAGCATGGTTATTTTCGGGATAGGGATTTATGCACTGAGTCTAGGTGACTCACCCTTTCCTTTACATGTTTCAGGTGATTCGTAGATCGCGAATACGGAGCCGAAGCAGACTCGAGGTGGCCATGCACATTGTTTTTCGGGTTTTGTTTTAAATTTCTATTAAGGATTTATTTACTTTAAGTTGGTTTTCGGGTTGTAATAAGGCCATTAACTTTTGTTTTGGGGATTATTTATCTGCTTCAAGTATCACAGAAATTTTGTATAAGCTAAACAAAATGGCATACCTAAATGACCTTTAAAATGAATGTTTTTTTTTTCTAAATTTATACAACTCATCGGGTTTTTCTAAAAACTTTACCATCGGGTAACGACAAACAAGTAGTATCAATAGGTTAACTCGGGTTTCTTAAAAACTACAAACGGTTTTGACAACTGGGCTAAAATTATTTTGGATTTTCTATAAAAACCAGAGGCTTCTTTAAACTATGAAACATCACACAATTTTTCCCACCCTGTTTTACTTAATCAAACAACTTGTTTTAAATAATGACCCCTTCTTTCAAAATTAAATCTACAAACTGTTTTCTTAGGAATCGTTTTTCTCCTGTGACATACCAGATTCAGTCGTGGTGTGTTGACCGGGTTTGGTGTGTTACAAGGCGAATGGATAGAGAATTAGAATTTCTATTAGAATAAGCAATTTGGTGTTACTGGTTGCAAATCTTGATGTGGGAAACTCCGGGCCATGCGGAGGGGGCACTACGGTGTTTGAGCATCAAGGTTAAATGTGAGGTAAAATGATATCGGATAGCTCGTTAAAATGAAACTGTGACTATGGTTTATAACTTCCATAGAGCAACACTGTGACGACAGTTTGTAGGCTCTATTGGGCGACATCGTGACGATAGTATACAAGCTCTGCAGAGCAACACCTCGAAGAGGTTTAAAGACTCTCGGAGTGAATAAGCACGGGATAGTCTGCTGGGACGGTAAACATGAGAAAGTCCGCCAAGACAATAAACATGGGGTATAATGTGTAAGACCATAACTCGACTATGGCAACATGTCAAGTCTTCCAGGACGTAAAACATGGGATACACTATTTAAGGTCGTAGTTGGGCTATAGCGTTAGATGAAAATCTCTAGGATGATAGACTAGGAAGCTGTCTGAGCAAGGAAAGAGGGAGATCATGGTAAGACTCGTGCGAAGAGTAGCGTCTGAGAACATGACTAATCGATGGGGTGACAGAATCTGCCAAACTATGAAAGGGAGGATAGCTGGTAAAAGTATCCAAAAATATGAGTAAGATTGCTAATAAGGGAATCCACCAATTGGTGACACAGAGAGAGAGTGATTCAGGTATATAGGTGATCTTATCGAAGTAGAGGGAGTAGTAATGGTACCTTAATCCAAGTAAGGGGGTATTCTTCATATTATTTAGCTGGTGGTTAAGCGAGGAATGTAATATTGAGTATAATAAGTGAGTCAACACGTAGTACCAAAGCTATACGAATGGTGTAATGAGTGCACCAAGTAAGAGAGGGTGTTGATTCATTCAGCCAAATATCTTATTTTGTCCGCAGATGAAGGAGACAAAAATAGGCCCTATCCTAAAAAGGGGGATCAAGCATACGTAATATGAAGAGCTAACTTCCTTTGAAGTAGGGTAACAAACTTATATAGAAAATGGGGTGAACCAAAGGTGTAACATCCTGTTTCCAATGAAATTGGAACAGTGGTTTCAAGACCAAAAATTCAATGAGTAAATTATTATTTTATTATTATTTTAATGTCTATGGAATTTTAGTAAGGTCGTATAAAAATTTCGTTAAGAAATTTCAACGTTTGCATGCTTAATTAAGTGAAAAGGACTAAATCGTAAAAGGTAAAAAAGTAGAGTTCTATTATTTAAAGGTATCAATTGGCTATGAAATTTAAATTTGAATGGATTTAAATGGTAATTAGACCATTTATTATGTTAGTGGACAAAGATGGACACAAGATTAAGTGATTTTGATGTTAATAGCCAAGGTTAATTTGGTAAATTAATAAATAAGTTTATGTAAAATAATACAAACAAAGGTGTCATATTCTTTAGTTGATTTCATCCACCGAAAATTGAAGGAAAGAAAGCCATAGCTAGGGGTAGACATTTGACCAGGCTCTTCCATTGCATGTGATTGTAATTTTGTCCCGTTTTTAGTGATTTCCATGTTTTTGAAGTCGTTGTAACTTAATCTAGCTGGCACGGGGCTCAATTTGCAAAACTGTTAAAGATTTAGGGTTTTTCCATGAATTTTATTTGCATGACTCTTGATGTTTTATGAAAGATTATGAGTCCTTATTGATAAATAAACAAGTTTTGTAAAGGGATTTTTGATGAAAATATCATTTAGGGACTTATTTGTAAAAACGATAAAAGTTCATGGTGAAATTGTGAAATTATGGTTTGTATGAATTGATATATATATATATATATATATATATATATACCCCTAGCAAATTCAGCTAGCATGAAATGAGGATTACAATGTTTAAATTTCAATTTACGAGCTTAAGGACTAAATTGTAAAAAGTTAAATTGTTAGGGGAAAAACTATAATTTTGTAAAATATGAAATATGGACTGAATTGAATAATAGAAGTATTAAAAGAATTGAATTTATCTATTTAGATCAAGTTAGACCTCGTACGGATTTAGAACGAGAAAAAGCGAAAGACTCGGATTGATAGACTACGTTTTTACGCTTCGTTTGTCGAGGTAAGTTTGTATGATTAAATAATGTTTTAATGTTTTATTGATCTATATGTTAATGTGTTATTTGCCATGTAACCAAAAGATGTATATCCAACGATGCCACGATGATTATCGAGCTCTGTTTGAACCTTAGGAATTTGTAGGATACAAATGATATGTCATTAGGGTTTTCATGTTTCGGGTGCTGGTCTTGAATGTCCTACAGATGGCTGAGGTCTTGCATTTGTTGTGGATACTCCACAACTCATGTGAGTAGCTTCGTGTAGCTTACATTCCGGCCCATAGCTCGCGTGAGCAATGATGTAAAAGAAACGGAAAGGTTACTGTTATATGTTTAGCACACTTCGTGTGAGCTTTCCCACGTATCCATTGTTATTCTAAATGGTTCAGTGGGCATGAAAAGAAAAGGAACAGTAAGTGTTCAAATAAACTATATATTGAAATTATTAAAAGGATTGAAATGGAAAGTTTCAATGAAAGTATGTTATGTTTATGAAATTGATGCATTCAAAGGAAGCATGTTCATGTACAAATAGCTTACCTTATGTTAATTCAAGTGAATTATATTTGAATGATCTAACATGTGTTGTTGAAGATGCTTAGGCTTGTGTCAAGCTTATGGCTAAATTATATCATGCTTAATCTTATTGTTAAATAATGAGATGGTAAGTCATGTTTCATATTTTACAAACTTACTAAGCATTATATGCTTACGTGGTTTTCTTTTTTATGTTTTTATAGATAATTGGAAGCTTGATTGATTTGGAAGCTCATCAGAGATCTATCACATTGTCCAGCGATTATATCAGTAGTTTTGATGTTTTGGCTGAGGTTATAATGGCATGTATAGGTTGACTTGTGTTTGAATATTAGTTGATAAGTTTGGCATGTATATTTTATTTTGGATTTATGTACTTTTGGTACTTTTGGTTCCTTATTGTTTTGTGTTAATATGGCTAAGTTTTGATACATGTTTTTAATGGCCAATATGGTATGTGATGAAATAGTTTCAAAATTTTCAAGATAGGTGATGTTTTAGAAAGGTATTAGATTTGATGAGCATGATTGAAATATGGCATGTATACATGTTTAGGTAAAATATGAATGAATGCATTTGAGGTACCTTGTATGGCATATTGGTTGAATGGAATTAGCCTTTGAATTGGTCATTTCATACATGTTTTGATATGTTTTTAATGCTTTGGTCATGGGTGCAATTTGCTTTTAGGTACATGCTTGTTATGGTGATGGAAATGGCCTATTTTAAAGCCAATTTCATGTCCACACGACCTAAGACAAAGGCATGTAAATCAGTCGTGTGTGACACACGGCCATGCAACATAGCCTTGCGTCCCCTGTAGTTTTTAAGGTTTGCAAGTCAAGCTATTACACAGCCTAGCACATGGCCTGACACATGGCCAACTCAGAGAGTTATATGTGCACGGACACGAGCTGGGACACGACTGTGTGTCCCTATTTTGATTGTTACATGACTTAAGACACGGACGTGTGTCTCAGCCGTGTGAGTAATACGGTCGTGTGACCCCTACAATTCAATTTTTCTAACTTTTTTTAAATGTTCCAAATGTTTTCAATTTAGTCCCGAATTGTTTCTAAAGTGTTTTTAAGGCCTCAAAGGCTCAGTTAAGGGACTATATGCATATAGATGAATGGATTTTTCTATGTTTATATTAATGTTTGGGAATGTAAGTTTTTATGTTACATTTTTACAGTAATGCTCTGTAACCTTATTCTGGCGACAGATACAGGTTAGGGGTGTTACAAAAAGGATCAAGGCAAGGGTCCGTAGCTATAGTGGGGTCCTAGTCAAAACGTTAAGAGGGTTACCCGACCTGTCTTAGCATTTACGGGAAATTCGTGATGAAGCATATCCTATCGAGCATAATGGAAGCTTAGGGATACTCATACAGGGTTAAAACCTAAAAGAAGGCCTTGTTGAAGATAGTATTTGTGGGAGACAATAACCCTATCAACTCGTCCGGAGATATCAATGCCAATGGCTACTCCAGAGAAGTTGCAGGCCTTCTCACGAGTTCAGGGAGTTTTTTGTCTGTGCTTAAGATATTATGTTTCCAAATTTCTTGGAAATCTTCCTGAAGTATAGAAACTAGCTTTTTTTTTCATTTGAAATTACAACATTTTCTACTTCCGTTGCAACAACCCATTTTTCAGTGCTGTCAAAAACAGTGGTTCCGGGGCCACCAAACCCGACGAGTAAGTTCGTAAATACTATTATTTAATATTTATGAGTCAAACATTGTAACACCCCTTACTCGTATTCAACGCCGAAACAGGGTACGAGGCATCACCGAACATAAACACAAGCAAACATACATTTTAGAGTCATAAATTTCCATCCAAATTAAAACTTTTCATACACATTCATATGACCCTAAAACGAGCCTACGAGGCCTGAAACATGCATTGGAAGTAGTTCGAGACTAAACCGAGAAATTTAGAAATTTTTACAAAACTTAGAAAATTTTCCATGTTATAGGGCTCACACGCTCGTGTGGTCCAAGGGACACGCCCGTGTGGCCCTTAGACACGCCCGTGCTACAGGCCGTGTTCAAAATAGGGTGTTCTCTGACTTGTGCCACACGGTCATGCCACACGCCCGTGTGCTAGGCCGTGTAGCACACACGGCTAAGACACACGCTCGTGTCTCTGCCCGTGTGCTCAATTTTGGACATTCTGTTTTGCAACAATTAAGGTGCAAGGGACACACAGCCAGATCACATGCCCGTAGGGCAAACCATGTGTCACACACGGCCTAGACACAAGCCCGTGTGTCTACCCGTGTAGACAAAAACAAGGCTATTTACCAAGCCATTTTGCCACCCTCACTTGCAGACATCAACACAATATTACACGACACAAATTCAAGCATATAAATGCAACCAAGCAACCATAAACAAGACAATAACATGTCATTCTTATACCATCATTTATCATGCTTAAAACATCATACTTAGCCTATTAAAAACATACTAATTTCACATCCACAAGAGAGCATTAACATATGAATAAACTTATGATCAACATAAGCAATCATTCATGGCTATATATAAGATGAAGCATTAAAAAATGCAAGCTAACACATATGGCCAAATTAATAATGACACACATAACAAATTGACATAGTCGCTATACATGCCATAGACTTAAAAATACTTGAATTCACTTATACCCGAAATGATAGCTTGATAGTGTGATAGGATCTCCGGCGATCTCCAACCTGAGCTAGCTCAATGACCCTATGAGACATTGGAAAGGAAGGGGGTAAGCTATATAGCTTAGTAAGTTCATATGCAAATAATACAGAACATTATTCATACACTTGACATACAAATAACTTAACAAATATTAACATAAATGTCATTAAAATTCATAAACACAACTTAATCCCAATCTTACCAACAGCCCATCATATAAGTAACATAACATATTTCAACATGAATTTCATTAACTTCATGAGTATAATTTACTCAATCACATTCTTGCCTATAGCTCATCTCATGAATAACATAACATATATCAACGTGAGTATAATTTACCAAACCTCATTTTTTCTTTACAATCAAGCTTGAAAGCTTGAAAAACCCTAACCATGGTTTCCCCTTGTGAATTTCGGCCATGGGAGGAAGATGGACAAAAATTGGTTTTATTTTGGCTTTTTAATTCATTTTAATTACCACATTACCAAAATGCCATTAATGAAAAACTTTAGAAACATGCTAAACCATGTCCATTTTTGTCCACCAACTTAACCAATGGTCTAATTACCATTTAAGGACCTCTAATTTAAAATCTCATAGCAATTGGACACCTCTAACATATAGAATTCAAGTTTTGCACTTTTTATAATTTAGTCCTTTTGACTAAATTAAGTGCTCAAACATCAAAATTTTTGAACGAAATTTTCACGAAATCGTTCCATAAAACAGTAGACCATAAAATAAAATAAAATAAAATTTTTCTTTGTTAGATTCGTGGTCCCGAAACCACTGTTCCGACTATATACAAAATCGGGCTGTTACAAACATGTTGTTAAAAAGGTTTTTGATTTGATAACTTATGTTATGTAAGCGATTTATTAAGTTCAAGTGGTATGGCCCTAAGGTCAAATGGTTTTAGAAAATGGGGTATCGGGACCTCGTTTCTATAAACCAAGCTATAAGTATTTTTATAAATATTTACGAAGTGTCATTAAGGTGGTATTAAAGTTTCATTGTAAAATTTTAACGTTTCGATAGTTAATTAATTAAAAAGGACTAAATCGTAAAATATTTAAAATTTGATCACTATTTGATTTGAGTGATTAAATGGTTAATTGAATAAAGGAAAAGGGAATTAAATGGTAATTAGACCATCCAAGGAGTTAGTGGACAATTATGGGCATGAAATTGGTGTTTTATTTATTTATTAACCAAGGTTAGATTGGCAATTTGGTATATTAAATTAAAATAAAACAAAACCAAAATCCATTATCATCTTTTTCATATTTCCTTCACCGAATTTGAAAGATGAAAAACTCCATGGAAGGTTTTGAAGCTTATGCTTTCACTTTGAAGCTAGCATGGTATGTCATTTTAGCCCCGTTTTTAATGATTTTTATATTTTTGAGATCATTGCAACTAGGTCCAGCTAGCCCGTATCTTCGATTTTCAAACTGTTAATGATTTTGAATGTTGCCATTGATGAACCTTGTGATTTTAGATATTAAATGATGAATTTGAAATATTAGTTGTTATTTAAAAGTATTTTATTAAGTGACTTTTTATGAATTTTTTGATTAGGGACTAAATTGTTAAAATAGTAATATTATAAGAATTTGATGTGAAATTGTTGCATGAATGGGTTGTATTGGATGCCATAAGTATTCGGCTAGGCTCAATTTTGGGTAAAGATGGTTAATTTTCATGTTTTAGGCTCATGGACTAAATTGAATAAAAGTAAAACTTTAGGGGCAATTTTGTAAAAATTTCAAAAATGAATAAATTGCATAAAATACATTGTTTTACTGTATAAATTAATACATTGAATGAAATTATTAATTTAGATCAAGATCGGGTGCAAAATTGAGGAGAATGGACATTACCAAAATGCCCCTATACTTTTACATTTCTACAATTTAGCCAGGTAAGTTCGTATGAACTATAAACACTTAAATGTGTGTTAAATTGACTATTTAATGTGCTATTCTATTATACATGAATTAATATATAGATGTTATTATGCAATTTATTATGTCATGAAACGGTAGAAATTCAACGACGTACGACGACTACTGAGCCCCGTTTGAGCCTTAGGAATTTGTAGGATACAAATGACATGTCATTAGGGTTTTCATGATTCGGGTGTTGGTCTTGAATGTCCTACCGATGGTTGAGGTTCAGAATGTGTTGTGGATACTCTACAGCTTGTGTGAGCAGCATTATGTAACTATGTTTCGACCCACAACTTGTGTGAGCAGGCCCATTTTCACAACTCGTGTGAGCATCCTTATTCACCGCTCATGTGAGCATATATATAAATGAATTGATGGATTATGGTTATATGAGTTAGCGCACTTTGTGTGAGCTATCCCTGGCATCTAACAATATTCTATTTGGTTCAACGGGCATGAATTGGAAAGGAAACGGTAAATGTTCAATATGAGCAAATACAAGTATACATGAAATACATTGAAATGATAAGATACATGGAAAGCATGTTATGTTATGAAGGATGCTATATCCAAATTGAATCATATTAAAGTATAATGGTTATCCATGTTAAATCCATGTGAAATATGTTCAAGTATGCTAACATGTGTTGTTATTTAATACTTAGGCATGTGCCAAGCTACTGGTTGGATTGTATTATGTTTACTTATAAGTTATGCATTGAAATGGTAAGTGCCCAAATGGAAATATGCTTGTGTTCATGAAAGAATGGTAATGTTTCAATTATGTAATTTCTTATTAAATGGTTTGTCATGTGGTTAATTCCAAAAGAGTTATGTTTAAATGCACTAGCTTGTGGCTATGGTTGATGATATGCTTATGTCTTGTGTGTTATGCATATGAAACAGGTGTGGAAAGGTAATAAAATAGTAAGTTCATACTTGAAGTGTAAAATGATGAAAAAGGGAATGATGAGTTGAATTGATGTTGTTGTTTAAGCTAAAGAAAGTAAATGCAATGGAAAGTAATGAAATGCAAATGAAAATAAGAAAATTTGAAAGGGTTTAAAGTTTATAAAATCCTACTATGCTAGGGATGATATGTATATGTGATGTTGTGGTTTTATTCACTTTGTGAATTGTTTATTATGGTTTCATGAATCTTGAGGTATTGGTATAAGATTATTCTTTATATGTATAAATTTCATATTTGAAATGGATTGATATGACTAAAGTTATACGAGCTTGCTAAGCATTCATTACTTACGTAGTTGTTTTTCCTTTACTTTTCAGAATTTGATGTCTTGGTTAAGGTTATAATGGCATGTATAGGTGGACTTATGGTTGATGATTAGTTGAATTTTAGTTGATGAGTTTGGCATGTATAGGTCATTTTGGGTGATGAAGCCTTGGTACATTTTGTGTCTTGTTGATATGTGTTAATTTGGTAATGTGTTAAAGCATGTTTGAATAGCCAAAGTGATATATGATGAATTGACGTCAACATGGTCAAGATACAGTATGCTTTTTAAGGCTTTGAATAGATGTACATGATTGAAATATGGTTTGTATACATGTTGATTGTTGGAACCATCTAGATATGGTTAGATTTGTGTCATTTAGATGGCCTTAATGGCTGGAATGGAAATGGTCATTTGAAGTTGTGTTTTGAATAACCAAATCGATATGTTTGGATGTGATTTTGGCATATGGTCAATTATGGTATAACTTGGTATATAATTAAACTATATATATGTATCTATGGATAAGTTATGGTAAAAAATGTATAAGTTAGATATATGTATATTTGGGATGCATGAAAACTATTGTTCAAATGATAAGTTCTTATGTCAAAGTATAAGTTAAGCATGACATGTTTTAAAATGGTAGCAAAGTGATCAATTATGCATATGTGTTGTTAAGTTGAGTGTTTGCTTTGAGGTGCCTTTTGGGCATATTGGTTGTATGGATAAATACCATATTGATCTAGCTTTATTATGCTTGTTTTAGGTATATTTTTTAATGCTTGAAATAGGTACAAGGGCTTGTATGTATGAGCATATTTTGGGTGAAAGAAATGGCTTGAAAATGACCTATTTCTTGTCCACACAACCTAAGACATAGGCGTGTGTCTCAGCCGTGTGTGACACACGGTCACGCGACACGGCTGTGTGTCCTCTATAAGTTTTTATTGGTTGCATTTCGAGAGTTACACTGCCTGGAATAGGGGTGTGTGGCTTGGCCGTGTGAAACAAGTCAGAGAGTTACACGAGCTGGAACACGATCATGTGTCCCTACTTTGAATGCCCACACGGCTTGAGATACGAGCGTGTGTCACAGCCGTGTGAGTCACACGGCCGTGTGACCCCTGTAGTATGAATTTTTCTATCTTTTGCCATAAAGTTCTAAATTTTTTCGGTTTAGTCTCGAATCATTTCTAAAGTGATTCTAAGGCCTCGGGGGCTCGAAAAAGGGACGTTATGCAAGTGTTTGCATGGACTATGATATAATTTATGAAATGTTTGAGAATGAATGTTTTTATGTTAAAAATTTTTGGTATTGCTCTATAACCCTATTCCGGCAACAGATATGGGTTAAGGGTGTTACATTCCACACAGGGTAGCTGATACCTCAGAAAGTTTTGTGGAAGGGCCAACCTAGATACCGCCAGTCTCAAAGGATGGGTGTGGTAGTTGTTTCATGTATATAGAGGGCCACCCTTAGAGGCCACGCCTCAGGGAATAAGTTGATCATGTTTGTATTAGAGTCTTAAGTTTTAGATTTGTAAATATTTGTTAGGTTACTAAAGTTTCAAGGTTGTAATAATTTATCAGTCGTAAGATATAAGCTAAATTTAGTAGAATTTAAATTTTGAAACTTGAAAGTTGACCAAGTATGAAATTAAATCAGATTAGAAACTTGTTAAGATGTTCGAGTCAGATGTGACATTCGATACTTGGACTTGACAATTGGTCGGGTATAAGGTGTTACACGACATATGGGTTAGGTTGTATGTATCAATTTTAAAATTTTATATTTATTAGTTAAAAAATGTGTAACATTTGAGTAATACTATAATTTAGAGAGTAAAATAAATAATATAAGTGTTTAATTTTTAGAATAAAATAATCTGTATTATGATAAATATAAATTAAAAAATAAGTATAATGTTTAAAATAAACTTAAATTAATTGTTAAAATTCATAAAAATGATCGAAATTTTAGAACTTTAAAAATGAACTTATGATATCAATGTTTCATATATTCAGTATCTACTCTAAATGGTTCTTCCAAAGTATTGTTTTTAGTCTAATTTTATAAAATAAAACTAATAATTAATTAACATGTGTAATATATTTAAAATGTGTGTTTACTTTAATTAAAATGACATAGTATCATTTATTGTTTACCACCTCCCGACGTATTAACGTTAAGAGTGTGAATACTACTACAAGAGATATGGAATTGAGGCAAATGTCTGCAAGTATACGAGTCAAGTTGTAATATAGTTTGTTTACAACAAAACACTTAGTAAGTATTTCAAGGATCGTAGCTTAAGGATTGTAATTTGGGGTAAATTGCCATTAAGCCAATTACCACAAATAACTACTAGTCTACTTGAATCATGAATTAGTAGTGTTAATCTCGAAGTAGGATGATAATAATAGTAATAATAAACTAAATGAATTGAACTAAACCTAATCTACTCCTAAGTTCATGTATCGGCTTCTCATATCCCTTGTTTCAACTATGTGAGTTTCTTTAGCCTAGATCCAATTGTTTTACCTAATTAATTGTTGATGTAGAGTTATAAACATTGGCTACTAATTATCCGAGTAGGGCTTCCCAAGCTTTTACTAACCTAACTAGTCAGCAAGAATTACTCATCTCTCGATGACACAATTCAGACCGGGGCAGGGTAAGGTTTTCACGAATAGGCAATACCGATTTCATGTTAATTCTCACCTATATGACTTCCTAGGAACACCAAAACTAGGGTTTAAGTTCTTCCTTCCCTAGCCACTGATATGCTAAGTTATGCTTGGTAGACTATATCGATTTTGGGTTTATATCTAACTAAATAACTTCTTAGGGTCGCCAATCCTAGGGTTTAATTACACTCAACCAGATCCAACCAATCCAAATTAAACTTTACCTTTCAATTAATTAATGAGATTAATACACTTGAAACATGTGAAATATGTTAAAGCATAAATTGATTCTGATCTTTACATAAACATTCAATTAATGATATTAAAGAGAGAAATATAAATAATAGAATAAATGAAAGAGATGCTCATGGATTTATTGATGAAAGTGTGGCTCCGAAACAATCTTTGCTCGCAAAAATCTCACTTCAGAATAGGATCTTCTGGTTACAAGAACATAACGTAAACTAAGCAAAAGCTAAGAACGAAATAAAAACCCAATAACAATTTCTATCTCCCTAAAATTGTGTGTTTAAACAATGGCCTTTATATGGGCTAAACTCAGAATATTAAATTACCTAAACTATCCTTGAAGTACTTAGAGTTTGACTAGGAAAAATACTCCTAATTGCCTTAAAAAATGCAGTTGTCATGTGTAGGGATATTTGGGCTGCGCAGAAGTCGTGTTGCAACATAGGTCTGTGGTGTTGCAATATAGGTTGGTGTAGCGACACAATGACCAATTTCACTCCAAGACTTGTTTTTGATTTTGTCTTTGGTGTCGTGACATAGGCATCATTTTTTACCCGAATATGCATCTTTAACTCTTGATTTGTCCTACAAGTCTATGTAACCTTATTTAGATATCTAAGATGAAATAAAAACTACTAAAAAGCATAAATCGCTACTTCAAGCATGAAAACATAGATATATACTAAGTTGATTTGATTTACTATTAAACAAGCTACAATTATGTCTAAAAAGGGATGTAAATGATAGTGTAATTTGTGGTCGATCAATTGCAATATTAGCATAATAATAATTGTACAATAAAATGTGTAATATCTCTGTGTTACACATTTTGTATAAAAAAACTAAAAATCTTTTATTGTAACACCCCAAACTCGGCCTAGACGTTTTGGCCAAATCTGACGATGTCACATGGAATGAGATTTGAAAGCGAATTTATCAAGTTAAAACCGTTTCTATTTATTATCTTCTATTAATCTCTCGTTGATTTCAAAATCATTTTGTCGTTAATTTGATTCGTTTAAAAACATATTCTATGGCGGAAGCTTTTAAAACCGTGGTATTTAAATAAAATCGTTCACGTTTAGAAAAATGTTGGTTTTAATTAAACTGAGTTTTTGTTGAGTTTGAAGTTTAAAAAATCCATGAAAATGGTTAAAATCCAAAGTAAAGGCAAACAGTCCAAAAGTCCAAATTACATCTAAAATACCCCAAAAATAATAGAAATTAAAAACCTTAAAAGAAATTAAATTAGTTCAATAGTCATGTGGTCACCGTTGAGTCCTCCGCCGCACCTGTAACATCCTAAAAATGGGCCTATGCATTGTTGATTTAATTATACGAAATAGCATGTCTTATGTGTTATGAATGTATTATGAACATTTTTGGAAACTTGGAAACGTAAGGAAATGATTTAGAAATGTTAAGTTTCAAAAGAGGAAAGTGAACATTTTTGGAAACTTGGAAATGTAAGGAAATGCCTTAGAAATGTTAAGTTTAAAGGAGGAAAGCGAACATTTTTGGAAACTTGGAAATGTAAGGAAATGTCTCGGAAATGTAAGGAAATGTTTTAGAAATGTAAGGAAATGCTTAAGAAATGTTAAGTTTAAAGTTTAAGAGAGGGACATGAAGCAAGGTGGACTTAAGAGGAAATGTAGGGAAAATTTGACATACAAATGGGCATGGAAAAGTGGCTTGGAGATGCCACTTAAGGCCCAGGTAAGTGACGCCACAAGCTATGCATATAGGCCTAGGTTCGAGTCACATGGGAAGCAAATAAAAGAGTTTTATTTTGCTGCAAGGAGCAAGGGAGTTGGACGGCACCAAGGCACTTGGGGAAAAGTTTAATTCTCTTTAAAATTCGGCAAAAGGGTGTGATTAATTGTGGATTAATTCCTTTTATTTTTAATGGATAAAAGAAGAGATAATAGAAGGATTATTATTATTAAGCAAAGTGATAAAGGATGGAGTATTATTATTTATTTTAAATAAAAAGATAAAGAGGAAAATAAGGGAGAAGTGATGGCCAAGTAAGGGACTTTAACCTTAGTAATTTCGGTTAAGCTAGTAAAAGGGAGTAGCCGAATGTCATTCAATACTTTTGCCTCTCTTTCAAGCACTCTTTTCTCTCCAAGCTATCATCTTCTTCTTTTTTTCTTTTTATCTGCTCTAGCCGAAACTTCCATCTCCCTAGTTCATCTTAGCCGTAAACCCTCCCTAAAAAGAATCATACTCTTCCTCTTCTGTTCTTTGAGATAGCCGAATATCCTACTTCTATTGGGAGCCATAGCTGATTCTTCCTAAGCCCATACTCTCTCTTTTCTTTTCCCCTGTTGAAGCCGAAACCTCCTAGTATTCATCAGAAGCTGAAATCAATTGAGTAAGATCTAGGCCAAAGCCTAATATTGTTGTGAATTCAAGCCAAGGTGTTGTCGACTACAACATTAGGGGAGGAATTTCGGGATATCAAGTGTTGCCGATTTCAATACTAAAGGTAAGGATGTTATTGACATCGTTTTGGTTCTTTTCTTTAAGCTGAAATTTAGATTCTAATGCCATCCATATCTTTGGCCGACACTTTCAAGGGCCTTTCGGGATTTACTAAGTGTCGACTACAAGGAAGGAGAAGTTCTTTTCCCGAAGGTACACCATAGGCCGTGTGTTCCCTAGTTATTCGGTGAGTTTCGGGATTTAAAATCCACAAGGTAAGCATATGAAGTATTCGGCCAAGGCTTATTTTGTATGAAGATCTATTTCTTATTTCGCTTAAAAGCTGAAACTAATTAGTTAAGTGATTTTAGTGCCTAGCCGATTGCAAGGGGAGAACTCTGCGAAGTTTCAGGATTTGACTATAGTCAATTCGACAGCAAGGTAAGCATATAAGTGTACTAATCCTACTGGGATTTGGTTTATGGCCGAATGGTTCTTTTTGTTAAAATCCTAGTGTTGGCCGAATGTAGGAGTTAAGAATCTAAAGCGTTAGATCGAGTTTTCGGGTTTTCAGGAAAGCGTTAAATACCAGGTGTGTATCCCACACTATCTTTTAATTATGGCAATATTTAATATAAGTATGTGTATAAGAATGTGAATATGGCTAAGGTACCATGTAATGGTACAAAGTACTCAGGTACGTTTCCTACTCCTACTAGGATTATGAATATATGTTATATATAACATGTGAAAAGTGATAAGAATGTGAATTAAGGCATGATGTGCATGATATGTATGATATGGGGCATATGGGATATAATGAAAAGGGGAAGTGAATGTGGTGACCTAAGACCACGATATTTGAATGTGGTGACCTAAGACCACGATATCTGAATATGGTGTCTCTTGACACAGAATATGCATCTGGTGGCTATGCCATGAATTTTATAAGGGCGATGAGCACGTCGACTGCAGCGACTGCCTTCGATGGTGTGTAGCGGATGGAGGGTTGACTTATTAGTCCCCACGGTGTGCAGGTTGGTACGGGTGATGTGTAGCGGATGGCATCTAGGTTTGGGTTCGGGTTTGTATCATTATCTTTACTTGTTATATGAATGTGATATGTATGATATGCCTGAATTTGTTTGGATTTAGTGTTGGTTACACATTGAGTCTGTTGACTCACCCCGTTGTGGGAACTTTTTCTTCCAGGTGACGATCAGTGATGGACCGGGCCGGCAGAAGCTTAGGGATGGCCATGCTCAGCAAGAAATTCATTTTTATTTGGACTATTTTATTTTAAGTATTTTAAATTTAATTTTGGGAATTATTTTGATGTAATAAGGCCATAGTTGAACTACTTTATTTTTCTTTTATTTATTAAGCTACGAATTTTTATCAATTAAAGATTAAGCTTAGTTTATTTTTAAAATAAACTCTAAGTATTTTGTCACCTAAAATCAGAGGCTTTCGACATAAGACAAACATGTTTTCAACTCGGGCCCAACCCAAAAACAAACTTTATTTCAAAACACACAGTTTTTCCAAAGTAACAAAAGAAATTTGAACCGGTTTACATCGAGGAACATACCAGATCCGGTCAAGGCTCGTGGGCCGGGTTTGGGGTGTTTCAACTTGGTATCAGAGCCCAATTTTAAACTCTCGGCCTGGGGTTTAAAGCCCACAATGTTTTAAAATTAAGGCCCAAATGAATTTTGAGAAAGTTTTTAAGCAGGTTTTCTGGCATGGCACCTAAGTCTCCGACTCGAAGTCCACCAGGTAAGTACCCCTAAACTTTATGTGATATATATTGTGATCTGTAGAAGGGTAGAAATAGAATGGAACGTAGATTGGTATGATAGGTACTTGAACTCTAAGGCTAGCTTACCCCAACAGTTACATAAGACTTAAATGCTTAATAAAACAAACCTGTGTCTAAGTCGTCGAGTTAGGGTGTGGCAACCATTGTGCGCATGTCTAGGATTGGTATTCGGTGGGAGCTTGGTATTTAAGCAGTCCGCGTGACTCACCTCCTCTCCACTCGAATCCTACCTAGTGCGTAGCTTCGGTTCACCCTAACCAAGAGGACTTATTCATGGGCTAAACCCCTAACTAAAACCCGAAAGGGATTAGCCACATTTTTATGGAAACCCTAGTTTTAAAACTTTTAAAAATTATCCTTTTAAATTGCCAACACGATTTTATAAAATTTTCTGAAATATTCTTGACTTACAAAAAAAAAATTTACTAAATTATCCCTAGTTGTAAAATTACAAAAAGGCCCTTGGTTTAGAAAATGTCCAAACTATCCACGGTTTAATTAAAATTTCCTTATTTTATAAAATATTCAAAAACTCTACTTCTGCGAAATATTAAAATACTCCAACTTGGAAAATTTACGAAATTGCCCCTAACTTACAAAATTACCAAAATGACCCTGGTTTTCAAAAATTTTGCAACATCACCGATTTGGAAAACAAATTCTCAAAAAGAACCCTCAAGCTTTATAAATTTTGAAATACCCTTGATTTATTAGGATTTACAAATTCACCCTGGTTTATTACCAAAATACTCCCGAGTTCCAAAATTACCGAAATACCCTCGGATTTCAAAATTTCCAAAAATACCTCAGGAATGCAAAATTACCAAAATACCCTTATTGACAAAATCCACAAGGAACCTTATTTTGAAAAAAAATTACGAAAATAACCCTGTAGGGCAAATTACGAAAATACCCCTGGGTAGTGGAAAAACAACAACAACGAAAACTACAACACTTCTCTGAATGAACGGAAGTTCATAATTGATTGATGAATGTATGAATGTAAAGACTGTGTGCATGTATGAATACAAAAGAACCACTCCTAAAATTCTTTTCATAAAACTTCTTCGCGGATAATCAGTGAAACAAGGACTAAATCCATAAAATTTCTTAATCAGATTAAAACGCAGTCGTTAAGCATGAGTTCTAGAGGACGTGGTCGTCGTGGACGCGGTAGAGGAAGAATGACTGTGTCGGAACCCGTTAGATCGGGTCAAGGATCTGATAATGAGATACCACCGCCACCACCACCCCCAGCTGTTGGTGTCGAGCAGCAAGCTCAGACGGGGGACGACGCTGTGTTGCAGGCTGTGCTGTGAGTTTTGGAAATGGTGGCTGGAGCAGGTGGAAATATGAGAGCTCGAAAATCTGTACCCGAGCGACTCCAAGCCAATGGGGCTGAGATGTTTAGAGGAGTATCTGGTGTAGCACCCAGTACAGCTGAATATTGGTTGGAAGCAACCGAACAGATTATGGATGAGCTTGATCTGACCCCTGAGGAGAAGTTGAAAGGAATGGTGGCACTGTTACGCGATGAAGCATATCAGTGGTGGCTCACGGTTCGGGATGGAGCCACGGCTGAGGATCTGACCTGGGATTATGTTAAGGCAGCATATCAGAAGAAATATGTTGGCACATGGTATATTGATGAGCAGGGGAAGGTTTTTCTGGGGCTGGTTCAAGGGAACAAGTCCGTGGCAGAATATGAAGCTGAATTTCTGAGGTTGAGCCGTTATGCTCAAGGCGTAGTGGCTACTGAGCATAAGCGATGTGTCCAGTTTGAGGACGGATTAAGGGATGACCTGAGGTTGTTAGTTGCTCCACATCAAGAGCGGGAGTTTCCTGCGTTAGTGGAGAAAGCTAAGATAGCTAAAGGGATTAAGGACACGGTGAAGCAGAACATTGATCAGAATAGGCCAAAGAGAGGTTTTGGATCGTCTGGATCAGCTGGAAATGTTCAGAAAAGGCCTAGAGTTGATGGACCGCGAGGTCAGCAAGCTGGTATTGGAGGGCAATATCGTACTTGTGATCAATGTGGGAAGAAACACTTAGGAGAGTGTTGGAAAAAGACTGAAGGATGCTTTAGGTGTGGGTCAAAGGACCATATGATTAAGGACTGTCCAATGAGGCCGGAGGGGAATAAACCGGTAGCCCAGAATGTCAATCAGGCTGGTAGAGGTGGTCAGCAGCTTCAGCGAGGTCGTGGTCCGAATGGCCGAGGTAATGGTGCTGGAAGAGGACGTGGAACACCTGGCAGAGGTGCTAATAATAATACTGAGGCAAGGCAATCGGGTTTGGTTTATGCAGTTCGTCGTAGGGAGGATGGAGACGCGCCGGACGTCATAATCGGTACGTTCCTTGTATTTGGAAAGCCTTATTATGCTTTGATTGATGTGGGCTCGACCCATTCGCATGTTGCATGTAGTGTAGTCGAGACACTAGGCTTAGACTCTGAACTCTTTGATAGGCAGATGACTGTAGTAAGCCCACTAGGTCAAACTGTAGTGGTGAATAAGATCTTTCGGAAAGTGCCTTTAGAAATTCAAGGAATAGTATTTTCTGCCGACTTGATGGAACTTCCCTTTGGAGAATTCGATCTCATACTTGGTATGGACTGGCTAGTGGAACATCGGGCTGTGTTGGACTGTGCAGCTAAGCGAATGGAATTAAGGACCCCGGAGGGTGAGGTGGTCATTATGATAGGAGAAAGAAGAAACTACCTGTCTAATGTAGTTTCGGCGTTGAAGGCTAAGAAAATGGTTAGAAAAGGGTGCAAGGCATTTCTGGCCTTCGTTAGTGCTGTGGACGCAAAAGAAGGGGGAGTTAGTGGAGTTAGAACAGTAAGGGACTTTGAAGATGTGTTCCCAGAGGAATTGCCCGGAATACCTCCAGATAGAGAGGTGGAATTTGGAATTGACTTGCTGCCGTGAACAGCTCCTGTGTCAATTGCCCCGTATCGAATGGCACCAAAGGAGTTGGTTGAGCTCAAGGCTCAAATCCAAGAATTGCTGGATCGTGGGTTCATTCGACCCAGTGTGTCTCCGTGGGGAGCACCGGTCTTGTTCGTGAAGAAGAAGGACGAAACTATGCGTATGTGCATAGACTATCGTCAGTTGAACAAGCTGACCATCAAAAACAAGTATCCTTTGCCAAGGATAGACGACTTGTTCGATCAGCTTAAGGGGGCAGCGGTATTCTCCAAGATCGACTTAAGGTCAGGATATCATCAGTTGAAAGTAAAGGAGGCAGATATCCATAAGACAGCCTTTAGGACAAGATACGGCCATTATGAGTTTGTTGTAATGCCGTTTGGATTGACGAACGCCCCAGCTGCGTTCATGGATATGATGAACCGGGTTTTTCAACCTTACTTGGATAGGTTCGTCGTGGTGTTCATCAACGACATCTTGGTGTACTCTAAGTCGGAGGAAGAGCATGATGAGCATCTACGGATTGTGTTGCAAGTGTTGAGGGAGAAGAAGCTCTATGCCAAATTCAGCAAGTGTGAATTTTGGCTTAAGGAGGTTGCGTTCTTAGGACATGTAGTGTCTGCAGAAGGAATAAGGGTGGATCCTAGGAAGATTGAGGCGGTGTTGGATTGGAAACCACCTAAGTCCGTGGCTGAGATCCGTAGTTTCTTAGGTTTGGCGGGCTATTACAGAAGGTTCGTGGAAGGATTTTCATCGATAGCTGCACCTTTGACAAAGTTGCTAAGGAAGGAAGTACCCTTTGTATGGACGGATAAGCAACAGGAGAGCTTTGAGAAGCTCAAGAGGGTTTTGACTGAAGCTCCAGTGTTAATTCAGCCGGAGGCAGGAAAGGATTTTGTGGTATACTGTGACGCTTCTCATACGGGATTAGGGTGTGTTCTAATGCAAGATGGAAAAGTAGTCGTTTATGCGTCTCGACAGTTAAGGCCTCATGAGGTTAACTACCCGACTCATGACTTGGAATTAGCGGCAGTGGTATTCGCTCTTAAGGTATGGAGGCATTATCTATATGGAGAAAAGTCGGTAATCTACACAGACCACAAGAGCCTTAAGTATCTGTTGACTCAGAAGGAGTTGAACTTGAGGCAGCGAAGGTGGGTGGAGTTATTGAAGGATTATGATTGTTCGATAGAGTACCACCCGGACAAGGCGAATGTGGTAACAGATGCCTTAAGTCGGAAGGTTGTGTCGGATCTAAGGGCGATGTTTGCACACTTGAGTTTGTATGATGATGGAAGCCTGTTGGTAGAATTGCAAGTCAAACCAACATGGTTGAATGAGGTCAAGAGAAGTCAGTTGGTGGATGAGGATCTAAGTGCTAAGTTACAACAAGTACAGAACGGAGAGTTGGAGGATTATGGTGTTAATGATGAGGGAGTATTGTGCTTCAAGGGAAAAGTCTGTATGCCGAAGGACGAAGAGTTAAGACAGAGGATTCTTCGGGAAGCGCATAGTAGCCCTATGCTATGCATCCTGGAGGCATTAAGCTGTACAGAGATCTAAGGGAACAGTTTTGGTGGCCTGATCTTAAACGGGAAGTTACTGAATTCGTGGGAAAGTGTCTAACGTGTCAGCAAGTTAAGGCTGAACACCAAGTTCCGTCTGGATTGCTTCAGCCAATCATGACTCCGCAGTGGAAGTGGGAGCGAATTACCATGGACTTCGTTAGTGGGCTTCCCCTTACGCCTACTAAGAAGGACTCGGTATGGGTAATAGTGGACCGTTTGACCAAGTCCGCGCACTTTATTCCAGTGAGAGTCGATTATTCTCTACAGAAGTTGGCAAAGCTATATGTGGCGGAGATTGTGAGGTTGCATGGAGTACCGGTGTCGATTATCTCAGATAGGGACCCAAGGTTTACTTCTCGGTTCTGGAAAGCGTTACATCAGGCTTTAGGCACTAAGTTAGATTTCACTACGGCTTTTCATCCACAGTCGGACGGGCAGTCTGAGCGGGTAATCCAAGTGTTAGAAGATATGTTGAGGGGTTGTGTGATGGATTTCAGAGGAAGTTGGGAGGAATACTTGCCTTTAGCGGAGTTTGCCTACAATAACAGCTATCAGGCCAGTATACGGATGGCACCGTATGAAGCGTTGTATGGACGGAAGTGTCGTACTCCAACGTGTTGGACAGAACTAGGGGAACGTCGAGTTTTGGGTCCAGAGTTAGTGGCAGAATCTAAAGAGAAGGTTGAGATAATCCGGGCACGGTTGAAGAAAGCTTTTGATAGACAAAAGTCGTATGCAGATCTCAAACGGAAGGACATAGAATTTGTTGTGGGAGATCAAGTATTCCTTAAGGTTTCGCCTTGGAAGAAGGTGATGAGATTCGGTCGGAAAGGGAAGTTAAGCCCAAGGTTCATAGGGCCCTATCGAGTGTTAAAGCGAGTTGGACCAGTGGCATATCAGTTGGAGTTGCCACTAGAGTTAAAGCAGATGCACGACGTATTCCATGTATCCATGCTACGTCGATATCGATCGGATCCATCTCATGTAGTTCCGGTCGAGGAGGTGGAGCTAAGACCAGATTTATCCTACGAGGAAGAGCCGATTCAGATTCTAGAACGAGATGTGAAAGTGTTACGACGGAAATTAGTGCCTTTAGTCAAAGTACTATGGAGAAATCATGGATCGGAAGAAACTTCGTGGGAGCCAGAAGAGGCAATGCGACAGCAATACTCTCACCTATTTTCAGTCAGGTAATTTCGAGGACGAAATTATTTTTAAGGGGGTAGAACTGTAACATCCTAAAAATGGGCCTATGCATTGTTGATTTAATTATACGAAATAGCATGTCTTATGTGTTATGAATGTATTATGAACATTTTTGGAAACTTGGAAATGTAAGGAAATGATTTAGAAATGTTAAGTTTCAAAAGAGGAAAGTGAACATTTTTGGAAACTTGGAAATGTAAGGAAATGCCTTAGAAATGTTAAGTTTAAAGGAGGAAAGCGAACATTTTTGGAAACTTGGAAATGTAAGGAAATGTCTCGAAAATGTAAGGAAATGTTTTAGAAATGTAAGAAAATGCTTAAGAAATGTTAAGTTTAAAGTTTAAGAGAGGGACATGAAGCAAGGTGGACTTAAGAGGAAATGTAGGGAAAATTTGACACACAAATGGGCATGGAAAAGTGGCTTAGAGATGCCACTTAAGGCCCAGGTAAGTGACGCCACAAGCTATGTAAATGGGCCTAGGTTCGAGTCACATGGGAAGCAAATAAAAGAGTTTTATTTTGTTGCAAGGAGCAAGGGAGTTGGACGGCACCAAGGCACTTGGGGAAGAGTTTAATTCTCTTTAAAATTCGGCAAAAGGGTGTGATTAATTGTGGATTAATTCCTTTTATTTTTAATGGATAAAAGAAGAGATAATAGAAGGATTATTATTATTAAGCAAAGTGATAAAGGATGGAGTATTATTATTTATTTTAAATAAAAAGATAAAGAGGAAAATAAGGGAGAAGTGATGGCCAAGTAAGGGACTTTAACCTTAGTAATTTCGGCTAAGCTAGTAAAAGGGAGTAGCCGAATGTCATTCAATACTTTTGCCTCTCTTTCAAGCACTCTTTTCTTTTCTTTTTATCTGCTCTAGCCGAAACTTCCATCTCCCTAGTTCATCTTAGCCGTAAACCCTCCCTAAAAAGATTCATACTCTTCCTCTTCTGTTCTTTGAGATAGCCAAATACCCTACTTCTATTCGGAGCCATAGCCGATTCTTCCTAAGCCCATACTCTCTCTTTTCTTTTCCCCTGTTGAAGCCGAAACCTCCTAGTATTCATCAGAAGCCGAAATCAATTGAGTAAGATCTAGGCCAAAGCCGAATATTGTTGTGAATTCAAGCCAAGGTGTTGTCGACTACAACATTAGGGGAGGAATTTCGGGATATCAAGTGTTGCCGATTTCAATACTAAAGGTAAGGATGTTATTGACATCATTTTGGTTCTTTTCTTTAAGCCGAAATTTAGATTCTAATGTCATCCATATCTTTGGCCGACACTTTGAAGGGCCTTTCGGGATTTACTAAGTGTCGACTACAAGGAAGGAGAAGTTCTTTTCCCGAAGGTACACCATAGGCCGCGTGTTCCCTAGTTATTCGGTGAGTTTCGGGATTTAAAATCCACAAGGTAAGCATATGAAGTATTCGGCCAAGGCTTATTTTGTATGAAGGTCTATTTCTTATTTCGCTTAAAAGCCGAAACTAATTAGTTAAGTGATTTTAGTGCCTAGCCGATTGCAAGGGGAGAACTCTGCGAAGTTTCGGGATTTGACTATAGTCAATTCGACAGCAAGGTAAGCTGAAACACCCCAAACCCGGCCCACGAGCCTTGACCGGATTTGGTATGTTCCTCGAAGAAACCGGTTCAAAATTCTTTTGTTACTTAGGAAAAACTTGTGTGTTTTGAAAGAAAATTTGTTTTGGGTTGGGCTTGAGTTGAAAGCGAGTTTATTTTATATTGAAAACCCATTTACTTCAGGTGACAAAATAATTAGAGTTTATTTTAAATTAATATTGACTTAATCTTTGATAATTGAAACTTCGTAACATAGTAAATAAAACAGAAATAAAATAATTCACTATGGCCTTATACATCAAAATAATTCCCAAAAATTAAATTAAAGTACTTAATAAAATAAAAATTCAAATTAATTAAATTCCTTGCTGTGCATGGCCACCTTTGAGCTCCAGCCGACCCGGTCCATTACTGATCGTAACCCGAAAAAGGTTCCCACAACGGGGTGAGTCAAACAGACTCAATGTGTACACAAACACTAAGTCTTAACAAATTCAGGCATGTCAAGTCATACATATTCATATCAAAATATACAATTAATGATGCAACCCAAAACCCAAACCTATTAAGCCATCTGCTACACTCCCCCGTACCAACCTGTACACCGTGGGGACTACTAAGTCGACCCTCCTTCCGCTACACTCCATATCGCGGTCTTAGGTCACCGCATTCGTGGTCTTAGGTCACCACGTTCAGATTACTGTGGTCTTAGGTCACCACATTCAGACTACTGTGATCTTAGGTCACCACATTCAGATATCACGGTCTTAGGTCACCGTGTTCGTGGTCTTAGGTCACCACATTCACTTCCCCTTCAAAATAAAACCCATATGCCCCATATAATAGTAATATGCATAAATATGCCAGAGTTCACATTCTTATTCTTATTCTCATGTTACAATTAACATATTTCATAATCCTAGTAGGAGTAGGAAACGTACCTGAGTACTTTGTACCATAGCATGGTACTTAGCCATATTTTCACATTCTTAATAATACATTTAATTTAAAACATAGCCATGAACATATTAAAACTTAGGGTAGGGTACACACCTGATTCGCTTAGGGTTTCCAATCCGAATCCCGAAAAGCTTGATCTAATGCCTTAGATCTTAGATCTCTACATTTATTCAACCATTCAATACTTAGTAAAGAGCCATTCGGCCATAAATCCAAATCCTAGTAGGATTAGTACACTAAAACTTACCTTGTTGCCGATTGACTTAAGAATCAAGTCTCGAAACTTTGTATCCTTCTTTCTTGAAATTGGCAATCATTAGATTACTTGAATAGATTAGTTTTGGCTCTTGAATAATTAATAAAACACATCTATATACCAAACATGGCCTTGGCCGAATACTACAAACACTTACCTTGTAGATTTCAAATCCCGAAACTCACCGAATAACTAGGGAACACGCGGCCTATGGTGTACCTTCGGGAAAAGAACTTCTCCTTCAAAGTTTCGGCAACCATGAACATTAATGGGATTAGCCCTAGATTTCGATAAGTCTAAAAGTAGAAAGAATGGAAACTAAATTTAATCTTACCCTTACTGAAGAAATCGACAAAACCTTTGCTTGAAGCCCCTCAAAGATTCGGATATAAAGATTAGGAGACTAGTCGACTATGGCCTAGATTGAACTTATTTTCGGCTTCAATAGAAAAGTATGGGATTTGGGAGGGATCGACAATGGTGGACTTGGGGAGAAGAAGATTTCGGCTTTGGCAAAAATAAAAGAGAAAGAAGAATAGTTTGCTAGGGAATTTTCGGCAGAGGTTTCCTTGAAGAGAAAAGAATGACTGAAGAATAGCCTTACTCTTCCTTTTATAGCCGAAATTACTAGGCTAGAGTCCCTTACTTGGCCACCACTCTTCTAATTGATAGCTTTATCCTTTTAATTATCACAAAATAAAAGAATTAATCCAACAATTATCTCTTAGAAATTATCCAAAACAAAATCTTTTATTTATCTCCTATTTAGACGAAGTTTAAAGAGAATAAAACTCCTCTTTTAGAAGCCTTGTGCCGTCCACCTCTCTACTTCTGGAAGCAAAAATAAAACTTCTTTATTTGCTCCCCAAGTGACTCGAACCCTGGCCTAAATACACAAGCTTGTGGCGTCACTTTGCTGGGCTTTTAGGTGATGTCTTCAAGCCACTTAGACAAGCCTGGTTGTGTGTCAAATTCCTCCTATAAATTTTCTTAAGGCCACCTTGCCTTAATTTCCTCTTTTTAAACTTTAAAACTTGACATTTCCTTACATTTCCAAGTTTCCAAAAATTTTCGTTTGCCTCCTTTAAACTTAACATTTCCTTACATTTCCAAGTTTCTCGAAATGTTTACTTTCCTCTTTTGAATCATTTCCAAATCATTTCCTTACATTTCTTGGTTTCCAGAAATGTTCACTTTCCTCTTTTAAACTTAACATTTCCATACATTTTCAGGACATTTCCCTACATTTCCAAGACAAGACATTTCCTTACATTTCCTTACATTTCCTTGCATTTCCTTACATTTCCATACATTTCCTTACATTTCCTTACATTTCCTTACATTTCCATGCATTTCCTTATTTCTAGAATTCACATAACACCTTCATAATTCATAAAACATGCCATTTTACCACATGGTTCCTTGTGTCATGCTTCACACGGAGTTTCTTTTAAAGCCTCATTTACCTAGCTCCCCTTTTTACTTAAAAACCAATAATTTTCCAAAGATTTCTTCTTCCATCCTAGAATTCTAAAAACCCTTAATACACTTCCAACACTGCCAAAACCTACTAACTCATGAATTAGGCATGAACGCATAACCCCTAATCTAGGATGTTACATAAGCATATAAGTGTACTAATCCTACTGGGATTTGGTTTATGGCCGAATGGTTCTTTCTGTTAAAATCCTAGTGTTGGCCGAATGTAGGAGTTAAGAATCTAAAGCGTTAGATCGAGTTTTCGGGTTTTCAGGAAAGCGTTAAATACCAGGTGTGTATCCCACACTATCTTTTAATTATGGCAATATTTAATATAAGTATGTGTATAAGAATGTGAATATGGCTAAGGTACCATGTAATGGTACAAAGTACTCAGGTACGTTTCCTACTCCTACTAGGATTATGAATATATGTTATATATAACATGTGAAAAGTGATAAGAATGTGAATTAAGGCATGATGTGCATGATATGTATGATATGGGGCATATGGGATATGATGAAAAGGGGAAGTGAATGTGGTGACCTAAGACCACGATATTTGAATGTGGTGACCTAAGACCACGATATCTGAATATGGTGTCTCTTGACACAGAATATGTATCTGGTGGCTATGCCACGAATTTTAGAAGGGCGATGAGCACGTCGACTGCAGCGACTGCCTTCGATGGTGTGTAGCGGATGGAGGGTTGACTTATTAGTCCCCACGGTGTGCAGGTTGGTACAGGTGATGTGTAGCGGATGGCATCTAGGTTTGGGTTCGGGTTTGCATCATTATCCTTACTTGTTATATGAATGTGATATGTACGATATGCCTGAATTTGTTTGGATTTAGTGTTGGTTACACATTGAGTCTGTTGACTCACCTCGTTGTGGGAACTTTTTCTTCCAGGTGACGATCAGTGATGGACAGGGCCGGCAGAAGCTTAGGGATGGCCATGCTCAGCAAGAAATTCATTTTTATTTGGACTATTTTATTTTAAGTATTTTAAATTTAATTTTGGGAATTATTTTGATGTAATAAGGCCATAGTTGAACTACTTTATTTTTCTTTTATTTATTATGCTACGAATTTTTATCAATTAAAGATTAAGCTTAGTTTATTTTAAAAATAAACTCTAAGTATTTTGTCACCTAAAATCAGAGGCTTTCGACATAAGACAAACATGTTTTCAAATCGGGCCCAACCCAAAAACAAACTTTATTTCAAAACACAATTTTTCCAAAGTAACAAAAGAAATTTGAACCGGTTTACATCGAGGAACATACCAGATCCGGTCAAGGCTCGTGGGCCAGGTTTGGGGTGTTTCAGCACCGATCTGTCTAAGTCTGGGGATTACCTGTACAGATAAAATAGAAAGGGGTGTAATCCCCACAGAAGACATGCATACAGTCAAACTACAATTATCAGTCTAATACAGTTTGGGGCCTAAGCCCATTACAGATTCAATTACAGTTTAGGCCTTAGCCCATTCAGATATAGTTTTAGACATAAATTAGGGTCTTAGCCCATCTCAGATACAGTATGCATACAGTTACAGAAATCAATATCCTACCCACCAGCCTCTACACACCATGTGGGGTTTAAAACACCCACCCAACCATACACACCAAGTCGTACCAAATGCGGCACATATCAGTAATATCGTAGCTGAGCTGCCAGATAATAGGCATGAAAGCCTTTCAGTACACTTCCTCCAATAATCAATCATCCTACCCTAATGCAGATGTAACTAAACATGCTCAATGCAGACATACAGAATTACATGCTTACATGTTACAGTTCAGTTATCAGTCATACATGAAACACCCCAAACCCGGCCCACGAGCCTTGACCGGATCTGGTATGTTCCTCGAAGGAAACCGGTTCAAAATTCGTTTATTACTTTGGAAAAACTATGTGTTTTGAAAGAGAAATTATTATTGGGTTGGGCTTGAATTGAAAACGAGTTTAATCCATTAAAAATCCTTTAACTTTAGGTGACAAAACGTTTAGGGTTTGTTTTAAAATAAATTTATTTAATTCATTAATTAATAATAGTTCGTAATCATAATAAATAAAAGTAATAATAAAGAAATTCAACTATGGCCTTATTACATTAAATATTCCCAAAATTAAAATTTAAAAATACTTAAAATAAAATAAAAGTCCAAGTCGTAAATTTCTTGCTGTGCATGGCCATCCCTAAGCTTCTGCCGAGCCCGGTCCATTACTGATCGTCACCTGAAACATGTTCCCACAACGGGGTGAGTCAAACAGACTCAATGTGTAACCAACACTAAGAATCAATATTTCAGGCATGCATTATCATATCACATACATATTCAAATAGCAAGTAAAAATAATGATGCAACCCAAACCCAAACCTAATTAGCCATCCGCTACACTTCCTCGTACCAACCTGTACACCGTGGGGACTACTAAGTCGACCCTCCTTCCGCTACACTCCATCGAAGGCAGTCGCTGCAGTCAACGTGCTCATCGCCCTTATAGAATTCGTGGTCTTAGGTCACCACATTCAGATTTCGTGGTCTTAGGTCACCACATTCAGATATCGCGGTCTTAGGTCACCGCACTCAGATTTCGTGGTCTTAGGTCACCACATTCACTTCCCCTTTTCAATAACCCATATGCCCAAATCATATTATGCATTAACATGTCAAAGTTCACATTCTTATCATTATTCTCATGTTTATAACATATTTCATAATCCTATTGGGAGTAGGAAACGTACCTGGGTACTTTGTACCATAGCATGGTACTTAGCCATATTTTCACATTCTTAATATTACATTTAATTTAAACATAGCCATGAACATATCAAAACTTAGGGTAGGGTACACACCTGATTCGCTTAAAAACTTCACAGAAATCCCAAAATCTAATCTACTGCCTTAGATCCTTAACTCCCTACATTCGGCCATCACTTAAAAGTTTAATAAAGACCCTTCAGCCATAAAACCAAATCCTAGTAGGATTTGTATTCTTAAAACCTACCTTGTTGCCGATTGGGACACCAACCAATCCCGAAATCTTTGCTTTATTCCTCCTTGTATTTGGCCAGACATTGAATCAATTAACTTGGTTAGTTTTCGGCTTTTGAACATTTAAAGAACAGATCTAAATACTAATCTAGGCTTTAGCCGAATATACATAGGTGCTTACCTTCCAAATCTTAAATCCCGAATTAGATCCTTGCTTCCTTAATGCTGTCGAAAATCCTATAGACACATGTTAGAGTTTAATCTAACATTAAAACATAAAACATGGCCTTTGGCCGAATATACATATGTCTTACCTTAAATCTTTAAATCCCGAAACTCTCTTCCTGATTAATGAAGATGCCGAAATACCTTAGATCTGAAATCCCGGAATTCACCTTCCATAGTTTCGGCCAAAATACAATATGAGGGATTAGTCCCTAAATTTCGACAGGCTTAAAAAGAAAAGAAAGGAAACCGAATCTAGATCTTACCCTTACTTGGAGAAATCGATGGAACTCTTGCTTGAACCCTTAGCAGTATTTGGCTATGGTCTTAAAAAGGCTTACTTTCGGCTTTTGATGATTTGAAACAAAGAAGAAGAAATTGGCTAATGGTGTATCTTGAATTTTCGGCTTTGGCTAACAAAAAGAAGAAGAACAAGGCTCTAGGAAATTCGACAGAGAGGGAGAATTTGCTTAAGAAATTCAGCAAGGAAAGAGTGAATGAGTGAATGGCCTCTTTTCCTCTAGTAGCCGAAATTTCTACTCAGAATCCCTTACTTGGCCACCACTCTTCTATTTTGATAGCTTTATCCTTTGAATTATCACTTTATTAAAAGAATAATCCCTTATTATCTCCTTGAAAATAATTTAAGATAAATCATCATTTATCCATCTATTAGCCGAAATTTTAAGAGAATTTAAACTCTTCCCTTGGGTTCCTTAGTGTCGTCCACTTCCCTGCACTTTGTAGCAAAAATAAAACTCCTTTATTTGCTCCCCAAGTGACTCGAACCCTGGCCCAAATACACAAGCTTGTGGCATCACCTACTTGGGCCTTAAGTGATATCTTCAGGCCACTTTTCCAAGCCTGATGGTGTGTCAGATTCCTCCTATTAATTTTCTTAAGGCCACCCTGCCTTAGTTTCCTCTTTTTAACCTTTAAAACTTGACATTTCTTTACATTTCCAAGTTTCCAAAAATTTTCGTTTGCCTCCTTTAAACTTAACATTTCCTTACATTTCCAAGTTTCCCGAAATGTTTACTTTCCTCTTTTGAATCATTTCTAAATCATCTCCTTACATTTCCTAGTTTCCAAAAATGTTCACTTTCCTCTTTTAAACTTAACATTTCCATACATTTCCAGGTTTCCAAAAATGTTCAAAATACATTCATAACACATAAGACATGTCATTTCGTACAATTAAACCGAAAATGCATAATCCCTTTTCAGGATGTTACAATACATACGGATCAGTAAACATGTATAAATTTAATATGCTCAATACATACAGTATATTGTCAGGTCACACGATTTAGGGTCTAAGTAGCACTTACTGACCCTACAGTAAGTTCACAGTCGACTTGGGCAACCTGTGCAACCCTAGGAAATATTTTAGCTAAATGGGCACACACACCTATGTGGTTTGCCCGTGTGGCCCACACGCCTTGATTGGCCTTGCCCGTGTGGATCACATAGCCTAGCCTAGATATCACATGCCCAGTTCAGTTTAGCCCGTATGGCCCACACGACCACACCGTGGCTATCACACGGCCGTGTTTTGGGCACGGCCTGGCATTCGTCGATCACACGGCCGTGTCGTCGCACACGGCCTACCACACGGGTGACCACACGCTCGTGTGGCGTCAACAGTGGCCTTTTTTGACTTTTGTCGAAAGCTCAATTTCTGCATTTCGGGTACACACCTGGTTTGTTTTCGCAGCTAACGCAATCCCGAGACCTCCAACACCTAGAAATCGAAAAACCACATTCACAAGATCAGTCCCTAATCACAACCATCCCGTAATTACAAAACTGATAAGAAATCAATTTGAGTTTCAACACTTACCCCAACCAACCAAATGGTTTGACTACAATTCGACGAGAGTAAAGACATGACCTTCTCGATTCGCTGCTACCAGATCACAAATTTTGTTACTAACAATAAAAGGAAACACGTTCTATCGATTCTAAAGAAGAACCCCTTACTTGAGCAGAAATACCACCCTTACTTACTAATACATGCGAACACCGTGAACAGAAAAGCAACAGTTCGAAAAAGAAAAAGATGAGGCCAATTTAAGAGAAAGCAAATAATAAAAGAGGAAGAAAAAACAAGGGAAAACAAACGGTGGGAAAAAGAATGAAGCGTTAGATTCTTCTTTTCTTGATGGGAAGTTCTTAGAGGAGAGAGAAAAAAGGAGATAATACCAAAATAATAATAAAAAAATCAGGAATAAACCACATATACCTAAATTCACTCACCCACTTCTCAGAATTCTTGTTTGCCCGAAACTCTCTCGGTCAAATGAGAAAATATAAACTCCCAAGCTCGCACAAGAATTCGAACACAGAACCTCCAACTTACTAACTCCTTACCACTTGAATCAGTAAGCTCATTTTAATATGGAACAACATGCAATTAAATATAAGCCCATTGAACAGAGATAGGGTTTAATTCCAAAAAAAAAAAATTGCTAAAACTAAGGCTTAAACTTGGGACCTCCCACACACACCCAAAACACATAACCACTGAAGTAGATATACATTTTTGTCACTTTCTCACAAAAGCAAAAATAAGAGTTTTGGGGAGTTACATTTATATACTTTGCAATCATAAAGTTTTCAATATTGAAATAGTTGTTATACATATGGTAATATAGATGGTTACTATGAGAAAAGAAAATAGCTATAATCTATATAGTAATCGTGACCCCTTATAATTGTCGTGTAAAATGGAAATTTTTAAAAGAAAATAGTTGTAATATGTATGGTAATGAATTATTTATTTATTTATTTATTAAGTAAGCGTAATATAAGAATTAAATAGAATTTTTTGTAGCTATTAATGTTAATAAAATTATAATTTCCATAATTAAGAATTATGTGTATGTATATATTAGAAATCAATTGTGAATATAAACAACAATTAATATAATATTGATTTAAAAATTCAAAGAGAATAATAGTTAATATAATATTAGTTGCCATAAATTTAAATGTGAACATAAATAAATTTGTTTAATACAATTAAATGCAATATCAAAATAATTGATATAGCTAAAAAAAAAACATTTTGGAACTCAAAGAATTAACCCAAATCTCAAAGTTTTCACATATACTCTCGTACTTTTATATTATATATGATTTTAAATTCTTTTATAACTTTTGGATAAAAATTTATGTGGTGCAAATTTAGAATAGATATTTAAATTAATATTTTATTTTTTTTTATTTTTAAACTTTTTATATATTTGATTTTTTATATTTTTTAAATCTTTTATGTATACTAGAAATTGTATCATATAGGTATGCATATGGAATCGAATTTGGACTATAGATGTGTGTTTAAAAATAAGGGTAAACTATATAAATAGTCCCTTAACTATTAGAAACTTTCTTATTAAGTCACCCAACTTTAGAAAGTTACAAATGATCACCCGACTTGCCCTTTTATTTTTTTAAGTCAAAATCGTTAAATACTTAACACTTAGATGATGTGATTATTAAGTTAATAACTTTTTCTAATATTTATTTTTCATACACATCATTTTCATCTCATATAATAATTTAAAAAAATTTACAACCCAAACATAAAACAACAATAACCAATAATCAATCTACAAATATCCCTCTACGGTGTGTACATACATACATACATACATACATACATACATACATACATACATACATACATACATACATACATACATACATACATACATACATATATATATATATATATATATATATATATCAGTAGTATAGGTAAACATTGAGTAGGTCAATGAAGCTCTTCTGGAAAAAAGAATTTTCACATTCCAGAATTCGCTCTGGTAGATTTGAGTTAGTGGACCAGGTATTCGATTTGGATCCCAAAATTATTTTTGAAAAATACTGGCAAAAAATTAGGTTCGAGAATTTAAAATTAAGTGACCGAAAATCATTTTTTCCTTAAAATGAATTTTAAAAACAAATTTGAATCTAAAAATAATTAAGAAAAAGATGTTTTAATTAAAAGGGGGTTAATTTGTAAAAGGGTCAAACTTGAAAGTTTCCCAAAAGCAATTTAATCGAAGTTTCAAAATTAGTTTTTTTCCTTGCAACTATAAACCACCCACCTTCTTTTCCCTCCCTTTTCTCTCATTTGAAATTTTTCCAAAAAGAAATCTATGCAATTTTCTCTCTAAACAAACAAATTTTTTTATTACTTTCTCTCCTCCCAAACACCAAATCTACTCCCAATTTTCAAGAAATCTCCCAAAATCTTCATCAATTTCTTATTCTTTTCTAAAATATTTTCAAGAAATTGAAGCTTTAGTTCATTTTTCTTCTCCAATCAAGGTGAGATTATGTTTCTTAACTATATTTTCTTACATGTTGCTTTTCAGATCAATACTTGATCCTTTAAAATGATATTTTTAAAGATATAATGATTAAAGTTGAAATTGAGCTAAAAAATGGTAAAATTTGGATTTCTAAGTTTAACCTTTGTTTCTAAGTGATTTTCATCTTATTTTGATATGATTAAGAAGTTTCTAATCTTATTTTAACAAATCATTACAAGATTTTAAATATTTGATGATTTTTGCCCTCGAATGTTCATATAAGGTGATTTTTTTCATAAAACTGAAATTTGAGTTTCTAGGTGTTCTAAGTGGTTTAGTTCTACTCTAAAATGACTAATAGGATGTTTAGAATCAAGTTTAAGTAAAGTAAACAAGAATCGATCAAGAAATCTAGGATTTCGAAAAATCTAGTTAGATTTTTGTTTTATAAGAGGATAGGATGGATCTACATTTTTTTTAGATTTGAATGTGTTTTTGGTTGTTAATGACCATATTATATTGTGCTTAACGTGTATGCAAGGTTACAGATCCATCTGAGCCCTCTACGACTAAGGCGTAAGACAAAGCGAATCTAGTTTAAGCTTTCGGCAAGAAAGTGAAAGCTAATCGGTGAGTGATCTGGAGTTGCTGCTTGTAAGCACATTTCAATGAGTAAACTGGAAGCTTAGGTTATCCTAAACACCTATCCTAAGTTTCGAGTGTAAGTCTTCTTACTCGAACTTGCTTTATTTTGTAAATAATGCATATGTGATGTGATAGGTGATATATGATGAGCTATTATAGCAAGTGTTATGTGTTTATTTTAGTATATGATATGAGCATTGATAGTTTTATACACGCATATGAGATCTAATGTGATTGTGGCTCATTGAGCTTTGTGTTGGCACTTGTAAGTGCATTAAATGTGATTGTGATAGTGTTGTGAATATGATGAACATGAACAAGTGAAAAGGTGCATAAAACAGTAAATAAATTGTGTATAACTGGATATGTTGGCCCTGTGATCTCTTGAAATCATTGGATATAGTTCGCATGCCATAGGATTTGAGTACTAACACATGTGTTTAATATATGAGACATATTGGAGAGATAAGGGAATGTTGAGCATTGACTCCATTCATGTGTAAATAGTGTTAGCTTTATGCTACACTTTGATTAGCACATATAGACTCTTTGAGTCATAATGAGGCGATATAAGGATATCCATGTAACAACCCGATTTTGGGCCTAGTCGGAATAGTGGTTTTGGGGCCACAAATTCGTTGAGGAAAATCTTATTTTTATTATATTTTTATGGTCTACGATTTCACGGAAAGATTCCGTGAAAATTTCATTCAAAAATTTCGACGTTTGGGCACTCAATTTGGTCAAAAGGACTAAATTGTAAATAGTGCAAAAGTTGAGTTCTACACGTTAGAAGTGTCCAATTTCTATGAAATTTTAAATTGGAGGTCCTTAAATGGTAATTAGACCATTGGTTAAATAGTTGGACAAAAATGGACATAATATAAGTGAAATAGGATATTTTTAAGTTAGGGGCATTTTGGTAATTTGGTAATTAAATGGACTAAAAGACACAATAAAAGCCAAAAACCTTTGTCCATATTCTTCCTTGACCGAATTTAGCATGGGGGAAGCCATGGCTAGGGTTTTCAAACTTTCAATCTTAATAATCAAGAAAAACGAAGCCCGGACCGAAACCGAGGCAAGGATAAAATATTATACTAAATCGAGCATCCATACACATTTTGAGCACCGAGGTAAGTTTGTATGAATTTAAGGCTTTATAAGTATTTTCATTAACTTACTTATTATGTTATTTATAGTACATTATTCCCATGAGGTTGTTTAGTAATGTTTAAACAAGGAATTAATGAGAATAGTAAAAAGAAAGTCTCGGTTGAAGTTTGGAATACTAAGGATGCCTAATTCACAACATGAGACAAGGAAAGCCCGTATAAGACCATGTCAAGACATGGCATCGGCATTAAGGCAAGGAAATCATGTAAGTCCATGTCAAGACATGGCATTGATAAGATATTATAAGGCAAAGATCCCATGTAAGTCCAAGCCAAGGCATGTCATTGGTGAGTTCCTAAGGCAAGGATACCACGTAAGACCATGTCAAGACATGACAATGGTAAGTTTCCAAAGGAAACACACAAGGAAGGTCTCGTGTAAGACCATGTCTGGGACATGGCATCGACACCGAGTTAAGAGATCTCGTGTAAGACCATATCTAGGATATGGCATCGGCATCATGAGGCGATCCCATGTAAGACCATGTTTGGGACATGGCATTGGCATCGAGACCCATGTTTGATGAGATTGAGCATCCTCTGCTATTCCGACTAATTCATCGGGCAAAAGAGTAAAGCATGAAAAATGTACAAGAAAGTTAATCAAGTAATGATATTAGCAAGTTAAGTTACTCAAAGTTGATAAAGAGAATTATTCAAGTTAAGAAGGATGAGAATTGAGTTTATGTTTGCATTAGCAAAATGTACTAATCTACGTGATTAAGTGATACAGGTACCATGATTATAATACAAGTATGAAATTATTATGTAACATGTGATGAGTAAGAACAAGTATGAGTAAGTAAGCCCAAGCATTTGAGACTTATATTGTTGTTGATGTGTGAGTTGAATGGGCCAATGAATGGCTTGTAAATATTTGATGATGACTAGCTATTGGCATGACTAACTATGGATATGCTTTAGTATTATAAGTGTGTAAATGAGAATTAATACAAAGAAAACATGATAGAGTAAAGTTAGCAACAAAATAGTTTGGACAGTAGTAGTTGTATCACTTTAAAAATTCACCAAAAATGGTGAAAAATGAATTAGAAGTTTAATAAGATATGAAATTAAAGCTTATTGAGTATATTTTTTCACAAAAGAAACAGAATAAGCAAAAGAATTTCATATGATGAGATATTTGAATTTTAGTGACACCGGGTCAAAATGATTTCTGAATCCCCTGTTCTGACTTGGGAAATTCATTAAAAATTATACAAAAATAATAAAGGAGTAAAATTTATATGCTTGAATTTCTTCATGAGTCTATTTTCAAGAGAAACAAATGGGAACATCATTTGAGTCTTGTACAACAAAACAAGGGAGACTTTAAAGAATAAAATGTACTAATTGGCTAAACCAAAAATTCTGGAAATTTTATGGTAAGAATATATGTGAGTCTAGTTTCAATGAAAATTAGCAGATCTTAATTTGGAGTTCCGTAACTCCGGATAAAAAAAATTTAATGACTGTAACTCGAGTAGACAACTCAAGATGAATATAAGTGAATTGAGAAAGATTATTCAATAATGATGGCATTATCTTGAGAACTCAAAATAAGGATTTTTAAAAGCATGATGATAAATTGTTTATTATTTACATACATACTTACTAAGCTTTATAGCTTACTCCCCTTCCTTTCTCATATCATGTAGGGTTTTATACTAGCTCGGGTTGGAGATCACCGGAGATGCTATCACACTATCAAGCTATCTTGTTAGGTATAAGTGAATGCAAAACCTTTTGAGTCTATGGCATGTATAGGTGATTGATCATTTTGGTCATGTCATATTGTGAGCTAAAGGCTTGGTTAGTAAGCTTATGCATTCTTTTGTATATGACCATTAGAAATTGGTCAATATTTGTTAAGTTATATACCTTTTCATGATGATAAGTTTATACATTTAAGTTATTGTAATGGATGGAATAATTGAGTTGTTTGAGATAGTATAAGTCTGTTTATGTTTCAGAGTGGCAATTGGCTTGGAAAATAGCCTTATAATTGTCCGCACGGGCATGTGTCTAGGCCGTGTGTGACACACAGTCAGCTCCATGGGTGTGTTGATAGGTCGTGTGTCCCTTGCATTAAATTACGAAAATACGATTCGTCACACGAGCCAGCACACGGGCGTGTGCCATGGCCGTGTGCCATTAAGGGTTTGATGACATCATAAACAGAGAGCTCCACGAGTAGGAAACACGTGCGTGTCTAGGCCGTGTGAAAGACACGGGTTATAGACACGGGCATGTGCTCAGCCGTGTGAAATAAGTCAGTGTCGACCACGGGTGTCGAACACGGGCATGTCTTAGGGGCACATGGGTGTGTCCCTTGGACAACACGGGCCTGTGGCCCCTGTTTAGGCAAAATTTTTCAAGGAGCGCAAAAGTTTTCGGTTGAATTTCAAAACCTTTCGGAAGTATGTTTAAGGCCTCGTAGGCCCATGAAATGTATGTTTAAGCCTCGTAGGCCCATGAAATGTATGTTATTAGTAAGAAAGAAAAGTTTTAAGATGGAATGAAATTTTATAGCCTGATAATACAAGTTCAAGTAAAGTTAAGTACAGTAACGCCTTGTATCCTATTCCGGCGTCAGACATGGGTAAGGGGTGTTACAATCCATTTATCCAAGGAAATGTGTTTTCTTATCTGTTTTACAAGTCTCAAGTAGTCAATATATCAATATTGAATTGTGTAAGTTATGCTTAAAAGTGCTATGAATAATTGTCTTTAGTATGCTTTTTCTTAACCATTGATAATGTGGTTTATTGTAGCATTTCTTGAGCATTCACTAAGCTTGTAAAGCTCACACTTGTGTTAAATGTTTTGTAGAAAAATAACTCTATTGGTGAGGGGGGAGTAGGCAAGAGTGGTGATCCAACAAGGCATTATGGTTGAGTATGTGCTTGTGGTTTTTGAACTCCTTTAATAAAGGAAATATGGGTTTCTTTTGGAGGAATAATCCTTTCTTTTTGGAATAGTAAAAATGGACTTTAGACTTTGATATTGGTTTATATTTTTACGCATGTGAATAACATTGAATATGCATGATGTTGGTTGGAGTTTTATGATAAATAATTGCATGAAGATTGGTTAAAGAGTGATAAGAATGTTTGAATTGTATTCTAAAAGTTTTGGCATGTTTAAAATGACCAAATGGTTCATATAGAACCTTTAGAAAATCATGATATACAAATATGGCATGTTGAGTAAATGATTTGGAGTTAGCACTTGTATGATAACATGATCATTCACTTGATAGGGTCAAATTTTGTTATTCTATGTAATAGTTTATTTGAGCATGTTTTAAATGATGAATGTGTTGGAAAATGTGTCCATATTGTAGTAAAAATGTAACTATTTTCTATTTATTTGAACGATGAATAAATAAATAAAGTTAATTTCACATTTCACTATTATGTCTTTTGTATTCCTGTCTTTTATATTTTGCATGCATAGCGATATTGTGACAATAAAATATTGACTCATTGATTGTCTAAGTTCAAACTAAAGATAAGTGGCATTTTAAGAACGTTTACATTACAAGAAAGACAACTTACTTCAGTAGATAATCTAAATGAGTCTGTAATCCCATAAAATAATCAAACTGAGCGTTTAATTCAAATACTAAGAAGGATTATTATATCGTCTACAATTCCAATTGGGGAGATGGCTAGTCTTGGCTATTGGAGCAGTTGACTCCATAGGTAGAGACATAGATGTATTCATTGGTAGAATGATACATTAAACTAGACCCAAGATGAATTAATTTTGAATATGTTTGTGAATTAACTCACTTGTGGCTTTCATGGTGTGGTTTACCTAAATCCTGAGTTAGTCACTGACCCTACGTATGCAACTCATGTGTTTTGATATCAGTGGAGGCTTATGCTCTAAAGATGATTGAGCCCAAAGCCGGTATGTTGGGTACATGACTTGTGTATGGCATGGTTCTCGAACGAACAATTTATCACATTCATTTGTTGACAATGATCATATTAATCATTAAGAAAACACAATGGTGATAATGAGATAAAATAGGATTATATTGAGTGAACGGATTTAACTCAAAGGAATCAAGGTTATCTTATGTGGGTAACACACACATGACGAGGTCATTGGACAAAACAGTTGGATAAATTGTTTTCGTAAACGATATACAATAAGGAGTTTTCAATCATGGTACTTCTTGTAGATTGACTCCATGATGAAGTAATTGTGAATTATCGGAACATTGCTTCTGGACATAATTGCAATTACAAGAGCCTAATTATATATGTTTGATTGGTTCCTTCGCTAGGTTAACAAAAGCTCGGTCGAACAACGTTTGAATCAGAAGAAAATTCTATGACTTTTGAAATAATTTAATTGGGTTGATTTATTCGATGTGGAATTAAATTAGGTGATCGTGAGAATTGTTCAATTACAAAATTTAATTAAAGAATTTTCTTGAAAAATTAATTTTAAAAATCTAAATGATTTTTGGAAAAATTATTTTTGATCAAGTAAAATTAAATTAATCAAATTAATTAAATTAATATGATATTTTTGAAATTAATTTTCAAGTCAGACAATTGACCCAATGGGTAATTAAACTTAAAAATTGGACATAATATCTTAAAGTGGGCCTGGGAGCCCAAAATTGAGACTAAGACCCAAAAGATGGTCGAATCATGCCCGGTATGTGAAACCGGGCCGTCGGTCCAACGAGTGGGTAGATTGGATCGGTCGGGTCGTCACTGACCCGGAACAACCGGCAGTAACTGAACCGGCTCGAGGTGCCGTAAAGGTATCGCATCTGCATCACCAGACACAGCAGTGCCGGCGGTTGTGACGATGGCATTTTCAGTGGCCGGCAGTGGTTGAGCAATGGAAGAGTTACACTCCAACTGGACACTACCAAAGAATTTGATTTCAAATTAACTATTCCAAAAATAATATTAATTTAATAGTTTAATATTAAATTTAATTTAATATTTACCTTAATAATATTTTATTAATTTAATATTAAAGTGATTATCTTAGTATTAAATTAAATTTAATGTTTATCTTTTAGAGAAACATTCTACTATTTTAATAAGATTTAATATTCTATTAAATTTTACTTTTTCTTTTTTTAGTTTCCTTTTTTAGTTTTGTTTTTCTGATATTTTGTCGGTTGGGCTTCCTTTGCTTGTTGGGCTGCCTAGCTAGGTCAAACTTGATTTTATTTTGGTTTTATTTTTTCCAGCCCGATTATATAAAAAAATATTAAATTTAATATAATATTATCTTGATAAATATTATATTAATTTAATATTAAAATAATTAAGTTTAATTATAGTTGAACTCTCTAAGCTCTCTATGTATAAAGAGAGCCTAGGGTCATTATTTTACACACACTTGAATTCAAGAGAAAGTCGTAGAGAGAAAATTCTCTAAAGAGATCATTTTAGAAAATATCTAGAGATATTTTTATAATTTACAACTTGACCCAAAATTTTAAAGAAATTACAAAATTACCCCACTGGTAATGTTTGTGAAAAATTTTCTGATTTGAAGCAAGCCCATACTCAACAGATATGGGCTTGAGGATAAGGGAGAAGACTACTCGGTCAAAGAGCTCATCCTAGATGAATAAAAAAGGTAAAATTTTGATTAAGTGTTTATTACTTTAGATATCACAACCAAGATCTTGTTTTGAAAAAAAATTTAAAACTCTATTTTCCCTAAATTTATTTTTCGCTGCGTTCTCCACACTCATTTTTTTTCAACAATTGGTATTAGAGTCAGATTGTATTCTATCTATAATTATAAACAGCTAATCAAAATAAATTTTTCTTCTTCTTGAATGATTTGATTACATAGAAAGTGCCATTCTTTAAATCTCATGCATATTTTGAGTTATATAAGGGAATGGATGCTATATTATATATTTCTTATATAATTGTTTTTTATTGCAAAGGTTGTGGTTCTTAGGAAATAGATTGTGGACTATTATCTCCATGTTGGGCTATTTTTTAAAAATTCATAGAATTCTTGTGAGCCGGAAATGAACATAGGACTTAAATGTAATTTTTCCAAAAGGAGTCCATGACGAGGAAAAGATGCAATGACAGTTGAAGACCCATGGAATGCCTTGTGGCAAAAAATTATGTAATTTTATTTTCTAGAAATAGAACCATGAAAACCTTGGCTAGCAATTTTATTCTAATTACCTATCTCGTTATACATTTGTTTTATAATTGTTTATAATATTTATGTTATGTAATGTTATAATTGTGATATATATATGAGATGATGCATAGTTGATCGTTTAAAAAATAAGAAGTGAGGTAATGAGAAAATACATGTGTTGTATTGTTACATTCAGTTATTTAGGTTATTCGATAACTGTGAGAAGTGTGGGAATGAGAAGGTGCATGTCTAGGATTGGCTCTGGCTAGGAAAGGCTTGGTTTTTAAGCAGTCAAATTTGACTGGCCTCCCTTTCTTGGTACCTTACTTGGTGTGTAACATCCCGAATTAGGGCCTAGTCGGAACAGTGGTTTTGAGACCACGAATCCAAAGTAGAAATAATTATTTTATGATTATTATAAGGTCTATGATATGTTTACATGCTTGTGTGAAAATTTCATGAAAAAATTATATGCCTAAGGTGCTCGATTAGACTTTAAGGACTAAATTGAATAAATTACAAAATATGAGTTCTAGAAGTTTTTAGTATGAAATTGAATTGGATTTTTAATTAGAGGGTCTTAAATAGAAAATTGACCAAGTTCTAAAATTTTGGACAAAAATGGGCTTGGATGGATAAAATTTTAAAGAAAGGCTAAAAGGGCATTTTGGTCATTTGGTTATTAAATGGATTAAAAACAAAATTAAAATGCCAAATTTGTCCATCTTCTTCATATGTACGAAATTTACAAGGAGAAGACATGGCTAGGGTTTTCTCAACTTTCCAAGCTCATGGTAAGTCCGTTCTATCCCCCTTTTTCAAGTTATTTACGGTTTTGGAGTCCCGATAGCTCGATTTAGCTTATGTTACCAATAATTCATGCTACGGTTCATCTTTGGAAAATTACCCATAGGTGAAAAGTGTGTATTTTTGATGTTTTATGGTAGAATGTGAAGCTTGAAATTATGTTAAAGAACTTTTGCTAAGCGATTTTCAGAAAAAACAAGTGAAACGACATAATCGGTAAAAATTATTATTGTTCATAAGTATATGTTAGAGTAAGAATTTGATGTTTCCATAGAAGGGAAAAATGATCAGCATGTTATAAAACATAAGAATAAGGGCTGAAGTTTAATTTTCGAGTATTGGGCAAAAGTGCAAATATGTGAAAGTTTAGGGGTCAAAGTGCAAATTGTATTATATGATTTTTGGGTCACATTGAATAATGTGACTAATAAATGAGCTAATTGTGATATTATAGATCATGGAAAATGAGGTTCGGTCTTAGATTTAGGTTGTGGACCGAATTGGGAAATTTGTCATTTTCGCGTCCGAGGTAAGTTTGTGTGTTAATAATAATGCAACACCATGCTTGAATTGTAATTCTCTATTGATATGGCATAAATTGTATGATTTAATATGTTTAGGAGAAGTTGATGGATGGTATGTATGGTATGGAAATTGTGATGTTTGTTGTGTCATGTGAAATTGAATGGCAAGTTAATGTTACAAGAATTGAATGTTAAATTAATATTACATGGGTTGTATGAGTTGCTACACAGTTGTACCTGACGAGATTTCGACAAGAAAGTTTATATGTAAATAATGCATTTATTTTACTTGTTCAATAATTATTTTTCTAGATATTATCGAAATCATTGGGTGATAACTAAAATATGAAAATGTATGGAATGGGAAATTCTCAATTGAACCTTCAGAAAACTGAGAGATATGGACAATATGTAGCTAGGCCACACGAGTGATAAGGGACCTTCACCGTGTGCACAAGAAAGCTACGAGATGGCAAAATTTGATATGTAGCTAGGCCACATGGATGATAAGGGACTTTCACCATGTGTGCAAGAAAGCTACGGGATAATAATTTCATATGTAACTAGGTCACATGTGTAATACTGTGTGTATACCATGTGTACAAGAAAGTTACGGGTTATGAGTAGCTAGGTTGCATGAGTGGTTCCTAATGTTGGATGCCATGTAGACAAGAAAGCTACGAGATGGAATGGCTAGGTCACATGGGTGATAAGGGACCTTCACCATGTGTACAAGAAAGCCGAATTATGTGTAGGTGGAGCTATGTGCTGAGACCACCGAGTATCGGGTGTTTTCCGAAGTCATTCAATGAGATAACTTACTAATGGTGGTTGGTGCGATCATGTTATGAATAAGTGTAGGTGTGAATGTGACCAATTGAGAAATGTGGCAAATGTACGTGTGAGCAAGTGTTTGTGTGAACAAGGGTGCATGTGACCATGTGTGTATGTGCATAATGTGTTTGATATGTGATACGTGATTGAAATTGTGGTAAGGCTGATATGGTGTAAGCGCCGCTATGAGTACTCGTAAATATTGGTGATGATTATTCATTTGTATGGCTAGCATTGAACATGCTTGGTGTTATGTGTGCATATATGAAAGTAATATAAAGAAAACATGGGAGAGTAAAATTTTCAGTAAAATAGATTGAAACAGCAGCAGTGATGTGAATTTGAAAAATCATCAAAAATAGTAGAAATTGAATTGTAAGTTGGATGAGATATTAATTTATATCTTATTGAGTCTATTTTCATATAAAAGAAACAGAGAAAACAAAGAATTTGTATATTTTGAGATATTTAAATTTTTATGTGACTGGTTCAGAATGATTATGTGATCCCCTATTCTGCCTTGAGAAAATCATTAAAAATTGTAAAACAATAATTATGGAATATAAGTTATATTCTTGAAATCCTGAATGAGTCTATTTTCAAATGAACTAAACAAGAAAGTCATCTAAATTCTGTACGAGGAGAAAATTGAATCGTAGTGAAGAGAGGTCAGAATAGTAGAATAGCGAAATAGGGGAAACTTTAATGAATAAACTGTATTTATTGGCTAAACCAAAAATTCTAAAAATTTTATGGTAAGAAGGTATCTGAGTCTAGTTTCAGGGAAAATTAACGGATCTTAATTTGGAGTTCTGTAGCTCCAGATATAAATTATTTAATTACTGTGACTCGAGAAAATAGCTTAACTAGAATTTGAATAAATAGAAAAATATGAAAATAGAATGTTATCGCATTGCTTATTATTTTCATGCGAGCTTACTAAGCGTAAAGCTTACTACCTCCTTTTCATTTCTTTTAGTTTTGTCAGGTCAGCTCAGTGTTGGAGATCGTTGGAGGCAGCATCACACTATCGAGCCATTATCCTTGGAGTATCGGCATGTGTATGTTAAATGTTTTCAAGTGAGTGGCATGTATAGGGACTTAGTTTTTCTATGATGGATGTTGTTGTGATTAGCCAAATGTATTGGCTTATATTGATTTTTATATTTCATAGCCATGAGATGTGATTTATAATGATTTTGACCCGTAAGCCTATTTGTCCATGGTATGTGTTTGAAAAGTTTTAATTTTGGACGAAATTTGGTAACTCAGTTTTGTATGATTGTGAATGTTTAAGTTCAGTAACGCCTCGAAACCTATCCCGGAGTTAGATACGGGTGAGGGGTGTTACGTGGTGCACAGTTCGTATTCACTTCTTCGGTTTTTCCCTTAAAAGAAAAATTGTGGAGGATCAAAATATTTTGTTTTTATGATTGATTATTATGAATGAATATGAATATTATAAAATTATCATAGCATGACATGCATATATTGGAAGCATGCCATTTAGATTAGGTAAGAATGTCATTAGAACTATTATATGACCATTCTTGAAATTTGGGATAAAAAATGTCATTAGAACTATTGTATGATCATTCTTGAAATTTGGGATAAAAACATTGCATGTTTTTTAAAATACTAAGTGGAAAATTGTCCTTGAACAAGACCTACGGCCACTATTGATGGTTCCTAAGTGATAGCATGATAAAGTTTCAAACCGGTTTCTACCCTGGCTGCACCCTAAGGTAAACTTTGTCATGTGGGTTCACTAGATAGGATTTCCTTTTAAGGACAACTAGTCATGCATGACTTTTAGAGAGATTGTCCCAAGATGACTCACAAATGAGAGCATGTTTATGATGGTGTTGAGTCAATGGTTACGCACTCAAGATCATCTCTTATTAAATAGTTTCCTAGGAAATGATATTTAAGCTAGAGATGATGGTCAAACCTTAAATGGTCGTTAGTTCGTATGGAGTCTTGAGAACTCAAATTCACGAATTGATTGGATGTAATCCATGTTATTAATCATGGGACCCCAAGGCGACATGGTTGATGGGTGTGAGAATGATTATAGCAATGGAAAAATGTTTTTTTCAAGGTTTTAAGATAAGACACATGCATCATATTGCATTTTTGATATGTTGCAGAAATGAAAAATATTTGCTTAATACAAAAATAGTAATTAGTGAATCTTTATTTTTTTTTTTTCAGTTCAAATATGTCTCCTACTCCTCTTATTAGCATTCTTACTGAGAATAAATTAAATGGAGATAACTTTTGAGAATGGAAACAAAACTTCTTGATAGTTCTCAGCTATGAGAAATACAAATTCATTCTTGACGAAACGTGCCCTCCTAAAGCTCTGCCCAAAGCAAGAAATCGCTAGAGAGATTCTGACTCAATTGCTGGATGTTATGTGTTAGTGAGCATGAGTAGTGTGTTGCAAAAGCAACATAAGAATTTCTGTACTACCAAAGAGATCATGAAAAATTTGGAGGATTAGCTTGGAGGCCAAGTCGCATTGGCTCGACAATCTGCTATTACAAATTTGATGAACTCTTAACAGAAACCCAACACTCTGGTCAAATAATATATGCTTAAACTTATGGGGTTCTTTATGAAAGCTGAAAACAATGGGGTTGAACTAGGCGTGAACACTCAAATTGAAATAGTATTCAAATCCTTAACCAACGAGTTTGCTAGTTTTAGGGCCGCCTACAACTTGGGGGTTAAGGCACTTACGTTAACTCAGCTTATAAAGAAATTATAATCCTATTAGTTGATGCTTGATGGTATTAAGTCGATTCAGGAGAAACCTGAAGCAAACTTAGCTATGGGTCCCTCATCCTCTAAGAGGAAGAGAAAGCTAACGGAAAGAAGAAACCAACTAAGTCTTCGATTCCACCTTATATGGATAGGAAGAAGGCTAAGAAATCAAAATATCCCAAAAAGATCAAATTTTTCTTCTGCAACAGGAAAGGGCACTTCAGATCAATTTGCAAGGAGTATTTAAATTACCTAGTCGAAAAGGGCAAAGGTGTGGAACTCTTTGTGGTTGAAGCTTGCTTAGTGGAAGAATCAATTGAAAACTAGGTTATTGATTCTGGAGTCACTAATCATGTGTGTGTTTCTTTACAAAGGTTCATTAGGACGACAAGTCTGCATGACAGGAGCCTCTCGTTGCGGACCGGAGATGGGAGCTATATTTCAGCCGAAATTGTGGGAGAAATTATTTTACACTTTGATAATATTAAGAAGATTGTTTTAAAGAATGTGTTTTATGTACCTCATTTTAAGAGGAATTTAATTTCTATAGCATGTTTATTTTATGACGGTTATACCGTGACATTCAATAAAGGGATTGTTATTCACAAAAATCGTTCTTTAATCTATAATGGATCGATGGAAAACAAACTTTACTTTATCAAAACAAATAACTTATTGATACTTCAAACTGAACTAGTGAATAAAAAGCTTAAATCTTCTCACTCTAATGAAGGGTACCTATGGCACTTAAGACTTGGTCATGTTAACCAACAAAGAATCATTAGACTCGTGAAAGATGGTCCTTTAAGTATGCTTAAGGAAGCTAGTCTTCCACAATGTGAATATTGCTTGAAAGGAAAAATGACTAAAAGGTCTTTTAATGCGAAAAGGTACAAAGGCCAACCAACCTTTAGAACTTGCGCATACTGATTTATGTGGTCCCATGAGCATCAGTGCCCAAGGAAGTTACGATTATTACATGACTTTTATTGATCACTATTCTCAATATGGATATGTGTATCTAATGCACCGCAAAAGCAAAACCTTTGATAAATTTTGAGAGTTTCGTACGGAAGTGGAAAAGCAAATATGTTTATCCATAAAGGATCTTCGATTTGACCGAGGTAGGGAATACTTGTTCGATGAGTTCTTAGGATACTTCATAGAGAATGAGATTTTATCCCAATTGACTGCATCAAGAACTCCACAACGGAATGGCATAGCTGAGAGAAGGAATAGAACCTTTCTTGACATGGTTCGTTCAATTTTAAGCTATTCACAACTCCCTCCTTCCTTCTCAGATATTCGATACAAACGACTTACTATATTATGAAAGATGTGTCAACCAAGTCTACTTGTAAGACACCTTATGAAGTATGACATAGAAAGAAGCCTACTCTAAATCACTTTTAAATATGGAGTTGTCTAGCACACGTTCTGGATAAGGATGCAAAGAAGTTGGATGCACGAAAAAAAATTTTGCATTTTTGTAAGATATTTGAAAGGAAAAAAGTGATGATTATTCTACAATCTGAAGATAATAAGATTAAAGTTTCTACTCATGCTGCTTTCCTTGAGGAAAGCTACATGGATAAGTTTAAGCCTCGAAGTAAAGTGGTACTCAAGGAACTTTCAGGAGTGGTAGAACAATCACCAAGTTAAATTCTCGAGAAAGTTGTAGAAAGACCTACAAACGATCAACAGTATAAGGGAATCTGTCTTGGTGGGAGAGTTTCTAAGAAACCGGACTTCTTCATCTATGATGGTAATATTTATAATACGGAAGCCAATCATGAGGATAATGATCCACTCACTTATGAGGAGGCTATGTAGGGCATTGATTCCAAGCTCTAAAAACAGGTCATAGATGCTGAGATGAATTTTATGAAATCCAATACGGTGTGGGAACTTGTAGACTTACCGATTGGGATTAAACTCATAGGGTGTAAGTGGATCTACAAGAAGAAGAGAAATGTGGAAGGGAAAGTAGAAACACACAAAACTAGACTTGTAGAGAAAGGCTACATACATAAAGAAGACATTGATTATGATGAGACATTCTCTCCGGTAGCCATGCTCAAGTCTATCCATATACTCTTATCCATTGTCACTGCTCTCGTTTACGAGATCTGGAAAATGGATGTCAAGATAGCTTTCTTGAATGGCTATCTTGATAAGACCATTTACATGGCTCAACCTATTGACCATGTTGTCAAAGGAAAGGAGCAGAAAATTTGCAAACTATTAAGATCCATTTATGGGCTTAAGCAGACGTCCCACTCATGGAATAAAAGATTTGATTAAACAATCAAGACTTTTGGATTTGAGCAAAACGCTGATGAATCTTGTATTTATAAACGTATAAAAGACAAAAAAAATTGGTCTTCCTCATTTTGTATGTCGATAATAATATACTTATTGGAAATGATGTAGGAGAATTGTCATCGATCAAACTATGGTTAGCTCAATAGTTTAGCATGAAGGACTTGGGTGAAGCTATTTATATTCTTGGAATTCAAATCTTTAGGGATCAAGAGAATAAAACGGTAGCTCTATCTCAAGCTTCATAACATCAATAAGGTACTATAACATTTTGCAATGACCAATGCGAAGCTAGGCGTTCGGTCAACTGCATTAGGTTTTTATCTTTCTTTATATGACTGCCCTAAGACAGTAGAAGAAAGAAAGCATATGAGTAATGTTCCATATGCTTCTGCAGTTGGAAGCCTTATGTATGTGATGCTTTGTGCACATTCGGATATCTGTTACGTAAATCCAAGTCTCAGGCATTAGCAAGTTGTAAAGCATATATTAAGGTATCTTAAAAGAACCAGGGGTTATGTGCTTGTGTATTTTAGGGAGAACCTTACTCCTGTTGGATACACAGACTCAAACTTCCATGCCTGTAAAGATTCAAGGAAATCGACGTCGGGAAATGTATTCATTCTAGGCTGTGAAGCCATAGTATAGAGAGGTGTAAACAAGCTTGCACTGTTGACTCTACTATGAAGGTCGAGTATATGGTTGCTTTAGAGGCAACAAAAGAAGCAATATGGCTTCGAATGTTCTTAACCGATCTTGAAGTCATTTCTGGTATGAAACAAGTTTTAACACCGTATTGTGATAACAGTGCTGCTGTAACATCCGGTTTATACCCTAGTCAGAACAGTGGTTTCGGGACCACAAATCCGAGTTCGTATAATATTTTTTATATTATTTTCTGTGTTGTTGATATGTGACTAAGCATGTGTTAAATTTTCGTAAGCTAATTTGTATGTCTGTGTGTTTAATTTTGGCAAAAGGATTGGAATGTATTAAATGTGAAAGTTGCTTACTATTTGTTAAAGTATCAATATGTTGTGGCTTTATAAAGTTGGAGGCCTTATATGGCAATTTTGCCTACTATTTGTGATAGTGGACGGCATGGAGTGATGATATGCATATATTACATGTTTTATTATGTTTACTTTTATAAGATAAATTTATATTATATTTGTGTTATAAGGTAAATATATATATTATTATAAGGAAAACAAAAGCAAGCCATTAGCATCATTTTTATCACCGAATAAGCAAAGAAAGAAAAGAAAAACATAGGCAAGGAGTTCAACCATAGTTTGGTCTAATTCAAGGTATGTTTTCGGTCAATTTTTGACAATTTCTATGTTTTCGCAATCGTTGCTTTGTCTACTATCGAGCCCATGTCTCAATTTTGTGTATTGTTGATGTTTGTGTAAAATGCCATTGATGATATGTTGAGCTTTGAGATGAGGTTAGTTGTTAAATGAAAGATTTGAGCTAGATGAACATGTTTTGTTCTTGAAGTTTTGATGAATTTAGCTAAATAGGGCTAAATAGTGAAAATAACAAATTGAGGGACTAAATTGCTAATTTGATGGAAAATATGGGCTTGTATGTGATGTATATGCATTCGGCTAAGTATGAGTATGTGTTGATTTTGTGAATTTGATGTTTTGAGAAAAATGAACTAAATTGATAAAATGTGCAAATGTGAGGGCTAAATTACAAATAGCCCTAAATGTGTGTTCTTGGATTGAATTGAGTGAATTAGTGATAAAAGGGTTAATTCTGAATATGTTTAGATCAAGAACCGAGGAAAAAGGACTTAGATCGCGGGAAAGCAAAAGTAAACGAGTAGTTATTTTCATTCCGATATATCGAATCCGAGGTAAGTCACTAAGCAAATAAACGTATATGTACACAATTGTAATTGTTCATATGACTATTGATGATAATGAATGCCTATGAGAGGTTATGCATATGAATTCCGAGATAAGTTCGATATAGTGACTAAGTCCGAGAAGCCCCGTATGAACCTAGGAATAGATAGGATTGGCTAAGTCATGACATAGGTATATGTTATGTTTTATCATGTAAGACCATGTCTGGGACGTTGGCATCGATATGAGCTTTACGTGTAAGACCACATTTGGGACGTTGGCACCGATATGAGCTTTGCGTGTAAGACCATGTCTGGGACATCGGCATCGTATTCATTCGTGTAAGACACTGTCTGGGACAGTGGCATCGATAACCGAGTACATTTAAGACCTCTTCTGGGACGTTGGCCTTGTACGACTATTCCGAGTTTCTGAGTATCCTGCTAGATTCCTATTGGTTCTACGAGCAAGTCTGTGATATGAATTGTAAATCTGAGCCATGATCAAATAAGTGAACGAATGTCTGTTTCAGGTACGTTTGGTATATACATAAGTGTGTATAAAAATGTAAGTAACTATATGACTTTGATTTGAATAAGTGTATGCTTAAATGTGAGAATGTGAATCTAAAAATGATGTATGTGGCAAATGTGGCCACAAGTATGTGAAACAAAGCACATTTGTTATATTATGCCAAAGTATCTACTTGCAATATATGCATTTTATGCTAAGTTTGTTTGTATATTGACTTACTAAGCTTTTAAAAAGCTTACTCTGTGTGTGTTTTCTCTGTTTTATAGGTCGTTAAAGCTATTGAAGGCTCGGGACCGTAAAGGATCGTCATCACACTATTAAACTCTTTTTGGTACACTTTGAAAATGTATATAGCTAGATATGGCATGTATAGGCTAGTATTTTGGTATAAGATGTTATATGAACATAGCCATGTGATTTGGCTAGTTATGAGTTGACAATTTGCTTAAATGGTTGTGATTTATGATGCATATCTTGGTATGGTTAAAGCACTTGAAATGGTTAAGTTTTGAGTAAGCAAATGGATGAATTATGCTTGTGATGATATGAGTTTTAGTCTTTGAAATTATCATGGTTGGAATTGGTATTGAATGCATGGTTTGAATGGTTACATTTGGTATGTCTTTGGTGGTTATATGTGTATGAAATGTGATGGCAAATGTTGCTTGTAGGTAAGACCCAAGAGGGTGGCATTTTGGCCTTGTAAATGGCCTATAATGTCACACGACCATGGCACACAGGCGTGCCTAGTGATCATGGCGTAAGTCAGAATATAGTTTAAGAGCACACGGCCAAGGCACACGGACGTGCCTGGTAGCCGTGTGGTAATTGGCAGAATCGACCACGGTCTGAGGGCATGGGCGTGTGGCCAAAGCACACGGACGTGTGGCCAGAGTACACGGGCATGCTTAGTGGCCGTGGAAGGAAAGTCAGTTTCGACCATGGGGAGGACACACGGGGGTGTCTAGCAGCCGTGGAGGGCACACGGTCTCCTCTCACGGGCGTGTATCCCCTGTATTTTAGAAAAGTTTTTAATTTTCCATAAAATTTTGTATGTGTTTCAATTTAGTCCCGACCTGAATCATAAGCATGTTTATGGTCACGAGAAAAAATTTAAGAGACATTATGATTGATGAATGATCTGTATGAAATGTTATGAATGTTTTTGATCTATCCGGTAATGCTCCTAACCCTAATCCGACGACGGACACGGGATAGGGGTGTTACATCTGCAATAACTAATACTAAGGAAATTAGAAGTCACAAGAGGACGAAACATATTGATCTGAAGTATCACTTGATACAAGAGGCAATAGTCGAAGGAATTGTATATGTGATGAAAGTAGCATCCAAAGATAACCTTACAGATTCGTTTACTAAGACTTTTGTAATTAGGAGTTTTAATAAACACGTTGAGGATATGTGAATGCGAAACATGACACATTTACTTCACTAGGGCAAGTAGGAGATTATTGGGAAATATGCCCATATTGTAATAAACATGTAACTGTTTTCTATTTATTTGAACGATGAATAAATAAATAAAGTTATTTCACATTTCACTATTATGTCTTTTGTATTTCTACCTTTTATTTTTTACATGCATAGCAAAATTGTCACAAGTAAATATTCGCGCATTGATTGTCTAAGTTCAAACTGAAGATAAGTGGCATTGTGAGAATGTTTACATTGCCAGAAAGACAACTTACTTCAGTAGATAATCTAAATGTGTTCGTAATCCCGTAAAAGAATCAAAGTGAGCGTTTGATTCAAATACTGAGATAGATTATTATGTTGTCTACAATTCCAATTAGGGAGATGGCTAGTATTGGCTATTGGAGCAGTTGACTCCACAGGTAGAGTTATTGATGTATTCATTGGTAGAATGATACATTGGACTGGACCCAAGATGAACTAATTCACTTGTGACGTTCATGGTGTGATTTACCTAAATCCTAAGTTAGTCACTAACCATGCATATGCAACTCATGTGCTTTGAGGTAAATGGAGGCTTATGATCTAAAGATGATCGAGCCCATAGCCGGTATGTTGGGTACATGACTTGTGTATGGCATGGCTTTACTAGCAATAGTGGTATTCATAGCTCAATTAAAGAGTTAATGATATCATCTCATTGGCATTGTGTGGATTGATAAATATGGAATGTGGCCACGGATTGCTAGTTCTCGAACGAGCAATTTATCATAGTTATTTGTTGACTGTGATCATATTAATCATTAAGAAGACACAATGGTGACAATGAGATAAAATAGGATTGTATTGAGTGAACGGGTTTAACTCAAAGGAATCAATGATATCATATGTGGGTAACACACACATGACAAGGTCATTGAACAAAATAGTTGAATGAATTGTTTTCATAAAGAATATACAATCAGGAGTTTTCAATCATGGTACTTGTGAACTGACTTAATGATTAAGTAATTGTGAAATCGAAACAATGCATCTGGACATAATTGAAATTACTAGAGCTTAATTGTATATGTTTGATTGGTCCCTCCGCTAGCTCAACAAAAGCTCGACCGAACTGCATCTAAATCAAAAGAAAATTCTATGACCTTGGAAATAATTTAATTGTGTCGATTTATTTGATGTGGAATTGAGTTAGGTGGTCGTGAGAATTGTTTAAATATAGAATTTGATTAAAGAATTTTCTTGGAAAACCTAAGTGATTTTTGAAAAAATTAATTTTGATCAAGTAACATTAAATTAATTAAATTAATTAAATTAATTAAAATTAATATGATATTTTTGGAAATTAATTTTCAAGTTAGAAAATTGACCTAATGGGTAATTGAACTTGAAAATTGGACCTAAGATCGTAAATTGGGCCCGGCAGCCCAAAACCAAGACCAAGACCCAAAAAATGGTCGAATTGGGCTTGGTATGTGAAATCGAGCTGACAGTCCAACCGATGGGTAGACCGGACCGGTCGGGTTGTCACTAACCTGGACTAAACCGACCCAGGGTGCCGTAAAGGTGTCGCACCTACATCACCCATAACACCCCTAACCCGTATCCGTCGCTGGAACAGGGTTACGAAGCGTTACCAAATCTTTTCAGAACAATTTTAGATAAATCATGTCAATCACTATTCATTAACCGAGATCATTCGTAACGTCCCTTAAATGGACCCTCGAGGTCCAATACGACATTAGAATCGAGTCAGGACTTAATCGGAAACTCTAAGAAAATTTATTTTTCTTATATTTTTATGGCCTCCGATTTCACGAAATGATTTCGTGAAAATTCCGTTTGAAAATTTTGACGTTTGGGCACTCAATTTAGTCAAGACGACAAAATCGTAAAAAGTGTAAAACTTGAGTTCTAGAAGCTAGAGGTGTCTAATTGCTATGAAATTTTAAATTAGAGGCCCTTAGTTGGTAATTAGACCATTGGATAAATTGTTGGACAAAAATGGACAAGAAATAGGTGAAATATAATATTTTTAAGTTAGGGGCATTTTTGTCATTTAGTAATTAAAAGAATTAAAAAGCCAAAATAGCCAAATATTTGTCCATCTTCTACCTCCCTTGGTCGAATATACCATGGACATCATGGCTAGGGTTTTGTTCAAGCTTCCAAGCTCCATAGTAAGTTCGTTCTTGCCCCGTTTTTAATGATTTTCACGTTTTTGAAATCCTTGTAACATGATCTAATTTAATGGTAGATTAAGCATGTTTATGGTTAGAGAAACAACTTTTACTAAGTATTTTCGGTAAAAATGCCTAAAAGGACTAATTTGTAAAAGTTATAAAATATGTCATAAAAGAGTGTTTCAATGGAAAATGTGGGCTTCTATAAGCATGAAAATGATTCGGCTAGGCTTAGGTTACAAAGAAATTGAACACATTTCATTTTATGAGCCTAGGGGCAAAAGTGTAAATATGTGAAACTTTAGGGGAAAAAACATAATTTTTCAATAGTGTGATTTTTGGATCACATTGAATAATGTGACTAATAAATAGACTAAATGTGATGTTATAGATCAAAGAAACGAGGTTCGGACCTATAGCGGGGGAAAAAGAGAGAAATTTACGATTAGGTCCCTTTTACCTCTTAGATATCGAGGTAAGTTCGTATGTGAATAATGCATTATTATGTTTTTATTTTAAATATTTTTAATGCTTCATAAATGTGTGGAATGAATGATTAATTCGATGGATACAATCAACAAGTTTCGATAAGTATGAAAAATCACGTTTGAACCTAAGGAATAGAATAGGATACGAGTGACATGTCACTAGGGACCCATGTGATATATATGTGCTTATGTGATACTGGTGCTGGTCTCATAGGTCTTCCAGTGGCTGGGTAGTCCGGCATGTGTTGCAGATACCTGACAGCTTATGTGAGCAGCACTGCATAGTGACATCTTGATTGACAGCTTGTGTGAGCAAGCTCGTGATTAGCTCGAGAGCGAGCATTTATGTGATATGAGATATGAGGTAGCTTTAGCTACATATGTGGCACTTATGTGCAAAGACTTTCCATGTACCCATTTAGTATTCCAAGTGTTCAACGGGTATGCCAAAGATGAGAAAGTATATGGTTATGTTACGAGATGGTACAAGTATGTATGACAACTCATGAGTAATGAGCTCGGTGTGTGATGAACATTCAGTAAGAATGTATTCGAGTAAGTTATGCTTGAGAAATATCGATAACCTCATGATTATTGATCTACACTTAGATGAATGAATACATGATAAGATTTGATAATGATCATATTATAGGTTTGTAAGCCTAATTGAATTGTGGTATAGTATGGTGTATTTATTTAAATTGTGTTTCATTGGATATGAGAAAAAGGAAGGACAAGCAAAATTGCCGAATAAAGTCATTATGAGAATATAGTAAGATACGAGCTTAGACAAGTGAAAGGTGGTTAAACTATATGTTGAAATTATGAGTACTCATAATTAATGTGCATGTGATTAAGAGGATGGAAATAACTTGTTAAATAGTGTGATCTGTTATAATGGGGAGACTATGATTGATAGGCTATTGCCAAGGCATGTAAATGGTGTTTATAAGTTAAAAGAATAAGCACTATGAATGAATAAGTGGTAAACTTGAGACTTAATGCAAATTGTTATAATAGTACTCTTATGGATGGATAAAGTAAATGAATGTTAATAGTTGTTTATTATTTGCATATGAACTTACTAAGCTCTATTGCTTCCTCCCCTTCCTTTCCTATCTCTTTTAGGTTAAGTTAGCAAGCTCGAGTTGGAGATCACCAGAGATGCTATCACAATATCAAGATATCATTTGGGTATAAGTGAATGCAAGTATTTTAAGTTTATGGCATGTACAGGGACTTTGCCTTTTGTAATTATGTCATCATAAATGTGTTGGCCTATAATGGTTATGGTCCAATTTGTATATAGCCATAAATGATGGCTTATGTTGATTATATGATTATTCATATGCATATGCCAATGCCTTGTGATGTGGTTTATGTTTGCTTGTTATGTGATGGATGTGGTTAATAGTCTTGTTGTTGATTAGATAAGTTGACTAATGTTGAATATGAGTCATTCATATGATAATGTCCTTATGAACATAAAGTTGGTATGAGTTGTCTTAGTAAAGCATAATGCTATTAGGATGATGGGAGTGAATATGTAAATGATATGTTATTTCTTGATTATGTTTGGTTCGGTTTGAAGGCACTTATATGCCATGATTTGTATCATGTGATGTTGTGTGAATGTTTGCAAGTAAGGATGACAAATTTGCTTAGAAAATAGCCTTGTATTTGTCCACACAGGTAGACACACGGGCGTGTGTCTAGGCCGTGAGTGACGCATAGTCCGCCCCCATAGGCATGTGATCCAGCCGTGTGTCCCTTGCACCTTAATATAGCAAAACAAAATGTCCAGAATTGGCCACACAGGCTGAGACATGACCATGTGAGTGACATGGCCTTGGGACATGGCCGTGTGCGCTGGCCATGTGAAGTCTGCACCTGATTTATGAAAAATCATGAAAATAAAATCGACCACACGACCTAGCACACGTGCGTATGACTTGGCCGTGTGGCTACCATTTGTTGTTGACGTCATAAACAGAATGCAACCTAAAATCGACACGGCCCAAGCACACTGGCGTGTGACATGCCACACGGGCTTGTCCATTGACCCACACGGGCGTGTGCCCCTAAAGCCTCAAATTTTTTTTGAGTTTCATAAAATCTTCCTAAATTCTCGGTTTAGTCTCGAATCGCCCTCAATGTATGTTTTGGACCTCGTGGGCCCAAATAAGGGATGATTTGCACGTGAATGAAAATTTTTAATTTGAATGGAAATTTAAGTCTTGGTTTTGTATGAGTGCTTGAGTTTATGTCTGGTAACACCTTATACCCTGTTTCAATGTCGAATACGGGTAAAGGGTGTTACACGAGGAAGATTGCAATGAGGGATCGACGTTGGGACGCCCTTTGTCACGTCATCATGACGAGAGGCCTCATTCAGGGCACATCACGACGTGGTAAGTTGGATGGTCGCGACGTGACACAATGACATTCATTAGTTATTTTGATATCTTTGCAATTTAGTTCAATGTATCATAAATGAAATTGGAGTCCAAAAATACTATAAAATGCCTCGAAATTTTGTATACTTGAGATTTAGATAATTAATTTTATAAATATACAAATAATTTTTCCAAATGATTATTTTTGATATTATGTGATTCTTACAATTTTGTCCCTGAATCTTTTGTTTTAAAATTAGATAATAAATGCCAGTCAGGTTAAACTGACACTTTCAATAATGTTTTTAATAGAATTCTAGAATTAAAATGCATTTCTAAATTATTTTTTAGTGTTTTTGTATGTTGAATGTAAAATGACAAATTTGCCCTTGGATGTTGTTTGAATGTTTTTGTTAGTTAAAGCATGCAATTAGGGTTCATTTGTTTATCCTTAATTGTTTGATTGTTTATTTTGCATGAATATGTTGTGATTTGTAGTGTAGTCACATAAGTGACTAATGTGACTGTAACATCCCATTTTCAGTGAAATAGGAACAGTGGTTTTGGGACCACAAATCCGAGTCCGTAAGAAAATTTATTTTAATATTATTTCATGATCTACATTATGATAGAAATATCGTATGAAAAATTCGTAGAGAAATTTTACCGATTACATGTTTAATTTAATATAAACGACCAAATTGCATAAAAAGCAAAAGTTGAGTTCTAGTAGCTATAGGTATCAAATAGCTATGGAATTCAAATTTTGAGGTCCTTATATGGCAAATAGACCATTAAAAAGAGTTAGTAGATAAGTATGATGATTCATCAACGGAAATTTAAATAAAGAAAAGGACTAAATTGGAAAGATGAAATAATAAAAGATGATATTTTAATTAAATAAAAAATATCATCATCTTTCCAAAATAAAATTATGGAAACCCTAGCCGTGGAATTTGGGTTTTGAGCAAACTTATTTGGCTCAATTAGGTATGTTTTCTTGTCCCGTTTTTAATAATTTTCATATTTCTGAGATCATAATGCTATCTCGGGGATTAATTTGTAAAGTTATCAAAGTGTTAGGATTTTTCCATGGATGAATATAGTTAAATTATGAAATTTTATGGTAGAAAATGAAAGGTTGTTGATAGATAAACAACTTTTGTAAAGTGAATTTTGATAAAATTGTGATTTAAGGACTAAATTGTAAAGATGCAAAATTCATAGAAAATTTTGAAGTTTATGAAATATATGGGCTATTAATGTTACATGTAAAAACAGGCTAGGCTTGGAATAAGGATTAAATTGCATGAATTTCATTTTTCGAGCCTAGGGATGAAATTGTGATTAATCAAAAGTATAGGGGCAAAATAGTAATTTTGCCTAAGATATGAATTGGATTGAATTGAATATGAATTGTATTAAATTGAGCTAAATTTACTCGTACAGAGCCGGATAGACCAAATATGGAATTGGATCGAGGAAAAGAAAAAGTATCGGATTAGTAGATTACAATTCACGAACACTTGTTAAGGTAAGTTCGTGTAACTAAATTATATAATTATATGTTTGAATTGAATATTATGTATGTGTGTTGTGTAATTAACATGTATGAGATTCAGTCACATAATTGAAAATGTCTGATAAATATTAAGTCATGTTTGGATAAATGAAATTCAAAGGATACAGGGTTTCCAAATTGGTTGTGGTCCAGCATATGTTGCAGACATACTACAGCTCGAAAGAGCATCCCATTATTAACTCTCATGAACATCCTGATATATGGCCCTTTCGAGCTTCCCATTATATGGATTTTGCGGGCTTCCTGTTAATAGCTCTTCGGAGCATCCTGATTGGTTGTAACTCTGCATGTGTTGTAGACACACCACAGCTCTTATGAGCGTCTCGATATATGGCTCTTCGTGAGCTTCCTGATTAATGGCTCTCCGAAGCTTCCCGATATGGCTTGCTTGAACTTCTCGATATATGGCTATCCGGAGCTTCTCGATTAAAGGCTCTTCAGAGCTACTCTTTATTGGCTCACATGAGCTTCTTGAATATGACTCTTATGAGCTTCCCGTTATACAGCCCGGATAAGCTTCCCATTACGTGGCTCATATGAGCTTCCCGTTATGTGGCTTGAGAAAGAGAGAGCTTCCTGATTATGTGCTCTAATGAGCATTCCCGTATATGAATTGATAGATTACAGTTTGGTACACTTTCTGTGTACTACTCGTGTATCCATTGAATAATGAATGGTTCAACGGGAAAAGTTCTAACATGGAATAATATAAATCTGAGATGAATTGTTACGAGTACATATACTTGAAATATAAGGATATGATTTGTATATGTTTAATGAATGCTTATGTGAAAAGTATAAGTATATGGAAATTGATTATTGATGAGCTCATATATGTTTCTTGATATTCATGTGAATGTAACATGCTTGATGAGGATATGTGCTTAGGCAATTAACCAAATTGCTTTGGATGTATTTTATATGTTTACCTTAAATGTAAATAAATGGTAAGTTAATTTCCCCTTATACGAACTTACTAAGATTTAAAGCTTCCTCTGTTTTATTTCCTCAGTTTTATAGTAACTCGGAAGCTCATTAAGGTTGGAAGCTGATCAGAGACACATCACACTATCCATCGGCCCAATTCGGTATAAATAGTAAATTACTTTTGGTAATAATGGCATGTATAGGTTAACTAGCCAATATTAATATGAAAATGATTTTGGTTGTAAACAGCCATTGGAATGGCTTGTGATGATCATATTTTGATATGTATGTAAATGGTCTTATCATATTTAAATGTGTGCTAGTATGGTTAAATGATGGATAAGTTATAAACATGTTGATGGTTGGTTTGAAATTGGTAAATTAGGTACAAATGAGTTTATATATGTATATGGTCAAGTTGGTAAGTGAAGATTCTTGAATGGATGTGATAAAATGTTAAGTATAAAGCTTGATTTTGGTTGAACGTGAGTGTCCCGTATTGGCTTGAGAACATATTTAAGTGTTTATGTAGGTGGAAGGCAAAATATGAGTGAGAAATACAGCTTGGAAATGGCCTTATTTCATCCACACGGGCAGAGACACGGGTGTGTGTCTTAGCCATGTGTGATACACGGCCTAGCACATGGGCATGTGTTTCGGCCGTGTGTCCCTTGCATCTTTAAAATTCAAAACAGAATGCTCAGGATTTTTCACACGCCTGGCACACGGGCGTGTGGCTTGGCCGTGTGACCCTTGCACCTAATTAATGCTAATTTTTATGTTCACACAGCCTAGCACACTGGCGTGTGACTTGGTCGTGTGACCCAAGTCTGAGAGTTACACAGGTACTAACACGGGCTGCGACACGACCGTGTGTCCTATTTCAAATGCCCATACAGCCTGAAACACGGGCGTGTCTCTTGGCCGTATGAACCACACGGCCTAGCCACACGGGCGTGTGTCCCCTGCACTTAGGAAATTTTTTTAAAATTTTGCGAAAAGTTCTTTAAGTACCCGATGTAGTCCCCACTTGTTTCTAATGTGCATTATGTAACACCCCTTACCCGTAATCGACACCTGAACCGGGTACGAGGCATTATCGTACTTAACTTGCACAAACATACAACATCGATCCATAAAATTTCATTTCATATTAAAACTTTGCATTAGAGATCTTAACGTCCTTATTATAGGTCTACGAGACCCTAAACTTGCACACAAAAGGATTCGGGACTAAACCGGAAACTTTCGAACAATTAGAAAATTTTTACACAAAACAGGGCCACACGCCCGTGTGAAGAGGAACGTGCCCGTATGGGCAGGCCGTGTAATCACAGACGCCCATGTCCCTAGTCCATGTGGATTTTATTTTTTATTTTAAACCTACAAGGGTTTTCACACGGCATTACACATGCCCGTGCCCATAGCCCGTGTCCCTCACACAGCCATGACACGCCCGTGTCTTCACCCATGTATGAAAACCTTGACATTCTATTTATGACTAAACCGAAAACTTTTGAACAATTAGAAAATTTTTCACAAAACAGAGCCACACGCCTGTGTGAAGAGGAACACGCCCGTGTGGGCAGGCCGTGTAATCACACACGCCCATGTCCCTAGCCCATGTGGATTTTATTTTTCATTTCGAACCTACAAAGGTTTTTACACGGCCTGACACACGCCCGTGTCCATAGCCCGTGTCCCTCACACGGCCATGACACGCCCGTGTCTTCACCCATATGTGAAAACCTTGACATTCTGTTTATGACGTCATCATCTGAATAAGGTCACATGGCCAAGGCACACACCCGTGTCCTTAGATCGTGTGTCAAGTTAAATTTCTAATTTCAAGTGCAGACTTCACATGGCCCAGGCACATGCCCGTATCTTAGGCCGTGTCTCCCACACGATTGAGACACATGGCCATGTCTCCGCCCGTGTGTTTACTACTGAGTATTCTAACTTGCCAACCTAGCATGCATGGGGACGCACAGCTTATCAACACGCCCACGAGGCTAACTGTGTGTCACACACGGCCTAGATATACGCCCGTGTGTCTACCCGTATGGACAATTGTAAGGCTATCTACCAAGCCAATTGCTACCCTACAAAGCAACCACACTTATACTAATTCAATTCAACATACATCATGACTAGAAGGCACTTCTAAGAACACAAAATCAAGACATCCACACAAGCATACACTTCATGAACTTCATCATCATTGAATATATAAACTTGTCAAGTATTGGCCAATTTCCAATGGCCATTTACAAAATGAATTGAACAATATTAATAGCCACACATTGGCTAACAAATATGACATAACGCAAAATAATCAAGTTCCTATACATGGCATACTCAAAATTTATCAAACTATGATATACCAAATAGAAGTTGATAGTGTGATTCCGAACTTCGACGTCCTACGATCCCCGAGTTAGCTTGGCGATACTAAAAAAAAAAGGGAAGTGAAAGAGGTAAGCATGAAGCTTAGTAAGTTTGCATGAAATAAATAGCAACAATAAGGCTCATAATGTCATCCATCCATTATATTGGAAAAAAACACAAAGTCTCAAGCACATTGCCATAACTTACTCATGCTTACTCTTTCCAATTACATGAAATGTCACATATCGTAAACATTTATCGTGAATTACTCACATGTACCTGTATCACTTCATCATATAGCTTTAGCATTAATTTCATCTCTATTATAACCTTAACTATCTATCCCATTGAATCACTTAGGATACTCGAGGATACATAATCATCATCATACACATAAAGACGACGCCAATGCCATATCCCAGATATGGTCTTACATGGGGTCACATCTCGATGCTGATGCCATATCCTAGATATGATCTTATACGATTTTCATGTTCGATGCCGATGCCATATCCCAAATATGGTCTTATACGATTTTCATATTCGATGCTAATCCCATACCCCAAATATGGTCTTATACGGGATCTCAAATCAGTGCCAAGGCCATGTCCCTGACATGGTCTTATACGGGACCTTACTATTCTTATGTTTCGATAATGATATCTTTTCACTTCTTAAAGTCCAACTAGGACTTCAACATCATAAATTTTTATCTTTTTCTCATTGAACATCATTACTCAATTTCATAGAATTAATGTACATCCTCACGAAAAACAAATATTTTAAAACATAATAACATGGTGTTGAATTTATTACATACAAACTTACCTCGATACCAAAATAGGCCAATTTGCCGATCTAGTCCGAAACCTTGCCTTTTCCTCGGTCAAGGTTAGTTCCTCGTTCTTCTTGATCTATAATAGCAAATTAGCTCATTTAATTACCACATTAATCAATACATTTCAATAATCATACTTTGGTAAAATTACCATTTTGCCCTTAGACTTTCACAAAATGACGATTTTACCCCTAGGCTCGTAAATCAATTCTAATCAAATTTCTTTCTTTAACGAGTCTAGCTGAACATTTATTACTCTTATAGCAACTTCCAATACTCATTATTTCACATAATTACCACCTATTTTACAACCTTTACATAAATGTCATTTTAGGTGTTTTCATGGAAACACCTTTCACAAAAGTTGTTTATTTAACAACTAAGACTCATTTTCTTTCATAAAATTTTAGAAATAAACACTAATGCTTTCATGAAAAAACTTAGGTTTTCAACTATTTTGCAAAATAGTCCCCTCATTAGCTAGATCATAATACAAGGGTCCTAAAAGTACAAAAATCATCAAGAAAAATCACCAAACTCACTTACTTACAAGAAGAGAAGCTTGGCTAAAATTTAAAGCTTTCAAACCCCTATTTTGTTGGTATTTTCGGTGGAGAAGATGGAGAGAAAAGATGATATCTTTCTTTTTCTTTATTTTATTTTATTTCTAGACAATTTATCACCTAATCCACCAACTTGACCAATTTTGACATCTTTTTGTCCCCTATGGCCGGTCAACCATTACTAGAGGGGTTAATTGTACTTTAAAAACCCCCAATTAATATTCTATAGCTATTAGACACCTTTAGCTTGTAAAATAGAACTTTCGCACTTTATGCGATTTAGTCCTTTTTCGCAATTAAGCATGCAATCGTTAAAATTAATGCACCAAAATTTTTTATACTCATATAATCATGCTAATTCATATACACAATTATAAAAATAATTTTCTCCAACCTCAGATTAGTGATTCCGACTAGCCCCTAAATTGGGTTGTTACAATTCTCCCCCTTAGGGATTTTCATCCCCGAAAATCTTACCAGTAAAAAGGTTGGGATATTGGTTTCTCATAGTCTCCTCGGGCTCCCATGTAGCCTCTTCTACCCCATGTATTTTCCATAGTACTTTCACAAGGGTTATACATTTGTTTCTCAACTGTTTGACTTCTCGTGCCAAAATCTTAACCGGTTCTTCATCATAAGTCATGTTTGGTTGAATTTCTACTTTTGATGGTACCATCACATGCGAAGGGTCTGATCGGTAGCAACGTAACATAGATACACGGCCAGCCCCATGGGTGTGTGACTTGGCCATGTGTCCCCTGCATGTTGGTGTTGTAAGTTAGTGTCGACCACGAGCTGGCCACATGGGCGTGTGCCTAGGCCGTGTGACCCTTATAAGGTTGTTGACGTCACAAACAGAATACCCAAGTTTTTATACACGGCGAGGACACATGCGTGTCTAGGCCGTGTAGAGCACATGGGCTAAGCACACAGGCGTGTGTCTAGGCCGTGTGAAAACCCCTGTAGGTTCGTAATGAAAATAAATCCCACACGGGGTAGGGACATGGGCGTGTGTGACCACACAGCCTGCCCACACGGGTGTGCGCCGTTTCACACAGGGTGTGGCCCCTGTTTAGGTGAAAAATTTTAAGATCACAAAGGTTTCCGGTAAGGTTCCGAAACCCCTCGTATGAATGTTTAAGGCCTCGTAGGCCCTCAATGAGATTATTATGATGGTCATAGAGATATGTCTAGTTGGTACTAAAAGCTATTGATTAAAGTCGTGTGGTTAAGGGGATTAAGTCTGGTAATGCCTCGTGCCCAATTCTGGCTTAGAACATGGTAAGGGGTGTTACACAAACATCCACTATGTGCTTCATGCAAAATCTTTCGAATAAGCTCATCATTCCTCGGTAAACAGGCTCCGTCTCAGAACGTTAAACATCCTTCGGAATTAATCTGAAAATCTGACTCAGCACCCAACTCATATTGAATTCTCTTGACTTGCAAATCTCTGTCGCCTTTTTGAGCTTCACAAATTTCTTAGAGAAACATCGATCTAGCTCTCAACTTGGCTAGGATAGAACCATCATCTGACAAAATCATCTGTGTATTCATGGCTCTCAACGCAAACAAGGATTTCTTACTCAAGGCATCGGCGACCACGTTCGCCTTTCCCGGATGATAGTCAATTACTAATTCGTAATCCTTTATCAACTCTAACCATCTCCGTTGCCTAAAGTTCAGCTACTTTTGAGTCATCATGTACTTTAAGCTCTTATGATCAGTGAACACCTGACATTTCTCACTATGTAAATGGTGTCTCCAAATCTTTACTGCAAATACAATTGCAGCTAACTACAAATCGTGGGTCGGGTAATTCTTCTCATGCGTCTTTAATTGTCTAGAGGCATATGCTATCACCTTGCCCTCTTGCATGAGTACACAACCCAATCCATTCAAGGATGCATCACTGCAAACCATAAATTCTTTTCCTGGATCGGGTTGTACTATAACTGGAGCCTCGGTCAACAATGCCTTCAATTTCTCAAAACTCTGCTGGCACTTTTCTGTCCACTCAAACTTCACATCTTTTTGTAGTAGCTTCGTCATTGGAGTAGCTATCTTGGAAAATCCCTTGACAAATCGTCTATAGTAGCCAGCTAGGCCCAGATAACTCCTAACCTCAGTTACGTTTCTTGGCGGTTTCCATTCAACAATCGCTGAAATCTTACTCGGGTCAACTCGAATGCCATCACCTGAGATAATGTGCCCCAAAAATCCAACTTCCTTAAGCCAAAATTCACTTTTACTAAACTTGGCATATAATTATTTATCTCTCAAATTTTGTAGAACCGTCCTCAAATGCTCAGCATGCTCGTTCTCATCCCGAGAGTAGATCAATATATCATCAATAAAGACTACAACAAATTTATCCAAATATGGCCGAAAGATGCGATTCATCAAATCCATGAAAACTGCAGGGGCATTTGTTAAACCGAAAGGCATGACCAAAAATTCATAGTGACCATACCTTGTCCGAAATGCGGTTTTCAACACATCCGAGTCTTTAACTTTTAACTGATAATATCCAGACCTCAAGTCTATCTTTGAAAACATTGTGGCTCTCTTCAATCGATCAAACAAATCATCGATTCTTGGCAACGGGTACTTGTTCTTCACGGTTACCTTATTGAGCTGCCGATAATCTATACATAACCTCATGGAACCATCTTTCTTTTTCACAAATAAAATGGGAGAACCCCACGGAGAATAACTCGGCCTTGCGAAGCCTTTATTCGTTAACTCTTATAACTGTGCTTTCAATTCTTTCAACTCAGTTGGAGCCATCCTAAATGAGGCAATTGAAATGGGGCAGTATCAGGAGTTAACTCAATTCCAAATTCAATCTCTCTAACTGGAGGTAACCCCGGCAATTCCTCTGGGAAAACATCTGGATACTCACATACTATGGGCACTAATTCAATTCTTAACTCAGCCTCTTTAGCATTCATCACAAAGGCACGGTAAGCTTCTTACCCCTTTATTATGTATTTCCGAGCAGACATATAAGAAATCACTACATGTAATTTGTCCTGATCATCTGATTTAACACAAAGAATGTCCCATTGTCACATTTTAAGTCAATAAATTTCCTTTCGCAATTCACTATCACATCATGAGTAGTTAACCAATCCATCCCAAGGATGACATCGAATTCGTCAAACGGCAATAACATGAGATTAGCCGGAAAATAATGACCCCTAATCATCAAAGGGAAACCTTTGCATACTCTATCGACTAACACAAATTTGCCTAGGGGATTTGACACTTTTATCACAAATTTCGTAGACTCTACAAGCATGTTCATACTAAAGACTAATTTCATGCAAACATATGAGTAGGTAGATCCCGGGTCAATTAAAGCTATAACATGAGTATCATAAAGAGAAAATGTACCCGTGATTACGCCGGGGGAGGACGCCTCTTCGCAAATGCGAATGGCATAAGTCCTCGCAGGCGCTCTACCCTCAGATATTGCAATCTGCTCTCTAGGTGTATTCTTACTACTCATTTCATTTTCGAGGTTTCTCTATGGCCTTCCTCTAGCAGTACTTCCAGGTCTTGTACTCTGAAGTTTCTCTTTCTCACCCCCCTCAGGGCAATCTCTGATAAAATGGTCTAGGGATCCACACTTGAAACAAGCTTTCTTGTTTGCTCGACACTCCCCGGGATGATATCTGCCACACTGCGGACATTCTGGTCTACTTGGTCGAGCATTGGCAACACTAGCAACTGAAGTGGTCTGAGCTTTAAATATCGAGTACTGTTTGCCCTTGCTTCTGTTTGAAAACCCAGCTGAAGTGGCTGATCGAGTAGTGAAATCTCTTGACTTCTTAGATGAGGATTGGAATGACTTACTCAGTTGTCTTTTCCTCGATTTATGAGACTCGATTTCAGCTCTTCTTTTCTCTTTGACAAGTTCCTCGGCCTTATAGGCTTTATCTACTAACATAACAAATTCTTTTAGTTCTAGGACACCAACAAATAAACGAACATCCTCATTTAATCTATCCTTGAACCTTTTGCACATAATGGCTTCTGTTGATATGCACTCCCAAGCGTATTTACTAAGTCTTACGTACTCACGCTCATATTCGGTCATCGACATTCGACCTTGCTTTAGCTCCAAGAATTCCTTTCTTTTCTGGTCAATGAACCTTTGACTAATATACTTCTTCCAAAACTCTTCTTGGAAGAATTCCCAGTTCACTTTCTCCTTGGTGAAATCGACACAACGATCTTCCACCACTGATAGGCCTAATCTCTCAAGAGAGATACCACACACTTCATGCACTCTTCAGGTGTGCATGACAACTCGTCGAATACCCTGATGGTATTCTCAAGCGAGAATTTCGCCCTCTCCGGATCATCATCTTTACTAGCTCGAAATTCCTCAGCTCCTTGTTTCTTAATTCTATCAACCGGAGGCTTTTCTCTTCTTACTACCTCTACCACTTGGGGAGCTACAGGGGTAGGCAAAGGAATAGGTGGGGGTGGAGGGGGTTGAGTATTAGGATTTTCTCTAATAAACTCAATGTACCAGTTGCTCATCATATGGAGAAAGGCTTCTCGAGCCTTTTCTCCCTGACCCAAAGTCTCGAGTCTACTTTCTATTGGCGCGGTCCCTTGCGCAGGAGCCGGCGCATTACTTGTAGCACCATCGGCTACAGCTCGGTCAGGATCCATTACTATATAAAAACACAATTTAAATCGTCAGGAGTCATCACACTATAATTATGTAAATACTCATACTTACGCTATGTTAGTCCAAGAATCGACTAAACCGTAGCTTTGATACCACAAAATGTAACACCCCTTACCCGTAATCGACACCTGAATCAGTTACGAGGCATTACCGTACTTAACTTGCACAAACATACAACATAGATCCATAAAATTTCTTTTCATATTAAAATTTTTCATTCGAGATCTTAATGTCCTTATTATAGGTCTACGAGACCATAAACTTGCACACGAAAGGATTCGGGACAAAACCGGAAACTTTTCAACACTTAGAAATTTTTTACACAAAATAGGGCCACACACCCATGTGAAGAGGAACACGCCTGTGTGGGCAGGCCCTGTAATCACACACGCCCATGTCCCTAGTCCGTGTGGATTTTATTTTCATTTTGAACCTATAGGGGTTTTAACACGGCCTGACACACGCCTATGTCCATAGCCCATGTCCCTCACACGGCAATGACAAGCCCGTGTCTTCACCCGTGTGTGAAAACCTAGACATTTTGTTTATGAAGTCATCATCTCAATAAGGTCACACTTAGACCGTCTGTCGAATTAAATTTCTAATTTCAGATGCAGACTTCACACGGCCAGGGCACATGCCCGTGTCTTAGGCCATGTCTCCCACACGGTTGAGACACACAGCCGTGTCTCTGCCCTTGTGTTTACTACTGGGTATTCTGACTTGCCAACCTAGCATCCATGGGGACGCACGGCCTATCAACACGCCCATAGGTCTAACTGTGTGTCACACACGGCCTAGACACACACACGTGTGTCTACCCGTGTGGACAATTGTAAGGCTATCTACCAAGCCAATTGCTACCCTACAAAGCAACCACACTTATACTAATTCAATTCAACATACATCATGACCACAAGGCACTTCTAAGAACACAAAATCAAGACATCCACACAAGCATACACTTCATGAACTTCATCATCATTGAATATATAAACTTGTCAAGTATTGGCCAATTTCCAATGGCCATTTACAAAATGAATTGAACAATATTAATAGCCACACATTGGCTAACAAATATGACATAACGCAAAATAATCAAGTTCCTATACATGGCATACTCAAAATTTATCAAACTATGTTATACCAAAGAGAAGTTGATAGTGTGATTCCGAACTCCGACGTCCTACGATCCCCGAGTTAGCTTGGTGATACTACAAAAAAAAGGGAAGTGAAAGAGGTAAGCATGAAGCTTAGTAAGTTTGCATGAAATAAATAGCAATAATAAGGCTCATAATGTCATCCATTCATTGTATTGAATAAAAACACAAAGTCTCAAGCACATTGCCATAACTTACTCATGCTTACTCTTACCAATTACATGAAATGTCACATATCGTAAACATTTATCGTGAATTACTCACATGTACCTGTATCACTTCATCATATAGCTTTAGCACTAATTTCATCTCTATTATAACCTTAACTATCTATCCCATTGAATCACTTGGGATACTCGAGGATACATAATCATCATTATACACATAAAGATGACGCCAATGCCATATCCCAGATATGGTCTTACATGGGGTCACATCTCGATGCCGATGTCATATCCTAGATATGGTCTTATACGGTTTTCATGTTCGATGCCGATGCCATATCCCAGATATGGTCTTATACAGTTTTCATGTTTGATGCTGATGCCATATCCCAGATATGGCCTTATACAGTTTTCATATTCGATGCTGATGCCATATCCCAAATATGGTCTTATAGGGGATCTCAAATCGGTGCCGAGGCCATGTCCCTGACATGGTCTTATACGGGACCTTACTATTCTCATGTTTCGATAATGATATCTTCTCACTTCATAAAGTCCAACCGGGACTTCAACATCATAAATTTTTATCTTTGTAACACCCCTTACCTATATTCAGCGCCGAAACCGTTTACGAGGCATTACCGGAGTTAACGTACTTGAACATACATATTTGGGCTATACAATTTCATTCCAACTTAAAACTTCCCATTCATATTCTAACATCCTCATTATGGGCCTATGAGGCCTTAAACTTGCAAACGGAAGGTCTCAGAATCCTACCGGAAACTTTTGTGCACTTAAAAATTTCTATCTAAATACACCCGTGTGAAATGGGACACGCTCGTGTCAAATTTATTTTTCTTTTCAAACCTACATGGGTTTTCACACGTCGAAACACACGCTCGTGTTCTTGGCCCGTGTCCTCCACACGGTCTAGACACGCCCCTGTCACCACCCGTGTGTGAAAACCTGGGTATTCTGTTTATGACGTCAGCAACCTCATAAGGGGCACACGGCCTAGGCACACGCCCGTGTGTCTAGCCCGTGGTTCATACTGACTTGCAACACCATCATGCAGGGGACACACGACCTAGTCACACACCCATGGGATTGACCATGTGTCACACACGGCCTAAACACACGCCCATGTGCCTACCCGTGTGGACAAGAACAAGGCTATTTGCTAAGCTCTTTTTATCATCCAAACTCATACAACATCAATCACATTCAACCATTAACCAAGCAACCCAATCATGCATCATACATATTCATGAATAACCTCATCTTTCCATATATCAATAATAATGAGCCATTAATTATGGTCATCTGCAAAAGAGTTCATCTTGAAGAAGCCAACACACTTGGCCAAAATAACAAGACATTTCACTAAGTCTAGCCCCTATTCATGCCATACTCAAAACACTAAGTCTAAATATACCGAGATGAGCTGATAGTGTGGGTGATTTTCAGATTATCTTCGTATCCCGAACCGACTCTTTGACACTATAAAACAAGGGAAAAAGAAATGGAGTAAGCTTTAAGCTTAGTAAGTTTACATGAAAACAATAAGTACCATAACATATGCTAATCAATCCATAACATTACATAATAAGCAAGAACAAATCGCATTTCCATAATCATGCTTACTCATCTCATCTCTTACCACATTTCCACCATATAACATATATATTGCTCACATTACTTGCACACATCCCCTGCACTAATCACCAATAAACAACATGAAACATTTACTTAGACAATTTCTTGATTAACACCTCGAAATATTACTAAGTACCCAGTAGTTTCGCACACAACCTACCATTAATGAATAATAGGGTGGTATCGCACCTAGCCCACCAACAAGAATATTTACGGTGGTTTCGCACATAACCCACCAAATGATAATATAAAGAATGGTATCACACACAGCCCATCGTGAATAAGTAATAAGGTGGTATCGCACACAGCCCACCAAAAAGGATAATTACGGTGGTATCGCACACAGCCCACCAAATAATCATTACGGACATTTTTCACACTTACGTATCTATTCCGAGGTTCATACAAGAATTACTCACTATCTATCAATTTCAATCATAATTGATCTCATTCATACAATGTACCAATAAGTAACAACATATGTATTAAAGATGTATCGTTTACACATAAACTTACCTCGGTGCAAAATGTACTAGTCAACGGTTTAGGCCGTAACCTTGCCTTTTCCTCGGTCAAGGTGGTTTTCGCGCTCTTCTTGATCTATAATAATAAAATTCGCTCATTCAATCACTTTATAATTAATGATACATCAAAATTTCTACTTCGAAAAAAATGACTATTTTGCCCTTATACTTTGGCAAAATTACTATTTTGGCCCTAGGCTCGTAAATCATTTTCATCATATTTTCTCATTAAACAAGCCTAGCTAAACATATGTTTCTCTTGCAACAACTCACAAAACCAATTATTTCATGCATTTATTACTCATTTACAACCTCTACAAATAAGTCCTATTTAGGTGTTTTCATGGCAACACCTGTCAAAAAAGTTGTTCATCAACCTACTAACATCCATTTTCTTCCATAAAAACTCAGCAAACAACATAATCACTCTCATGGAAAGTCCCTAAACTTTCAATCATTTTGCAAATTAGTCCCCTCGTTAGCTAGCTTAAGCTTTGGGGGTTCCAAAAGTACAAAAATTATCAAGAAAAACCCCTGAAATCACTTACTTGCAAGTGAATGGCTTGGCTGAAAATTTGGACTCAAAAATATCCTATTTCTCTTCAATTTTCGGTGGAGAAGAAGCATGAATAGTAAAATATGATATCTCTTTTATTTATCTTATTTTATTCATTTTTTTTATCACCTAATTTCACCAAAATCTAATGCCCTTGTCTCCTTGTCTCTATGGCCGGCCAACACACCCTTAATGGCCTAATTGCACTTTAAGGACTTCTAATTTAATATCCTATGGCTATTAGACACCTCTACCTTGTATAATAGAACTTTCGCACTTTATGCGATTTAGTCCTATTTCATAATTAAGCATGAAATCACCAAAATTAATGCACCACAATTTTCATATATCCTTATAAACATGCTAGAACACATAAAATAATATCAACATAAGTTTCTTCAACCTCGGATTAGCGATCCTGAAACCACTGTTCCAAATAGGCCCAAAATCGGGCTATTACAACTCTCCCCCTTTAGAGATTTTTGTCCTCAAAAATCTTATCGGTAAAAAGGTTTGGGTACCGTTCCCTCATGGTTTCTTCCGGTTCCCACGTAGCCTCTTCCACACCGTGTTTTTGCCATAAAACTTTTACTAAGGCTATGCTCTTATTCCTCAACTGTTTAACCTCTCGAGCCAATATCTTAATTGGTTCCTCTTCATAAGTTATGTCCTATCGTATCTCGATTTCTGTTGGAGGGATCACATGTGAAGGATCAGAACAATATCGCCGCAACATCGACACATGGAACACATTATGTATTCTCTCTAATTCTGTCCGCAAAGCCTACCAGTATGCTATTGGCCCAATCCTTTCAATAACCTCATACGGCCCTATGAATCATGGACTCAATTTGCCTTTTCAACCAAATCTCAATATTTTCTTCCACGGGGATACTTTCAGAAATACTCTGTCGCCTACTTGAAACTTGATTTCTTTCCTTTTTAAATCCGTGTATAATTTTTTTCGATCCGAAGCAGCTTTCAGTCTATCACGAATTACTTTCACTTTCTCCTGGGTCGCTTTAACTAGACCAACCCCGTGAATTTACTTCTCACTAAGCTCGGTCCAATACAAAGGAGTCCGACACTTGCGACCATATAAGGCTTCGTACAGTGCCATCCGTATACTCAACTGATAACTTTTGTTATAGGCAAACTCAACCAAAGGTAGATATTTTCCCAACTACCTTCGAACTCTAACACACAACATCTTTCTTTTTCGGAGTCATAGGTAACCCCGTTACGAAACCCATCGTGATTAGATCCCACTTCCACTCTGGAACCATCACCGGATGAAGTAATCCCGAGGGTACTTGATGCTCAGATTTCACTCGTTGACAAATTAAACATCTTGTAACAAACTCTGAGATGTCTCTTTTCATACCCGGCCACCAATACAACTTCTTCAGGTCATTGTACATTTTCGTACTGCCCAGATGTACTGACAAGCAACTACTGTGTGCTTCATGTAAAATTTTTCAGATCAACTCATTATCCTTAGCTACATAAACCCTATCATGAAACATCAAATAACCATTTGAACTCACCCGAAAATCAGAGTCATTTCCCGATTTGCACTGAGCTCTCTTAGCTTGCATCTCACTATCATTCTTTTGAGCTTCACATATCTACTGAAGAAATAATGGTCTAGCCCTCAACTCGGCCAATATAGCACCATCATCATACAACGCTAAGCTCGTACTCATAGCCCTCAAAGCATACAGGAATTTTCTGCTCAAAGCATCTGCAACCACATTCGCGTTCCCCAAATGGTAATCAATTACTAACTCGTAATCCTTCAATAATTCGAGCCGCCGCCGCTGTAGCAAATTCAGATCCTTTTGGTCCATCAAGTACTTCAAACTCTTGTGGTCGGTGAAGATTCGGCACTTCTCACCATATAAATAATGACGCCAAATCTTAAAAGCGAAGACGATCGGAGCCAACTCCAAATCGTGAGTTGGATAATTCTTCTTATGCGATTTTAGTTGTCCAGAGGCGTAAGCTACTACTTTACCCTCTTGCATCAACACACATCCGAGGCCATTTAATGATGCATCACTGTAAACCACAAACTCTTTCCCCGACTCAGGTTGTACTAAAACCGACACCTCAGTCAAAAATGCTTCCAATCTCTCAAAACTTTGTCAGCATTTCTTAATACATTCAAACTTAACATCTTTATGCAATAACTTCGTCATCGGTGTAGTAATCATGGAGAACCCTTTGAAAACCGTCTATAATAATCCGCCAAACCCAAAAAGCATCAAATTTCTGATGCATTCCTTGGCGGTTTCCACTCCACAATAGCCGAGATCTTACTTGGATCAACTCTAATGCCATCACCCGACACAATGTGCCCTAAGAATCCGACCTCTCAGAGCCAAAACTCACTCTTGCTGAATTTAGCATACAACTGTTTATCTCTTAAAGTCTGCAAAACAATTCTCAGGTGCTCTGCATGCTCACTCTCATCCCGGGAATAAATTAATATGTTGTCGATAAAAACAACCACAAATTTATCCAAATACAGTCGGAAGATATGGTTCATTAGATCCATAAAAATCGCAGGAGCATTCGTTAAGTTGAATGGCATGACAAGAAACTCATAATGGTCATACCTCGTCTAAAATGCAATTTTTCGGCACATCTTGCTCCTTAACCCTCAACTGGTAGTAACCAGGCCTTAGGTCTATCTTAGAGAACACTGTAGCTCCCTTCAATTGATCAAATAAATCATCTATCCTTGGCAATGGATACTTATTCTTTGCTGTCACCATGTTGAGTTGTCTGTAATCTATACATAACCTCATCGACCTATCTTTCTTCTTTACAAAAAGTACTGGAGCACCCCACGGTGAATAGCTCGGTCTTGCAAAACCCTTATCCGTTAACTCTTACAACTGAATTTTCAATTCTTTCAACTCTAATGGTGTCATCCTATACGAAGCAACCGAAATAAGTGTCGTATTCGGAACTAACTCAACCCCAAACTCGACCTCTCTAACTGGAGGCAATCCAGGTAGTTCTTCCGGGAACACATCTGGACACTCGCATACCACCGGCACTGATTCAATCTTTACGTCTGACTTTTGAGCATTCAACACAAAGGCGACATAGGACTCATATCCTTTTTTGAGGTATTTCTCGGCTACCATAGATGAAATCACTATAGCCAAACTATTCGATGTACCTAACTCAATCCGAATGACATCTCCATTTACACACCTCAATTCAATAAACTTACTACCACAGTTTACTAAAACATTATGAGTAGTCAACCAATCCATACCAAGAATCAAGTCAAATTCATCAAACGACAACAACATGAGATTTGCTGGAAAACAATGACCTCTAACTGTCAAAGGACAATTTCTACACACCTTGTCAACTAGCACATCTTTGCGTAACGGGTTTGACACCTTTACTACAAACTCCGTAGACCTCAACAATTATACTCATGTTAGATGCCAATTTTATGCAAATATATGAATGGGTAGACCCCGGATCAATCAAAGCAACAACAGAGATATCATGAAGAGAAAAAGTACCCGTTATCACATCTAGAGAGGATACCTCTTTGCGAGCACGAATGGTATAAGTCCTTGCAGGTGCTTGACCCTCCGACTTCACAACAGAGTCTCTAGGCACACCTCTACTACTAGTCCCACCTCCCGGGTTCTTTTGTGATCTACCCCTCGAGGATACATTACTTGATCTTATTTCTTGCTTCCTTTCCTTCTCATCCCTCTCAAGACAATTCTGAATAAAATGATCGGGTGAACCACACTTGTAACAATTTTAATTGTTCCCCCAACACTTCCCAGTGTGTTGCCTACCACAATTTGGACACTCCTGTTTATTTGACTTCGGATTACCTAAGTATGTATTACCTCGATCTCGATGTGAATATCTAACTGACGCAGTCACTCGAGGGTTCATTTCCTTGGACCTCTTTGATTGAGTTTGGTATGATTTACTCATTGGCCTCTTTCTTGTATCTCGGGCCTCACTCATGGTTTCTCTCTTTTCCTTATTTAGCTCATCGGCCTTGCATGCCCTATCAACCAACACCACAAATTCTTTCAATTCTAAGATCCCAACTAGAAATCTGATATCCTCATTTAGCCCATCTTCAAACCTCTTGCACAAGATAGCTTTTGTGGACACACACTCTTGTGCATACTTGCTAAGCCTAACAAACTCGCGCTCATACTCTGCCACAATAATTTTTCCTTGCTTCAATTCAAGGAATTTTTTCCGTTTCTGATCCACAAATCTCTGGCTTACCTACTTCTTTCAGAACTCTCGCAAAAAGATGTCCTACGTCACTCTCTCCCTTAGAACTGCTGATGTCAATGTTTTCCACCAAAGATATGTCGAGTCATTCAGCAATGACACGGCACATTTCAAGCTCTCCTCAACTGTGCAGGAGAGTTCATTGAAAACCCTCATTGAGTTCTCAAGCCAGAACTCTGCCCTCTCGGGGTCATCATCTATATTAGCTCTAAATTCCTCGGCACCTTGCTTTCGAATCTTATCTACCGGGGGTTTGGTCATTATCACTAAATCTATACCTTGATGAGCCATGGGGACTGGCTGAAGTATAAGAGGGGGTGGAGGAGGTTGAGCATTAGGGTTTGCTCGTACATACTGCGTGTACCAATTACTCATTATTTGGAGAAAGGCTTCCCGAGCCTCTTCTCCTTGACCCATAGTCTCAAGTCTACTCTCTACAGGCGCGGTCCCTTGAGCGGGAGCCGGCACGTTACTAGCAGCGTCATCAGCAGCCACCCGGTCGAGATCCATTTACTATATAAAAAAAAGTTTAGAATTGTCAGAAGTCACCACATTATCAATATACGTTTTTGGCATGTATAGCTAGACTCTTACACACGCTACGGTAGTTCGAGAACCGACTAAACCATAGCTCTGATACCTCTAAATGTAACACCCCTTACCCGTATTCAGCGTCGAAACCGGGTACGAGGCATTACTGGACTTAACGCACTTGAACATACATCTTTAGGCTATACAATTTTATTCCAACTTAAAACTTTCCATTCACATTCAAACATCCTCATTATGGGCCTACAAGGCCTTAAACTTGTAAATAGAGAGTCTCGGAATCCAACTGGAAACTTTTGTGCACTTAAAAATTTCTATCTAAACATGGGCCACATGTCCGTGTGAAATGGGACACGCCTATGTGGGCAGGCCGTGTGGTCGCACACACCTATGTCCTTAGCCCGTGTGGAATTTATTTTTCCTTTCAAACCTACAGGGGTTTTCACACGGCCGGACACACACTCGTGTTCTTGGCCCGTGTCCTCCACATGGCCTAGACACACCCGTGTCCTCACCCATGTATGAAAACCTGGGTATTTTGTTTATGACGTCAGCAACCTCATAGGGGGCACACGGCCTAGGCACACGCCCGTGTGTATAGGCCGGGGTCCACACTGACTTGCAACACTAACATGCAAGGGACACACGGCCTAGTCACACACCTATAGGACTGACTGTGTGTCACAAAACCTAGACACACACCCGTGTGCCTACCTGTTTGGACAAGAACAAGGCTATTTGCCAAGCTCTTTTTATCACCCAAACTCATACAACATCAATCAAATTCAGCCATTAACCAAGCAACCCAATCATGCATCATACATATTCATGAATAACCTCATCTTTCTATATATCAATAATAATGAGCCATTAATTATGGCCATTTACAAACGAGTTCATCTTGAAGGAGCCAACACACTTGGCCAAAATAACAAGACATTTGACTAAGTCTAGCCCCTATACATGCCATACTCAAAACACTAAGTCTAAATATACCGAGATGAGCTGATAGTGTGGGTGATCTTCAGATTATCTTCGTATCCTAAACCGGCTCTTTGACACTATAAAACAAAGGAAAAAGAAAGGAAGTAAGCTTTAAGCTTAGTAAGTTTACATGCAAACAATAAGCATCATGACATATGCTAACCAATCCATAACATTACATAATAAGCAAGAACAAATCGCATTTCCATAATCATGCTTACTCACCTCATCTCTTACCACATTTCGACCATATAACATATATATTGCTCACATTACTTGCACACATCCCTTACACTAATCATGTAACAGCCTGATTTTTGGGGCTAGTCAGAACAGTGGTCTCGGAACCACTAATCTGAGGTTGAGGAAAATTATTTTAGTACTATTTTATGTGTTATGGTATTAATATATGGCTATATAGAAAGTTTGGTGCTTTAATTTTAGAAATAGCATGCCTAATTGTGAAAAAAAAGGGGGCTAAATCGCATAAGATGCGAAAGTTCTATTTTATGAGGTAGGGGTACCTAATAGCTATAGAATGTAAATTGGAGGATTTTAAAATGCAATTGGGTCATTTTGGAGTGTAATGGCCGGCCATATGGTGCTTAGGGAACAAAAGCATTAAATTTAGTCAAACTAGGTGAGAATTGGTGACAAATTGACTAAAATATGATAAAATAATATGACTAAAGGGAGCTATCATCTTTCACTATTCATCTCCCCCTACTACCGAAAATTTCAGCAAGTTTAAGGGTTTGAAAGCTTGAAAATTTTCAGCTACATTTCATCCTTGCAAGTAAGTAATTTTTGAGGTTTTTCTTAATGATTTTTGTACTTTTGGGATCCCCAAAGCTTAAGCTAGCTAATGAAGGGACTAATTTGTCATATGGTTGAAAGTCTAGAGACTTGCCATGAGAGAAATTATGTTGTTAGCTGAGTTTTTATGGAAGAAAATGAATGTTAGGGAGATGAGGAATAACTTTGGTGAAAGGTGTGTACATGAGAACACCTAAATAGGAGTTAAATGCAAAGAATGAAATTGTGTCATAAAGGTGTGTGCAAAATCGTAATTTTGCCAATGTACAAGGGCAAAATGGTCATTTTTACCCAAATGTAGAATTTGATGTATTATGATCATAGAATGATCTAAATGAATGAATTTCATTGTTATAGATCAAGAAGAGCGCGGAATCAACCTTGACCGTGGGAAAGGCAAGGTGATTGAGTAAATCGCTAGTTAACACGTTTTGCCTCGAGGTAAGTTTGTGTAAACAATACAATCTTCTTTATATACATTGTGCTGCTAATTGGGGTATGACATGATTGAGAACATATGTGATTCAAGTGGATTGAATGTGGTAGTCATTGAATAATTATTGTTTAATTACGATGGGCTTTGTGCGGTACCATCGTCTACTTATCATTCGGTGGGCTATGTGCGATACCACTGTAACCAACCTTTTTGGTGGGCTAAGTGCGTTACCCCCTAATAAAGATTAATGGTGGGCTAAGTGCGGAACCATCAAGTAAATTGACTCTAAGTAATTGACTAAGATATTGTGATGCTAAGTGCAGGGGAACCTGTTAATGAATGTATGCATTATGCTAGTGATATGGTTGGAATGTGTGAATGGAGGAAATGAGTAAGCATGATCATGAATGTAGATTGTTTCTTGCTTAGTATATAAAGCTATGAAATTGTTGAATACATGTTAAAATGTTATATTGTTTACACGTAAACTTACTAAGCTTAAAGCTTACTCCCCGTTTATTTTTATAGAGTTTAAGAGCAGAGCCGGGATACGCCGAAAACCAGAAGACCACTCGCACTATCTACTCACTTCGGTATATTTGGACTTAGTGATTTTGTGTATGGCGTGTATAAGGGCTAGACTAGTTAGATTGTTTTGTTATTTTGGCCATAAGTGTATTGGGCCTGGTTAAGATAATTATTTTTTAAATTCACCATGGTTGTTGGCTATTTTATTTTATAAAAAGATGTAGTTACCCTTGTGTGATTGCACTCCAATATGAGTTGATTATGGATGTGTGCATGTGTCATATGCTAGTGGAGTGAATAGAACTTGTCGTATGGCTTTATTTTTGTCCATGTGGATAGACACACGGGCGTGTGCCTAGGCCATGTGTGACACACGGTCAGCCCACGGGCGTGTGACTTGGCCGTGTGCCCCCTGCATGTTAGCATTTTAAGTCAGGGTAGACCACGGACTATCCACACGGGCGTGTCCAGGCCGTGTGAAATTAGTCAGTGTCAACCACGGGTGGAAGACACGGGCATGTCTTGAGGGTACACGGGTGTGTCCCATCTCCACATGGGCGTGTGCCCTAGTCGTGGGACTTTGGTAGAATGCTGGGGTTTTTAGGCACGATTTGAGCACATGGGCATGTGTAACTATACACAGGCGTGTGTGTTATCTAACACGGGCGTGTACTCCCTGTTTAGATGGGAAAGAAATTTTACGTATCGTAAGAGTTCCCGATATAGTGTCGAAAGCCCTCGTATGTGTGAGTGAGGTCTCGTAAGCCAAAAAAGAAGTTGTTGTAATGATTCAAGGAGAGTAGTCGCGTCGAGCCTAAGTGGCGACCAAGTAGTTTTATACGGTAACGCCTCGTGCCCGATTTCGATGGGGATTACGGGTAAGGGGTGTTACATTTAGTAGTATCAGATCTATGGTTTAGTCAGTTCTAAGACTATCGTAGCGTGTGCAGGAGTCTAGCTATACATGCCATAAGCGTATAATGATAGTGTGGTGGCTTCTGATAACTTTAAATTTGTTCTATGTAGTATATGGATCCCGATCAGTCGGCTGCTGATGATGCAGCTAGTAATGCACCGGCTCCCGCGCAAGGGACCGCGCCTGTGCAGAGTGGACCTAGGACTAGGGGTCAAGGAGAAGAGGCTCTGAAAGCCTTTCTTCAAATGATGAGTGACTGGTACCCTGAGTTTGTATGGGCAAACCCAAACGCTCAACCTCCTCCACCTCCTCCTATACCTCAGCCAGTTCCTGTGGCTCCCCAAGGTATAGAAATGGTGAGGACAACTAAGCCCCCGGTAGACAAAATTCGGAAGCAAGGGGCTAAAGATTTTCGAGCTAATATAGATGATGACCTTGAGCGGGCGGAGTTCTGGCTTGAGAACTCAATGAGGGTTTTTGATGAACTCTCATGTACACCTGAGGAAAGCTTAAAGTGCGCTGTGTCTTTGCTGAGGGACTCGGCATACCATTGGTGGAAAACATTGACCTCAATGGCTCCTAAGGAGAGGGTAACATGGGACTTCTTTTTGGAAGAGTTTCGAAAGAAGTATATAAGTCGGAGGTTTATAGACCAAAAATGAAAGGAATTCCTTAAGTTGAAGCAAGGAAAAATGACTGTGGCGGAATATGAGCGTGAATTTGTTCGGCTCAGTAAGTACGTACAAGAATGTGTGTCCACGGAAGCTATCTTATGCAAGAGATTTAAAGATGGGTTGAATGAAGATGTCAGACTCTTAGTCGGGATTTTAGAACTGAAAGAATTTGTGATATTGATGGATAGGGCTAGTAAGGCCAAGGAGTTGAGTAAGGAAAAGAGGAAGGCTGTGAGTGAGGCCCGGGATGCAAGAAAGAGGCCAATGAGTAAATCCTACCAAGCTCAACCGAAAAGGTCCAAGGAACTGAACCCTCGGATGACTACGTCAGTCGGGTATTTGTAAAGAGAACGAGGCAACACGTATTCGGGTTCAAGAGTTCAGGCCACCTCGATGGCAAGTGTGGGCAACCCAAAGTCCAGACCGGAGTGCCCAAGTTGTGGCAGACATCACACTGGGGAGTGTTGGGGAAACAATCGAAATTGTTACAAATGTGGTTCCCCCGACCATTGTATTCGAAATTGCCCTGAAAGAGATGATAAAGAGAAAAAGCAAGAGGTGAGATCAAGCAATGTACCCGCTAGAGGTAGGCCACAAAAGAACTCGGGAGGTGGGACTAGTGGTAGAGGTGTATCACGAGACTCTACTGTGAGGTCAGAGGGTCGGGCGCTAGCAAGGAATGCTATTCGCGCTCGGGAAGAGGCATCATCGCTAGATGTAATAACGGGTACTTTTTCTCTTCATGACACCTTTGTTATTGCTTTGATTGACCCGGGGTCGACCCATTCTTATATTTGTATGGGGTTGGCATCTAGTTTGAATATGACTATTGAGTCTACTAAAATTGTGGTAAAGGTGTCCAACCCGTTAGGAAAACATGTGTTAGTGGAGAAGGTGTGTTGGAACTGTCCCTTGACAATTAGGGGTCATTGTTTTCCAGCAAACCTTATGTTGTTGCTGTTTGATGATTTTGATTTGATTCTTGGTATAGATTGGTTGAATACCCATAGCGTTTTAGTGAATTGTGGTAGTAAATTCATTGAATTGAAATATGAAAATAGAGATGTTATTCGGGTTGAATCGGGTGAGTCAGATAATTTACCGATGATGATCTCTTCCTTGGGGGCTAAGAAATATTTGAGAAAAGGATGTGATTCATATCTCGTTTTTGTACTGAACACCCAAGAGTCTGAAGCGAAGATTGAAACAGTGTCGGTTGTATGTGAGTATCCGGATGTATTCCCGAAAGAGTTACCTAGATTACCTCCAATTAGAGAGGTCGAGTTTGGAATTGAGTTAGTTTCGAGAACGACACCTATTTCCATCGCTCCATATAGGATGGCACCGTTGGAGTTGAAAGAACTGAAGATTCAATTGCAAGAGTTGACGGATAAGGGTTTTGCAAGATCGAGCTATTCACTGTGGGGTGCTCCGGTATTATTTGTGAAAAAGAAAGATGGATCGATGAGATTGTGTATAGACTATAGACAACTCAACAAGGTGACAGTGAAAAATAAGTATCCTTTACCGAGGATAGATGATTTATTTGATCAACTAAAGGAAGCTACAGTGTTCTCCAAGGTTGACCTGAGGTCCGGTTATTACCAGTTGAGGGTTAAGGAACAAGATGTACCGAAAATAGCATTCAGGACTAGGTATGGCCATTACGAGTTTCTGGTCATGCCGTTCGGTTTAGCGAATGCTCCTGTGGTTTTTATGGACTTAATGAACCGTGTCTTCCGACCGTATTTAGACAAGTTTGTGGTCATCTTTATTGATGACATATTGATTTATTCCCAAGATGAGAGTGATCATGCGGAGCATCTGAAGATTGTCTTACAGATTTTGAGAGACAAGCAGTTATATGCAAGAATGAGTTTTGGCTCCGATAGGTCGGATTTCTAGGACACATTGTGTCAGGCAAGGGTATTAGAGTTGATCCAGGAAAAATCTCGACTATTGTGAAGTGGAAACCACCGAGGAACGTGTCGGAGGTCAGAAGCTTTTTGGGTTTAGCGGGGTACTATAGGCAGTTTGTGAAGGGATTCTCTATGATTGCTACCCCGATGACGAAACTATTGCACAATGATGTTAAGTTTGAATGGATCGAAAAATGCCAACAGAGTTTTGAGAGATTGAAAACATTGTTGACGGAGGCACCGATTTTAGTGCAACCTGAGTTGGGCAAAGAGTTTGTGGTTTACAGTGACGCATCGTCAAATGGTCTCGGGTGTGTGTTGATTCAAGAGGGTAAGGTAGTTGCTTACGCCTCGAGGCAATTAAAACCACATGAGAAGAATTACCTGACTCATGATTTGGAGTTGGCCGCGATTGTTTTCGTGTTGAAGATTTGGCGACATTACTTATATGGTGAAAACTGCCGAATCTTCACGGATCATAAGAGTTTGAAGTATTTGATAGGTCAAAAAAATTTTAATTTACGGCAACGGCGATGGCTCGAATTATTGAAGGACTATGAACTAGTAATCGATTACCATCCGGGAAAAGCGAAGTGGTTGCGGATGCCCTGAGTAAAAAATCCTTGTATGCTTTGAGAGCCATGAGCACGAGTTTGTCATTGTCTGATGATGGTGCTATACTAGCTGAATTGAAAGCTAGGCCACTATTCGTTTCAACAAATATGTGAAGCTTAAAGGAATGATAGTGAGATACTAGCTAAAAGAGCTAAGTGTGAATCAGAAGCTGATTCTAAATTTCGGGTAAGTTCGGATGGTTACTTAATGTTCTATGATAGAATTTGTGTACCCAGAAATGGAAAGTTGATCCGAGAAATTTTAAAAGAGGCACATAGTAGTTACTTGTCGGTACACCCGGGCAGTACAAAAATGTATAATGATCTGAAGAAATTTTAATTGGTGGCCGGGAATGAAAAGAGATATCTCAGAGTATGTAACAAGATGTCTGACTTGTCAAAAAGTGAAAGCTGAGCATCAAGTGCCTTCGGGATTACTTCAACCAGTGATGGTTCCCGAGTGGAAATGGGATCAAATTACCATGGATTTTGTTATGGGCTTACCTATGACTCCGAAAAAGAAAGATGTTGTGTGGGTTATCGTTGATAAATTAACGAAGTCGGCTCACTTTATACCGGTGCGTATTGATTATTCGCTAGAAAGGTTAGCTGAGTTGTATATTGCGGAGGTAGTAAGGTTACATGGAGTGCCTGTATCTATTATCTCGGACAGAGACCCGAGATTTAGTTCAAGGTTTTGGAAGAAGTTGTAGGAGGCCTTGGGTACAAGATTGAACTTTAGCACTGCGTTCCATTCTCAGACTGATGGTCAATCGGAGAGAGTGATCCAAGTTCTTGAGGATATGCTTCGATGCTGTGTATTAGAGTTCGAAGGTAGTTGGGAAAGATACCTACCTTTGGTTGAATTTGCTTACAATAATAGTTATCAGTCGAGCATACGGATGGCACCGTATGAAGCTTTATATGGTCGTAAGTGTCGGACTCCCTTGTATTGGACCGAGTTGAGTGAGAAATGAATTCATGGGGTTGATTTAGTTAAAGAGACTGAAGGGAAAGTGAAAGTTATTTGGGATAGTCTGAAAGCTACTTCAGATCGACAAAAGTCATACGCGGATTTGAAAAGTAACTGAAAGTGTCCCCGTGGAAGAAAATATTGAGATTTGGTCGAAAGGGTAAATTAAGTCCGAGGTTCATAGGGCCGTATGAGACTACCGAAAATATTAAGCCAGTGGCATATCGGTTGGCCTTACCGGTAGAGTTAGAGAAAATCCAAAACGTGTTCCATGTATCAATGTTAAGGCGTTACCGCTCCGATCCTTCGCATGTGATTCCTCCAACAAAAATTGAGATACGACCGGATATGACATATGAAGAAGAGTCGATAAAAATCTTAGCTCGAGAAGTGAAACAGTTGAGAAATAAAGATATAGCCTTAGTAAAAGTGTTGTGGCAAAGGCACGGTGTAGAAGAGGCTACGTGGGAACCGGAAGAAGCCATGAGAGAGCAATATCCAAACCTCTTTACAGGTAAGATTTTCGAGGGCGAAAATCCCTAAAGGGGGAGAGAGTTGTAACAGCCCGATTTTTGGGGCTAGTCGGAACAGTGGTCTCAGAACCACTAATCTGAGGTTAAGGAAAATTATTTTAGTACTACTTTATGTGTTATGGTATTAATATATGGCTATATGGAAAGTTTGGTGCTTTAATTTTAGCAATAGCATTCTTAATTGTGAAAAAAAAGGGCTAAATCACATAAGATGCGAAAGTTCTATTTTATGAGGTAGGGGTACCTAATAGCTATAGAATGTAACTTGGAGGATTTTAAAATGCAATTGGGCCATTTTGGAGTGTAATGGTCGGCCATAGACTGCTTAGGGAACAAAAGCATTAAATTTAGTCAAACTAGGTGAGAATTGGTGACAAATTGACTAAAATGTGATAAAACAAGATGACTAAAGGGAGCTATCATCTTTCACTATTCATCTCCCCCTACTACCGAAAATTTCAGCAAGTTTAAGGGTTTGAAAGCTTGAAAAATTTCAGCTACATCTCATCCTTGCAAGTAAGTAATTTTTGAGGTTTTTCTTAATGATTTTTGTACTTTTGGGATCCCCAAAGCTTAAGCTAGCTAATGAAGGGACTAATTTGTGATATGGTTGAAAGTCTAGAGACTTGCCATGAGAGAAATTATGTTGTTAGCTGAGTTTTTATGGAAGAAAATGAATGTTAGGGAGATGAGGAATAACTTTGGTGAAAGGTGTGTGCATGAAAACACCTAAATAGGAGTTAAATGCAAAGAATGAAATAGTGTCATAAATGCATGAAATGGTGAGAATGGTGAGTAGTTGTAAGAGAAATAAATGTTCAGCTAAACTTAATTATTGAGGAAATGTGTTGAAAAATAAATTACGAACCTAGGGGCAAAATCGAAATTTTGCCAATGTATAAGGGCAAAATGGTCATTTTTTCCCAAGTGTAGAATTTGATGTATTATGATCATAGAATGATCTAAATGAATGAATTTCATTGTTATAGATCAAAAAGAACGCGGAATCAACCTTGACCGTGGGAAAGGCAAGGTGATTGAGTAAATCGCTAGTTAACACGTTTTGCATCGAGGTAAGTTTATGTGTAAACAATACAATCTTATTTATATACATTGTACTGCTAATTGGGGTATGACATGATTGAGAACATATATGATTCAAGTGGATTGAATGTAGTAGTCATTGAATAATTATTGTTTAATTACGATGGGCTTTATGCGATACCATCGTCTATTTATCTTTTGGTGGGCTAAGTGCGATACCACCTTATTGTTTAATTACGATGGGCTTTGTGCAGTACCATCGTCTACTTATCATTTGGTGGGCTATGTTCGATACCACCATAACCAACCTTTTTGGTAGGCTAAGTGTGTTACCGCCCTAATAAAGATTAATGGTGGGCTAAGTGCGGAACCATCAAGTAAATTGACTCTAAGTAATTGACTAAGAGATTGTGATGCTATGTACAAGGGAACCTATTAATGATTGTATGCATTATACTAGTGATATGGTTGGAATGTGTGAATGGAGGAAATGAGTAAGCATGATCATGAATGTAGATTATTTCTTGCTTAGTATATAAAGCTATGAAATTGTTGAATACATGTTAAAATGTTATATTGTTTACATATAAACTTACTAAGCTTAAAGCTTACTCCCCTTTCTTTCCCTTGTTTTATAGAGTTTAAGAGCCGAGCCGGGATACGCCAAAAACCAGAAGACCGCTCGCACTATCTACTCACTTCGGTATATTTAGACTTAGTGATTTTGTGTATGGCATATATAAGGGCTAGACTAGTTAGATTGTTTTGTTATTTTGGCCATAAGTGTATTGGCTCTGGTTAAGATAATTATTTTGTAAATTCACCATGGTTGTTGGCTATTTTATTTTATAAAAAGATGTAGTTACCCATGTGTGATTGCACTCCAATATGGGTTGATTATGGATGTGTGCATGTGTCATATGCTAGTGGAGTGAATAGAACTTGTCGTATGGCTTTATTCTTGTCCATGTGGATAGACACACGAGCGTGTGTCTAGGCCATGTGTGACACACGGTTAGCCCACGGGCGTGTGACTTGGTCGTGTATCCCCTACATGTTAGTATTTTAAGTCAGGGTAGACCACGGACTATCTACACGGGCGTGTCCAAGCCGTGTGAAATTAGTCAGTGTTGACCATGGGTGAAAGACATGGGCATGTCTTGAGGGTACACGGGCCTGTCCCATTTCTACATGGTCGTGTGCCCTAGCCGTGGGACTTTGGCAGAATACTGGGGTTTTTAGGCACGGTTTGAGCACATGGGCGTGTGTGTTATCTAACACGGGCGTGTACTCCCTATTTAAATGGGAAAGAAATTTTACAGATCGTAAAAGTTCCCGATATAGTGTCGAAAGCCCTCGTATGTATGAGTGAGGTCTCGTAAGCCAAAAAAGAAGTTGTTGTAGTGACTCAATGAGAGTTGTAATAGCCTGATTTTGGGCTTAGTTGGAATAGTGGTTTCGGGACCACAAATCCGATGTGGAGAAATTGATTTTATTTATATTTTTATGGTCTACAATTTCACGAAATGGTTTCGTGAAAATCTCATTCAAAAATTTTAACGTTTGGGCACTCAATTTAGTCAAAAGGACTAAATTGTAAAAAGTACAAAAGTTGAGTTCTACATGTTAGAGGTGTCCAATTGTTATGAAATTTTAAATTGGAGGTCCTTAAATGATAATTAGGCCATTGGTTAAGTTGGTGGACAAAAATGGACATGGATGGGTATGTTTCAAAAGATTTTTTTAAGGGGCATTTTGGTAATTTAGTGAATTAAATGAATTAAAAACAAAATTTAAATGCCAAATTTGTCCATCTTCAAGCTTAGGCCAAATTTAACATGTGGGGAGCCATGGATGGGGTTTTCAAGCTTTCCAAGCTTCATGGTAAGTCCATTCTAGCCCTGTTTTTCATGTTCTTTACGTTTTTGGAGTCCCGATAACTTAATTTAGCTTATTCTAGCAATAATTTAACCTAGGGTTCATATTTGGAAAAATACCCATATGTGAAATGTGTTTATTTTGATGTTTTATAATAGAATATGAACCTTAGAATTATGTTAAACAACCTTTACTAAGCGATTTTAAGTGAAAACGAGTAAAACGACATAATCGGCAAAAATACCTAATGTACGTAAGTGCATGTTAGAGCAAGAATTTGATGTTTCCACAGAAGGGAAAAATGATCAGCATGTTATAAAACATAAGAATAAGGGATGAAGTTTAATTTTTGAGCCTAGGGGAAAAATCATAATTATGCAAAAGTTTGAGTTAGGGACTGTTTTGAGTAGTACATTAATTAAATAAGTGAAATGTGATATCTTAGACCCCGAAAAACAAGATTTGGAACCTAGAACGGAAGAAAAATCAGAAATCGGGAAAGTTGGTAAAATTACCGTTTTGGTATCGAGGTAAGTTCATATGTTTAATAAGCATTTAATTATGCATATTTGAATGATAAATTGATATTTTGACCATAAATACTATAGTATTGAGTTTTAGATATAATGATTAATGTTCGATAATAATTCGATATTGGGAAGAGAACTTGTATAATTTATATGTTAGACCATATTTTGTATTATGGCTTTGTATGATAACAAGAAAGTATTGACTAGCATAGTTTGATGAGAATAAGTTAAGTTGATGATATGATGAGATTTAGAATGTAAGTATGTAAGTTGAGTAGGATTTTATTATTATGCAATTATTGTTATTAGTAATGTTATTATTGAGTTATGCGACTAACCTTGAGAATGTGAGCAATTATGTTTCAACTATGACTTGACAAGACATTGATATCTCAAAGTCCATGGCTATACCATGGCAATTAAGGAAGAATTGACGGAAAACTTCATGTTCATAACATGGCATTTAAGGAGGAATTGACGGTTAAGGATACCATGTAAGACCATGTCAAGACATGGCATTGGTAAGGCAAGGATCCCGTGTAAAACCATATCAAGACATGGCATCGGCATTGATTAAGGACTCCATGTAAGACCACATCAAGATGTGGCATTGGCACTAAGACAAGGATACCATGTAAGACCGTGTTTGGAACATGGCATTTGGTAAGACAAGGATACCATGTAAGACCGTGTTTGGAACATGGCATTTGGTAAGATAAGGATATCATGTAAGACCATGCCAAGGCATGGCATTGATAAGTTCTATAAGGCAAGGAAATCATGTAAGACCATGTCAAGACATGGCATTGGTGAATTTATAAGGCAAAGGTCCCATGTAAGACCAGCCAAGGCATGGCATTGGTGAGTTCATAAGGCAAGGATACCACGTAAGACCATGTCAAGACATGGCAATGGTAAGTTCAAAAAGGAAAAGGTTCCCGAGTAGTCCAAAGAGTAAGCCAAAGAAATGACAAGGTTAGAACATGAAGAAAGAGTACAGGTATGCATTTAAGGCTTATTTAATATTGAGATCGTAAGTAATTGAGATTATCAAGTATTAAGTAAGTGATGAGTTTTCAGTATGCTTGTGACACTTTATGACATGATTGGCAATATGCCTATATTATGAAAGAGTACTCATGTGTTAAATGAGAATGTTGCAGGTACATAAGCAAGCTATTAAGTAAGGTGCCCTTTGTATTTTGAGCCTTTGGTAAGGTTACCGATGAGTTCACCGGGAAAATCGATTAAGTGAAATTATGTGTGGCTTGTAGTGATAAGTGTAGGTATATGCATGTGTAACATATGAGCAATATGCTCGATATGTAATCGGAAATTGGAAAGATTGTTATAGGTAAGTAATGAATACAACTAAAGTGAGTGAGAGCAAAAATTTACAATAAAACTGTTTTGGATAGCAGCAGTGATGTGAATTTGAAAAATCACCAAAAATAGTAGAAATTGAATTATAAGTTGGATGAGATATTGATTTAAAGCTTATTGCGTCTATTTTCATATAAAAGAAACATAGAAAATAAAGGAATTTTATATTTTGAGATATTTAAATTCTTGTGAGATTGGTTTAGAATGATTACGTGATCCCCTGTTCTGCCTTGGAAAAATCATTAAACATTGTACAAAAATATATATGGGATATAAGTTATATGCTTGAAATTCTTAATGAGTCTAGTTTCAAATGAAATAAATTCTAACATCATTTGAATTCTGTACAAGGAGAAAATTGATTTGTAGTGAAAAGTGATCAGAATAGTCTAATAGTGAAATAGGGGAAATTTTAATGAATAAACTGTACTAATTGGCTAAGCCAAAAATTTTGGAAATTTTATGATATGAAGATATGTGAGTCTAGTTTTAGGAAAAAATGGCGGTTTGGAATTCAGAGCTCTGTAGATCAAGAAATAAATAATTTAGAATAAATAATTTAGTGACAGCGATTCAAGTAGACAGATTAATGTGAACATGAGTAATAAGGTATAAGCATGTGATTTAATGATTGTATCAATTTGAGAACTTGTTGTGAGGATTTTTCATGTTGAGGCTTTGATAAGGCTACAAATGAGTAAGTTGGGAAATTAAGAACTTAGCATTATTTATGCAAGTTATGACAGCTTAGTAGTAAGCTAAATTAATTGCTAATGCTTATTATTTTTACATGTGAACTTGCTAAGCTTTATAAGCTTACCCCCTTTTCTTTCCCATGTTACAGAGTCCTACTAAACAAGCTCAGGTTGGAGGTCGTCAGAGATCGCTTCACACTATCAAGCTATCTATGGGTATCTTTATTTATAAATGATTTAAGTTATGGCATGTATAGGGGCTTGACTAAGTCATTTTGTATATGTGTTAATTAATTTGATTAAATGTATTGCTTTATAACAGTAATAAGGATTATTCTGTATTTAGCCACGAGTTGTGGCTCATATTTGTCATGGAGTTATAGTGCTTGTATGCATGTGTTTGTTAAAGTTTAAATTATAAGTGAAATTTTGTGGCTCGGGATTTGGTAGAATGTATTGTTAAGTCCGGTAATGCCTCGTACCCGGTTCTGGCGTAGTATACGGGTAAGGGGTGTTACAAGAGTAGTCGCGTCGAGCCTAAGTGGCGACCAAGTATTTTTATACGGTAACACCTCGTGCCCGATTCCAATGGGGATTACGAGTAAGGGGTGTTACAAATCACCAAAAATGTAACAGCCCGATTTAGAGGCTAGTTGGAACAGTGGTTCAGAACCACTAATCTGAGGTTAGAGAAAATTATTTTCATGATATTTTATGAGTTATAGTATGATTGTATAAGTACATGAAAATTTCGGTGCTTTAATTTTAGCGGTTTCATGCTAAATCGCAAAAAAATGACTAAATCGCATAAAGAGCGAATGTTCAAAATTTCAAGCTAAAGGTACCTAATAGCCATAGAATATTAATTGGAGGTCTTTAAAGAGCAATTAGCCCCCTAAATAAAGGTTGGTCGTCCCTAGGGGACAAAAGAGGTCAAAATTTGGTCAACTAGGTGTGTTAGGTAGACTAAATTGGGATTTTATATTAAAATAAAGAAAGAAAAGATATCATCTTCTCTCCTTCATCCCTCCACCAAAAATTAGCAGCAAATAAGGGTTGGAAAACTTCAAAAATTTTAGCACACTCTTCTCTTTACAAGTAAGTGTTCTAGTGATCATTTCTTGATAAAAGCTGTACTTTTGGAACCCCTAAAGCTTAAGCTTTCTAAAGAGAGGACTATTTTGTTAAATGGTGAAGAGTTAGAGTTTTGCCATGAAAGATTTTAAGTTGTTTACTGCATTTTTATGGGATAAAATGGGTCTTAGTTGTTAGATGAACAACTTTTGTGAAAGGTGTTACCAAGAAAACACCAAAAAGGACATTTTTGTAAATGTTGTAAAATATGTAGTAAATGTGTGAAATTGAGTTTTGATGGTAGCCATAAGAGAAGTAAATGTTCACCTAGGCTCGTTAAAGAGAGAAATTAGATTAGAATTGATTTTCGATCCTAGGGGTAAAATGGTCATTTTGTAAAAGTCTAAGGGCAAAATAGTAATTTTTGCCAAAGCATGATTATTGAAATGCATTTATTAACGTGATAATTAACTGAACTAAATTGCTATTATAAATCAAGAAGAACCAAGAATTTACCTCGACCAGGGAAAGAACAAAGTATCAGACTAGATCGACTATCTAGCTTATTTTGAAATCGAGATAACTTTGTATGTGATAAATTCAACATTTATGCTAGCATATTTGAGAATGTTTTATATTATAATGATGCATGATATTCTATGAAATTGAGTATTGGTGTTGAATGAGAAAGATGATAAAAGTTGAGATGTTGAAGTCCCAATGTGACTATAATAAATGTGAAATTACTATCATCGAGACATGAGATGGATAATGATAAGGTCCCGTGTAAGACCATGTCGAGGGCATGGCCTCGGTATCGAATGGAGATCCCGTATAAGACCATATATGGGATATGGCTTCGGCATTGAATATGATAATCGTATAAGACCATATCCGGGATATGGCATCGATACTTGTTGTGAGATTTTGTATAAGACCATATCCGGGATATGGCATCGACACTCAGAAGTGACACCATGTAAAACCATATCTAGGATGTGGCATTGGCTTCGTGTTTATGTAATGATGATGAATATGCATCTTTAAATACCCCTAGTGATTTAGCGAGATAAATAGATAAGCTAGGAGATAAAAATGAGATTTAGTACTAAAGCCATGTGATTGAGTGAATACAGGTACCTGTGAGTAATTCACGAGTAATGTTTACGATATGTGGCATGGTATGTTCTAGATAAGAACAAGTACGAGTAAGTTATGGCAAAGTTCTTATGACTTTGTGTGGTTATCTAATGCCATGGATTGATGTCATTATGAGCTTATTGTTGTTATTTATTCTCATGCAAGCTTACTAAGCTTTATGCTTACCCTTCTCATTTCCCTTTTCCTTGTAGTATTGCCAACATAACTCGAGGATCGCGAGACGTCGAAGTTCGGAAATCACACTATCGACATCTCTTTGGTATAACAAAGTTAGATTTATTTTGAGTATGGCATGTATAGGACTTGGGTATTTTGTTATGTCATATTTGTTAGCCAAAGTGTTGGCTATTTATGTTATCAAATACATTTTGTAAGTGGTCATTGGAATTGGGCCAATACTTGACAAGTTATTATATTCAATGATGATGAAATTTTGAAGTTTATGCTTGTGTGGATGCTTTGATTTGAGTTCTTAGAAGTGCCTTAGGGTCATGAATTATGATGAATTGAGTTGGTATAAGTATGGTTGCTATGTAGGGTGGCATTTGGCTTGGAATATAGCCTTTTTAATGTCCACATGGGTAGACATATGGGCATGTGTCTAGGCCGTGTGAGACAAACGGTCAGCCCTATGGGCGTGTTGATCGGCCGTCTGTTCCCTGCATACTAGGTTTACAAAGTCAGAATGCTCAGTAGTAAACACACGGGCAGACACACGGCCGTGTGTCTCAGCCGTGTGGGAGGCACGACCATGGACATGTGCCTGTGCCCAGGCCGTGTGAAGTCTGCACTTAAAATTTGGAATTTAATTCGACACACAGCCTAAGGACACGGGCGTGTGCCTTGACCATGTGACCATAATGAAGTGATGATGTCATAAACAGAATGTCATGGTTTTAGCACACGGGCTAAGACACGGGCGTGTCGAGGCCGTGTGAGGAACACGGGCCAGGGGCACGGGTGTGTGTCAGGCCGTGTGAAAACCCCTGTAGGTTTGAATTAGAAAATAAATTCCACACGGGCTAGGGATATGGGCGTGTGTGACCACACGACCGACCCACACGAGCGTGTGGCCCCTGTTTAGGCAAAATTTTTCTAAGAGTGTAAAAGTTTCCGGTTTAATTTTGAGACCTTCCAAATATATGTTTAAGGCCTCATAGGCCCATGATAAGGATGTTATGCATTTGAATGAGAATTTTTAAGTTGGGGATGGATTTTTAGAGCCTAAAGTTGTATGTACAAGCAAGTTAAGTCCGGTAATGCCTCGTACCCGATTTCGGAGTGGAATACGGGTAAGTGGTGTTACAACAAAACAACATGAAACATTTACTTAGACAATTTCTCGATGAACCCCTCGGAATATTACTAAGTACCCAGTGGTTTCACACACAGCCCACCATTAATGAATAATAGGGTGGTATCACACATAGCCCACCAACAAGAATATTTATGGTGGTTTCGGACATAGCCCACCAAATGATAATATAAACAATGGTATCGTACACAGCCCACCAAATAATCATTACGGATATTTTTCACACTTACATATATATTCCGAGGTTCATACGAAAATTACTCACTATCTATCAATTTCAATCATAATTGATCTCATTCATACAATGCACCAATAAGTAACAACATATGTATTAAAGATGTATCGTTTACACATAAACTTACCTCGGTGCAAAATGTACTAGTCGACGGTTTAGTCTGTAACCTTGCCTTTTCCTCGGTCAAGCTGGTTTCTGCGCTCTTCTTGATCTATAATAATAAAATTCGCTCATTCAATCACTTTATAATTCATGATACATCAAAATTTTCACTTAGGTAAAAATGACCATTTTGCCCTTATACTTTGGCAAAATTACTATTTTGCCCCTAGGCTCGTAAATCGTTTTTCATCACATTTTCTCATCAAACAAGCCTAGCTGAACATTTATTTCTCTTACAACAACTCACAAAACCAATTATTTCATGCATTTATTACTCATTTACAACCTCTACAAATAAGTCCTATTTAGGTATTTTCATGGTAACACCTTTCACAAAAATTGTTCATCAACCTACTAACATTCATTTTCTTCAATAAAAAACTCAGCAAACAACATAAACACTCTCATGGAAAGTCCCTAAACTTTCAACCATTTTGCAAATTAGTCCCCTCATTAGCTAACTTAAGCTTTGGGGGTTCCAAAAGTACAAAAATTACAAGAAAAACCCCTAAAATCACTTACTTGCAAGTGAATGGCTTGGCTAAAAGTTTGGACTCCAAAATCTCCTATTTCTCTTCAATTTACGATGGAGAAGAAGCATGAATAGTAAAAGATGATATCTCTTTTATTCATCTTATTTTATTCATTTTTTATCACATAATTTCACCAAATTTTGACCAAAATTTAATGCCCTTGTCTCCTTGTCTCTATGGCCGGCCAACACACCCTTAATGGCCTAATTGCACTTTAAGGACCTCTAATTTAATATTCTATGGCTATTAGACACCTCTACCTTGTATAATAGAACTTTCACACTTTATGCGATTTAGTCTTTTTTTTCATAATTAAGCATGAAATCACCAAAATTAATGCACCACAATTTTCATACATCCTTATAAACATGCTATAACACATAAAATAATATCAAATAATTTTCTTCAACCTCAGATTAGCGGTCCCGAAACCACTTTTTCGACTAGCCCCAAAATCGGGTTGTTACAATCTTTTTCTCGTTGAACATCATTATTCAATTTCATAGAATTAATGTACATCCTCATGAATAACAAACATTTTAAAACTTAATAACATGATGTTGAATTTATTACACACAAACTTACCTCGATACCAAAATAGGCAAATTTGCCGATCTAGTCCGAAACCTTGCCTGTTAATTCCTCGTTCTTCTTGATCTATAATAACAAATTAACTCATTTAATTACCACATTAATCAATACATTTCAATAATCATACTTTGGCAAAATTATCATTTTGTCCTTAGACTTTTACAAAATGACGATTTTACCCATAGGCTCGTAAATCAATTCTAATCAAATTTCTTTCTTTAACGAGCCTAGCTGAACATTTATTACTCTTATAGCAACTTCCAATACTCATTATTTCACACAATTACCACCTATTTTACAACCTTTACAAAAAGGTCCTTTTAGGTATTTTCATGGAAACATCTTTCACAAAAGTTGTTTATTTAACAACTAAGACTCATTTTCTTTCATAAAATTTTAGAAATCAACACTAATTCTTTCATGGAAAAACCTAAGTTTTCAACTATTTTGCAAAAATAGTCCCTTCATTAACTAGATCATGATACAAGGGTCTTAAAAGTACAAAAATCATCAAGAAAAATTACCAAAATCACTTACTTGCAAGGAGAGAAGCTTGGCTGAAATTTTTAAGCTTTCAAACCCCTATTTTGCTTGTATTTTCGGTGGAGAAGATGGAGAGAAAAGATGATATCTTTATTTTTCTTTATTTTATTTTATTTCTAGACAATTTATCACCTAATCCACTAACTTGACCAATTTTGACATCTTTTTGTCCCCTATGGCTGGTAAACCATTACTAGAGGGGTTAATTGTACTTTAATGACCTCCAATTAATATTCTATAGCTATTAGACACCTTCAGCTTGTAAAATAGAACTTTCGCAGTTTATGTTATTTAGTCCTTTTTCGCAATTAAGCATGCAATCATTAAAATTAATTACCAAAAATTTCATACACTCATATAATCATGCTAATTCATATACACAATTATAAAAATAATTTTCTCCAACCTTGGATTAGTGGTTCCGACTAGCCCCTAAATTGGGTTGTTACACATTATGGGCCTCGATAGCTCATATAAGAGTCAATATGATCGATTTATGGTGTGAATGTTAAATAACATGAAATATATGTGTTTGATCTGTAAATTTCAGTAATGCTCAGTAACCCTGTTCCGGCGACAGATATGGTTAGGGGTGTTACAGTGACATTCCGAATTCGTGTCAGATTGTTCAGGTCGGGTTTGGGGTGCCACAAGAATGGCGAGGATATTTCGATTGCTTTGCTTTGATTTGTTGGTGAAGGTTCATTTTCTTCTTCCCAGATTTCTTGTTCGAAGAACACAAACATTGCCATGGAAAATATATTTAGATTATGAAGATTCTGTAAAGCAATCGAAGATATTCTGCAACAAAGCCAGAGAAGCTCAAAGTTCACGCTTTGAAGAAGAATATATATTATCATTCTTGGTTTTTGCCGACAAAATTATAAAGAGTTGATGGCATGGCATATGGCATTTTGTTTAGGGCAATGGTCAATGTTGGTTGGCAAAAATTAGTATACTTTTATTTTCAATGATGAGTGATGGGGTTTTAGGTCACTTGTTGAGCAGTGGAGGGATGGAGTCAGGGAGGCAGGGAGAGGGATTAGGTGGGGTGGGGCGGGGTGATTTGAGTTAATTTTTATAATTATTATATGAAATAAAGATGATGTGTATTGAAAATAAATTTTAAGGAAAAACAAGTAACAAACTTAACAGTCACATTAGTATTCAACAGTTTTGGACTTTAAAAAAATAAAAAGGTAAGTCGAGTGACTATTTTATAACTTTTTAAGTCAGGTGACATAACAAGAAAGTTTCTAATAATCGAGTAACCATTTATGTAGTTTACCCTATAAATAATATAAAATAAATAATGAGACGTATGGTTTGAGACAAATATATTTATTAAAATTTCATATAAAAACTAAAAATTGCTTTATTTCAAATGGTAAAAGAAAAAGTTTTATGTATTGTGTTTTGGTTCAATTTTTATTATGATATTTTTTTATAAAAAATATAAAAAGTCAAAAACACCCACAATACAATACAACTTACTTTGCAAAAAAAATGTTTTTTTTTTGTTCTGTAATTCTCTATTGAGTTGGGACCTGGTTGATTGGTGACACCAACTCAGTAAAGGGCTTTATAGATAATATAAATATATACAACTAATGGTGATAATAAATTGTACATATTAAAATAAAAATATATAAAATAAATCTTTAGTTGAGTGGTAAACTTAAGGTTTTACCACTCAACTAATGTTTTAGTTTAACATTTTTTTACATTATAAATTTATTATGAATATTTTATTACCTCCATAAATTGTATATCTATACTTACTATTTATAAAATCATTTACTAAGTTGGAGTCACCTATCAATAGGTTCCCAACTTAGCTAGGAAAATTAGTTTCATAGAATTCGAACTCGTGCCAATTGGGTTAGCAAAACATTTAATTTACCATTCAACCAAAATTTTTATTTTAATACTTTAATAAATTTTAATTTTATTATGTGCTTTATTACATCTATTAATTATATATTTATACTATTTATAAAACTTTTTACTGAATTGGTGTTACCTATCAACCGAGTTTCAACTTAATTAGGAAAATTACTTTAATATTCATTCACATTTAAAATAAGTTATATTATTTGAGAGTACTTTCATCTTTTTATTTTTAAAAAAAAAACTAATAAAAATATGCATATGATGGGAATTGAACTCATACTAATTGGGGTAGCAAAACCTTAAATTTACCACTCAATTAAAGTTTTATTTTAGTATATTTTTCATTTTAATTTTATTATGCACACTTTATTACCTCCATCAATTGTATATCTATACTATTTACAAAGCCCTTTACCGAGTTGGTAAAAAATTGTCCATAATGAGATTTGAACTAAGGATACCATGCACATAAAAATTTTATACTAAAGCTTTTTTTTTATATGAAACTTAGCACCAATATTCTAATATTGATGATAATACCATAATAAACAATTGTATTCATTTAGTATTTTAATCTAATGTAATTTTGTGTTTAAATTTCATTTTGCTCACAATTTAATCTATTTTTTTTATTTTAATACTATACATATTTCATTTATTATTAATTATTTTCAAACTATACGTTTCATTATTTATTATATATTATTTTAAGCACGCGTATGTGTTCTAAATTCGAATATAGATACAATTATTAAAAATATAAATTGTGCATATTAAAATAAAATCATTAATTCAGCGGTAAACTTAATGATTTACAAATCCAATTGGTATATACAAGTTTTACAGTATGCATATTTTTATTAAAATAAAAGATATTCTCTAATATTATAATTTATGTTAATTATAAAATTATATTTTCATATTTTATTAATTGTGATGATACGAGAGTGATACCAATTCAATGAGTGACTTAAATAATAAATACAAATTATTTTAAAATTTTCTGAACATTAAGGTCATTGTTATCCAGTTTCACGATCCTAATGCTAAAGAGTACTAAACATATCGTAACAAAATTGAGAAAAAAATAAACATAAGCATAAAGTTGAAAGGCGAAGCCAAAAATAAATGAAAAGCAGGAAAAATTGGAGGATAGAATGGTCATTACAAGGCAAGGGAATTAGAGAGTTCTGGAGGCTGCGGTACAGAGGCAGAGCTGAGTACACCACTGCGACTCTTACCTTGGTCCTTTGTTTTTTTCTTTTGTTTTCTCTGACTCGACCCTACTCTACTACTCTATATTGAGTAATTTTCCAATTTTTAAAATTATTTTAAATATTAATATTAAATGGTTTCTTTAAAACACATAAAAAGAAACTAATAAATATACACATACCCAAATCCACACACTAAAATATCGTAACAAAGCAAATACTTCTTCTTTACCAGTGTTACTGCCAATACTGTTGCCTGCCTGCATGCACGCTCTGCCCTTTGCTTTTTTCACTTACAATTATTAACCTCCTGTTCCTGTAGTAACTATATTTAAAAATCTATTATATATACATATATATTCTCTATCAGTATCCAACAGGTTTGCTTTCATGCATGTCCACATTTCCATACTCCATGGACCATGCATGCATCACTCTCTTTCCCATAAATTTTTGACCTTTTTACTAATATTTCCATATTCTCCTATCAAATACATCTGAATTTCACTAGTCATTGCATTTGCATGCTCCACAAAATTATTATTGTTTTTTATAGGTAAAAAGAAAACTGTGTTATTGAATATAAAGAAAAAATAAAGTATTATGATACATGGAGAAAGGATTGTATGAAACAGTGATATTATCCATTTCCAATAGTTTTATGCCACATCAGTATTTTTATCCTGAATTTTAAAATTTTAATTTGGATTTGATTTATTTCAAGATAAAAATGCTGAAATTCAGGATGAAAATACTGATGTGGCATAAATCTGAACTTTTTTTTTCACCTGACTTGTAATTTATTAATTATATATGCATTACTTTTTCTTTGCCATCAATATTTCCCACGTGTAAATTTATAGGACCAGAAAACAATAAATTTGATGTTAAATTAATTGTACTACAAGAAGCACTTTCCTTTTCAACGTAATTTCACGTTATCTTTATTCCTTTTCAACGGGAGAATAATAAATCAGATTTTTCCTTTTGATTTTCAACATTTTTAATTGGATTTGAATTTTTTCAGGGAAAAAAAGCTGAAATTAAGAGAAAAAATCTGATTTGTCATTCTCTTATAAAAAAGGAATAAGAATAACATAAAAACACAGTTTCATACAATTATTTCACTATTAGCTACAGTTGGATGTTTTATTCATTGGGGTTTTTTTTTTTTTTGTACATCAAATGTCGTAAATTGTATCTTAATTATTAAAAGAAAAAAAAATAGTGGTTAAGACAGCTAGTAGAAGAGAAAAAAGCAAATGCCACCAAAATACTGGTTAAGATAATATTTTTATCGTTCATATAAGGGAAAAAAAGTACGTAAATATCGAGGTTTGATTTATTAATTAAATTTTTTTAAATACAAATATTCATTTAATAATAAATTTTTTAATTGATAAATAATATGTAAATGAAAATTTTCTTCAAATTTATTCGATACAATAGGTCCATATACCGTGTTTAAAGGTTGGGGTAAATTATATTCGATATCATTAAATTATTTATAAATTTATGTTTTGATTTTTTAATTTTAAAAAAATTACAAAATGATTATTGAGCTACTCGAAAGTTTTTATTTAAAGCACTGCATTATTTGAAAGATTTTAAGTCACTGAATTATTAAGTTTTTTCTTAAAAAAAGTTTAACTAGCAAACTCCAATCAACAGTTTAATGATCAATATAATGGAACAACGCCCATTGACGAGTAGAAAAACATACCATAGATATAAATCAACTTGACGGCCATGGAGATTGGAGAAGAAAACTGTTTGGATTTTGGTTCATAAATTTGTGGCATTCAAAGCAACTTTATGAAAAAGAAAACTAAACTGTAGAAAAAAAGAAGAATGAGATATTTCGATTGGTATAGACAGTGCGAACAGAGAAAATCATACAACATTAATTTAAACAGTCTTATGACTTAAATAAAACTTTCAAACAATTCAATAACTTTTTAAAATTTAGCTCATGATTAATCATTATACCAACATTTGTAAATTATGATTGAATAATCCTTAATTGATCAACCGGACTATAACTAAAAAAATACCTTGCTTGAGTGCAATAAATTTTTCATTAAATGAAGGTTCTGAATTGAAATTATTGAGAAGAATAAAATTGCTAATATATTAGTGCAACCATTAATTATGTTTTCTCTATTTTGGACAGTTTATTGTACCCTCAAGGAAATGGCCGATAGGTAACAAGAGTAAACTTTGACACAATGTTAGATACAATAAAATTGTAGCTACCGAGTACTCATATACCGAGTACTCATATAAAAATAAAATAAAAGATGTTATTTAAAACAAACAATTTGAGCCTAACATAAATATAAATAGTTTTTCATATAAAATTATTCGCGATAATTATTATTTTAATAATTTCATTATAAGTTCTAATTATATTTGCTCTTTTTAATACAAATCTTCAAACTACTTATAAATAGGAAGATAATACACTTCAGCGTACTTAAACTCGCATCATCCTACATTAGTCACAATGCTCATGTCAATCAAGTTAAAACTCAATCCCAATAATAATGAAAATTTTTAAATGAAAATAATGAAAATTAAAATAATTTTAGCCATTACTTCCAAATAAATGGTTCTATATATGGAAAGTAAGATATTAGGGTTATTAAGATTATTCAATTTCCCTTAAAAAAATTTATTCAAATTTTTTTTAAACAAAATAGAAATCACGAAAGTGTAAACAAAACTAAAATAATATAAGCTGGAACTAAAAACAGAATAAAAATAAAGAAAAGAAGCTGAAAAGATCGTGATCAATAACTAATCCAAAAATCGATATCATCGTTGACGATGTAAAAATTTAATTTAAAAAGTTGAGCCACTAATTTATTTTATTAAAAGAAGAAAAAGTTTGGATTGATTCTAAATTGTCTCTATTTAAATCCAAAACCTAATTTGAAGAGACAAATCATTTAGTAGTACAACAGCTCTGGTTAGTTAACAAAATTTCCAATATTCAGTTTTAAAAATAAAAAAGAGTGAAAGAAAATTCTGGGTGCAGATTCTGTAATTAGAAATATAGCAGTATTGTAAAAAGATAGCAGTTAAATAAATAAAAATTGAATATATCCAAATTTTGTCTGGTTTGGATCTTACAAAACGTTTTTATCTCTCTCATCTCTGCATAGCCAGAAGCAGTTTCAGATGATATGCTTGGTTTGTCCAGTTGTTATTCTAGTGAGATCTAGCGTCCCCCCCCCCCCCCCTCCCTTTTCTTCTCTCTCTCTCTCTTGTCTTTCATATCTAACTTTATTTATTCCAATTTCCACCAGATCTAACCTCAAACTAAACCCCCTTTGATGAATATCACAAGACCCCATCTCCCTCCCTCCTTCTATCTGTCTGTATCCATCCCATGCATGAACCCCATCAATTGACCATCTTTGCCTTTGCGCAAAGAAACTGAATAATAAACACCACCACCACAACAACAAACCAACCCCACTGTTTCCATTATGTCTCCTGATAATCCCAGTGTCAAACCAGCTGCTAAAGACGAAAACCAAAGCAGTGGCAACCGGAAAACGGGTTCAACAAGGGCGGCGCAGGATCAACAAGCAGCCCTCAAGTGTCCACGATGCGACTCCCCCAACACCAAATTCTGCTACTACAACAACTACAGCCTCACTCAACCTAGGCATTTTTGCAAGACCTGTAGGAGGTACTGGACTAAAGGTGGGGCTTTGCGTAACGTACCAATCGGTGGAGGTTGCCGTAAGAACAAGAAGTTAAAACCCTCTTCCAGGCTCTCTAGTGACTCAAAGGATTCCATCTCATCTTCAGAGATGGGTGGTGGGTTGAAGTTCTTTCATGGCCTTTCTCCTGCCATGGATTTTCAGCTCGGTGGGTTGTCGCTTCCTAGGCTTAATCCTTCACCACCTGCTATTTATAACCAGTTTGCTTCATTTGGAGATACTGATACTCCTCCTACTAGTTTCACTCTTGATCCATCTGGTAGCTCTACTTCTTTGATGGGGTTCAACAATTATCCATTATCTTCACTTACCCCTGGCCTTAGTGGTGCAATTCAGGAGATGGGTTCGTTGAATGTTAGTAGTGGCCTTGCTTCTTCAATTGAGTCCTTAAGTTCAATAAACCAAGATTTACATTGGAAGTTGCAGCAGCAAAGATTGGCTATGCTTTTCGGTGGAGGGGGGGAGAACCAAAAGGAAAACACCATCACCACCACTGCTTGTTCAGTTCCAGTTGAGAACCAACCCCAAAAGCTACAACCCATTTTGTTCCACAATCTAGAGATATCAAAGCCTGAAATTTCATCTGTTGAGAATCCAAGAAAAGCCACCACCAATGAAACCGCCACGGAATGGTTCTTTGGGAATTCATATGCACCAGTAACTCCAACTCCAACCACTAGCAGCAATGGCAATGATAACACTACAACAAGCAACTGGAATGGGGTTCAAGCATGGAATGATTTGCATCATTACAGCACGTTGCCCTAAAAAGAGAAGGATCAAACAAAAGGTAGACCTTAAAAGGGAACAAAAAAGTAACATATTCTCCAAAAAGAAAAAAACCATGTAGCTAATTGTCTGTTTAAAATGTTTTATTGAGTACTTGAGATATATATTGATCAACATGTAAACGTATGAACAAAAAAAAAATAGTGTTTCTTTCTTTCCTTCTCTTTTTCTATTATTCATTTTAATAAATTGTTGAGCATTACCATTACTCACTTTTATAAATCCTGCTGTCAATGGAAAGGCCTAAAATTTAGATGAAAGTGAAAGCAGTAGTTGGCTTCACCTCCACTATTACTATAAACTCAACCTCTCAATATAGACAATGGGTTGTCTTTAGGTTGGGAACTGCTTGTTTTGAACACAATCTGTTTGGGATCAGTGAGTATTTAAGGGGCAGAGATCTTTGATTTGTTTTATGTAAAGTCAGTAGTTGTCATTCAATCACTCCCTAGCAGGAGACACAGTCTGAGGCTACTGAATAGTGTCATCGAATGCAAATATGAATGGAACACAACGGCTGTAGGAGTCCTTCCCTTGCCTAGGTCTAGGTGCCTTTGCAGTGTTAAGGGTTTTCACAGGAGGCCGTAAGGGCTGCTGGTAATAATTAGTTGCAGTGTGGTGGTGTCTGATAAAGTATTGGATGAAAAAGAAAGACTGTCCAACATTTTGAATTGAGAGAAAAAAAAAAAGCATCTAAAGCTTAGGGTTCCTTTCTTTTGTGTGAAATGTTTTTTTGTATAGCTCTCTATTTTCCTTCTTGGGGGATGAGCCATTTCTAATTGCTCCTGATGATCAACAATCACAAAGTGATTGTGTTTTCTTTTTTCCCTACATTGCTTTTGCCCCATTTTTGTTCTTTACTTTTTCTTATTATTTTATGTGCATACACTTGTACGTACACTTAAATGTTCCAATTAATTTGATGTCTTTATTTTATAATTAACTGTTCAAAATATTTTACAATAAACAAATATTTAAATATTTTTTATTTATTTAAAATTTGTTAACATTGTTTTTGTGAAAATTATGAAATACTTCTATTAGATTAATCATAAAAAATATGAACATAAAATAAATTTAAGTTTACACTAACATCAACATTAGGTTGTTGTTGCAAAATCAAGTAGGATAATATAATATAGTATAGTAGGAAAAACCCTTAAAAGAATTCACTCTCTTTTTTTCTTTTTTCTACTCAAAAATTCAAGATCCCCTCTCAAATCTCAATCAAACCCCCCACCAACGGACCTTGGCCCCGTAGCGGCTAGCAATCGTTAACCACCCCCTTTAGCCGACTCATCCCTCCCCTTTCCCTCCTTTCCCCTTCCCTTTTTCCCCCGTTTCCTCCCTCCCCTTGCCCTTGCCAGCAGTTGACCAACTGAGCGATGGCCATTAGCCACCCCAACACTAGCCTCTTTCCTCGGAGTGGTACATTTTCCTAGTATGACATGACCTTCAATCAAGCCTTCATATTGTTTTCTATTATATGCATTACTTTTAGCTTTAAGTTCCTTTGTATTGGGTTGTTTTTATTTATTTATATTTTAGGTTTGGGATTTATGGTTATTTTTTACAATAATGTCACTCTCAAATTTAAATTTGTGTCTATCTTTAGAAATGTAATGTACTTTACCATTGCACCAAATTCTTGTTGATTATAGTTTCTTTCTTTATTATAGAAGTTTTACATATTAATGAAATCTCTATTTTGAACAAAAAAAAGGTATTTTTTTTTGCTATTTGTCCCAATATTATGTGTAAATTAACAATTTAGTCCTTGTATCCTAAATTGGTCAATTTTAGTCCTTACACTTTTAAATTTTAAAATTTCATTCTTGACCCAAATGGTATCATATAATTACATTAGGTCAAAGTTTAATGTTAGTACTATGCATAAGTTGTGCATTTTAGTCAATGTTCTGCAATTTAATAATTTTTAGTTCCTATGTTTTTCAAAATTCGAAATTTTGGTCTTGTTTCAAAATGGTAGCCATTAAATTCATTAACTAAATATCGTAACTTTTTTTTTTATAAGTATTGTTGGAAATAGTAAGCTAAAATGGTATCAGCTATGGAATAATATGTTTGTTGCATAAGATTTAAAATTTTAAAATTCAAAAGTACAAGAGTTAAATAACCAAATTAAAGTATAATGACTAAATTCACAAACTTACATATAACATAAACCCATAAAATCTAACAAAAATCAAATAGGAAGATATATATGTATTTTATTGTATTCTTGTTATTTTTTTTCACTCAATTGATATGAATTTATTAATAAGAGAAAGACGTTGTAAATGCCAAACTCTTTTATAAACAAACACAGATTACAAAAACTCCCAAAATAATCATTCAAATTGAAGCACTCCCACCCTAAAACATCTAACTCCTACACAAACAAACAGACAAAACTCAATCCTCACCTCTCATACATAACATCATGTAAAGTATAGTTATATATATAAATTTCATTTGATATCTCAATAAATTGAGTATAAATGGTAATATGTTGGCATATTTATCTTATATCATATTTTAATATTTCTCTCCAACGTCTTAATATTTTATAATGGTTGTGTGGTGTATGAGATTACCAAATATATATATGCGATATTAGCCTTAAGCTTCCGCTCTTCGTAAGTTTATACGGATGTCCAGTGGGAGAGTTAAATTGTGTGTTTTTACAATAATAATAATAATAATAATAATAATAATAATAATAATAATAATAATAATAATAATAATAATAATAATAATGTCATTTTGTCATTATAAGAATTATATCAAATTTTTATTATCTTTGGGATCAAAGTGTAATTTTATTATTACTAATTTGAAATTTTATAAATTATAAAAGACTTAAATAAAAAAATTCCTATTTTAAAGGAGTTATGAACCTCGTTCACTGGAGATGTCAAATAGTTTTATTTTTATCTTTATTTATCAAGTCTTGTATGGAAAAGATTTCGATCCATCGCATTTTCATGATGTATGCAATGGCTAACTTGTTATATTTATATTGCTATAAAAATTGTGGCCACAACTAATAAAAAAATAAGGTGAAATTTTCTATACTAAAAAAATGTTAATGTAATTTAGATTTAACCTTTGTCTTTAGAATATTGTTTAGAGAATCAATTTATTAAAGTTAACTTCGTACAAAGAAACAATAATTTTAAGTCCAACTCTTTAATTTTTAAGTTGCAGCTTACATTTATCTAAGTATGATTCTCATTACCTATGATTTCAATTAGTTAGTAAGTATTATTAAGTCATTCAAATATGACACATAAATCAACAATGTTAGATTAGGTATAGTGATAACCAACATTACACTCTTAAGATAAGAATAGAATTTGAATATTGGAAACAATATTACTAAGAAAACCAACTGTAAATCTTAAATATTAATCGTCAAATGAACATGAAAAATATTTTAAAAAATGACATAAAAAATAATTCCTCTCCTCAAAAAATATTAAATCAATCACCCTACAAAAACTAACTACTTAAGTCAGTGAAGTAAATGTTTTAATATTGAATTTAAATAAATAATATTTTAAAATTATTTATAAAGTATAAATATTATAACAGTATATTGTGTGAAATTGTATTTTTAAATACAGTTTCTAAATTAACTTTAATTATTAATTAATGAATGTAAATGGTTTATTAAATTTAAATATTGTGACTAGTAAATAATTTATTGCAATATTATTTATATTTTTAAATATCTATTTCAATCTTAATAGTGTATTTATTTTGTAAAAACAGCAATAAACTTAAAAAGACTTTTTTTAAAAAAAAAATTAAAATTACAATGACTTAGTATGTAAACACCTGCCCACCTCTTTTATTTTCCTTCTTTTAAACAACAAAATTAAATCCATGAATTTTCAACATTAATATTTAAAAGTTTAAAGGTATTTGTCTTAACAAATAATACTAAAGTGTTTTATTCTCTTTTAATCTTAAATTTGTCTTAACAAATAATACTAAAGTGTTTTATTCTCTTTTAATACTTAAGATATTGGAAATTTTATCTCTGAGAAAATCATGTATTTATAATATATGTATGTGTTTAGAAATAACATATAGTAAATAATGAAACATAATGTGTTTAACTGCTAATAATAACATTGTGAGTGGAACAATTGGAATGTATAAAAAATATATTCAATTTAAGCTTTAGTTGAAAAGATTCTATATATGTTGGTGGTATGAGTTTAAATCTTAACATATGCAAATTTTATATTAGTTAAAATTTTTAAAAAGATAAAAAGTATTTTTGTAAGTATATAACTTATTTCAAATATGTAAAGGTAGTTTAATAAATTTTTAACTGAGTTGGTGTTTGCTTAACTCGTGTCATTAATTTAGTTAAATGTTTAAATAATAATATAGATAAAGATATCATTAAAATCCGGTTTGATATTGAATAGAAGAATCGTTGTTATAGAAGAGAAATATGATTTTTGACTCGTTTTTTTTTTGCACTTATAAGATATTGAGGGTGATAAATTGAGTCAACATTCATTACAGGATAGAGATTTTAAATGGTTGATTAGATAGAATAACCAATCATCTATACTATAATAAGTTGGGGGGGGGGTTGGGTAAAGAAGAAAAGCGATGAAGAACGTGAAGCACCGTGATTAACGTGATAGGGTGATCTCACAGGGATCCATTAGAAAAAAAGAAAAAAAAAAACCTACTTTAGTAGAGAGTTGTAAGTGAATATGGGGTATGTATGTATGTATGTATGTCCTTAGTGTCTCTTAACTGTCGTTTTATACAGCTTAGCTTAGGAAGATGCAAGAAGCTCATGAATGAGTAAGTCATAGAAACGGCAGATTGTCATCCATCTTCACGCAAGTTCGTTAGTTGCCTCCCCCCATTCCATTCACCTACCCTTCAACTGTCTCTTAAAAAATCGAGATCCAATGGTACTGAACATCACACCAACTGTTTTTTATTGAATAGGTAAGGTTTAGGAACTTGAAATTACTTCAAACTATGTAAGGTGTTTTAGTAAAGGTGTGGGAAGTGATGTAATTAAAGGGGGGGGGGGGAATGTGTAGGAAATGTAATAATAACATAGAGTCAGCATCATTCATGAACATGTAACGTTTTCTTTATCTCTACCAAAACAAACAGTTGTTTTTGTTTTTGTTTTGTTTGGTTGTGTTGTGTTGGAAGGAAGGTGGGGTCTGCAGATGAGGCCCCCGCTGAAACGAGAAAATTGTTGGGGTGTTTTGACATTTAGCGAGTCATAGAGGGTTCAAAAACAATCTCATGCCTTCCCATCAAGCCCTTGTTTTCATCATGTCATTTATACTTTCGTCTCTCTATATTTATACCTATGCTTCCACTTTAACCTCTTCATAGATCGTGTCAGGTTTCCACTCCTTTTGTTTTTTTGTTCTTTTACCCAATTCCATATAAATTGAATTCATCATCGGCTTTTCTTTTTATAAAATTCCTAATACAATATATAACCCAAACTTTTGATAGGAAAAAAAGATAATATGTGTCCACTTACGTTCAAACTCGCAAGCTTTTAATTGTTGTAATAATAATGTGAATTATATTGTGGTTGTTTTATTGAAAATAGTTTTTAGAAAATAATTTTTGTAAAAATTTATATTTTTTTTATTTTTTGAATGATTGTCCATAGAATATTTTCTATTATTTGATAAATTTTTTTAAAATATTTTTCTAATAGTTGTTCTTAGTCAAATAAGCACAACATAAATATATTTGTTACAAAATATTATAGTATTTTTCCTCTTTTGACAATCAAAATTTATTTTATAATAAGATAATATTTTAATTAATAATTGATATTGTTGAAAAATATGGAATTGGTAATTCAGAGTTAAGGGCACTCCCTTACCACTGGAGTTGTTTGAGACAGTTCCCATATTTGAGATATTGAGAATTATGTGGTGATATCTAACTCATTATTAAAGATAATATCAATTGAAGAAACATATTTTAGAGATTAGATCGAATCAGATCGCCCAATCTGATCCCTTCAATCATAGATATTTAATTGGGTTGAAACATTGCATCCTTAGCTGCCAAGCATCCATGTGTGGAGACCTCTTGGAAATTGACTTTTTATTTTAAAATAAAAATGGAGTCACCACCAATCCTTTTTATTTAGGTGTGATTGATCACTTCAAAACTTGGTCATTTTAATAAAATGTTAGATTTATTAAAACGATAATTTTCGGTCTACAAAATCCAGGAAACGGGTTTTGGAGTCTGTTACGTATGAGGAATGGCTAGCACCCTCATAACGCCCAAAATTGGCCCGTAATTGATTATTTGATGTTTTAGTGTCGAGAATTGAAAATTCAAAGAAAATTTAAGATACGATTCCCTTCTTGCATGATTGCAAATTAAATTGAATTTTATGAAAAGAGCCTTCTTATTTCGAGTCAATCGAGAAAAGGATTATGTCCCATAAGTTAGGGCACGATATTTCGAATCCTCGAAAATAAGGATTCTCGTTATTTGATTATTACCTAAGTCTTATATATTTCGAATTTTAAAAGGATGCTCATTTATCTTGGTTCAAGGAGAAAGTCGTACCCCGTAAGTTAGAGTACTATTTCTTGAATCCCTAAACAAAGAACATGGCCTCGGTTTTAAAAAAAAAATCCTTTTTTATGCATTAGGTAAAAATGAATATAATGTTTAATGCAATATGCGATTATTTATTCAAATGGTGGTACAAAAATAAATGAATATTTAAACATGTTGCATAATATGGAAATGACAAAAATAGCATAGCATACCTTAGGTGGTAAAAAAAATGATAGCAAAATAATAACAAGTGGTAGTTGGAATAATTTTTAGCCGATTAATAATACTATTTAATAGTAAAATAATAAGTGGAACATTAGTAATGACAAAAAATGGTAAAATAATAAAAAAAAAGTATGATAATGTTATGATCATAGTTGTGTAATATTATTGATGACAAAATAAAATATTAATTAGCAAAAATAATCATTTAACAATAACATCAACAATAAAAAAATTTAAAAAAAAAAACCAAAATGAACTAAAATGAGATGATTAAGAAACTTAAGGATAAAAATGCAAGTTATGTAAATTAAAGGATAAAATATAAATAAGGAATTAAAAATGCTAAAAATTATATAAATAAAAAAGGGCAAGATTGAATAAAAAAGATTAAATTGAAACTATAATAAAATTTTAGGGGATAAAATAATAAAAATAGTAAATAAAGGTAGAATAAAATAAATGAGGGATAAAATTGAAATTTAAACAGAACTTAAAGCATAAATTGTGAAATAAATAAGAAAAAGGGAAGTAAAGGACTAAATTGAAAATATAACAAAATTTAGCGCCTAAATTACAAGAAAACAGAATATAAAGGATAAATTAAAATGGAAAATAAAAGTTTGGAGCTCAGAGAGCAATTAATCCAATCCATGTCATTCCCTTGGGTTGACAATAGGTCAAAAGACCAAATCGCAAATGAATCAAAATAACGGGGTAAAAATGAAATAAAATTAAAATGCGCAGGATTAATTTTAAAACATGCTAAAAAGCGGAAGGGCCAAAATGGAAAATAATCCATTCCTTCAAAAACATGCAGATCTAAAGGAGTTCGGGTCGGGTTGTCAGGCTAAGCGTTAAAACGACGCCGTTTTGGGCGTTTGAAGGTCAAGCCCAAAACGACGTCATACAGGGCTCTATATAAATAAAAAATTAGAACAAAAAAAACATTTTAAACCCTGATTAAAAAAAAAATCTTTTCTCTTGTTTTTTTTTTCTCTCAAAGCTACCCCTATGTCCGGCCATAGGACGGTGGGTCTCCGCCTTGGCCATCTGTCATTGGCGACTGAGGCTGCCGCCTCCGGTGGCCAGAGTTCCCCAAATAGGCCTTTTTTATCCCTTTTTTTCGTAGATTGTGGATCTAGGGTTAGATCTTTCGAAATCTAGTTGAAACTCGACTGGAAATTAAGAAACCTTTCGGCTCCTCTTCTCCGATGAAGTCGTCGATGGTGGTGGAAGATGAACATGTAAAAAATTTAAACTTTTTGTTTTATTTTTCTTATATTTTTCGAAACAGGAAGAAAGAAAAATAGGACTACCTTCGTATTTTCTTTTTAACTTTGTTGTTCTTTTTTCTTTTGTATTCGATTTCTTCTGTCAAAACGTTATATGTGATGGCTGTGGCTTTTATAGCCAAACTATAATATTTATTTTTTTTGTTTCTTTTCTGTTTCTCTGCTCTATCTTCTGCATTCTTTTTTTACAGGTATTTCACGATGATGTCAAAGGCTTTTGAGTCAACCATGGTGAGGAGATGTGCCTTTGCCATTTCGGTGAAACGACGGTAGGGGCAAACCTTGAGCGACATGCCTGCTGATGTGGAGAGGAGCGGCGGCGGTTGGTGAAGTCTTAGAGGTGGCTAGGGTTCCTTGTTTAGTTTTTAGGTTTTGGGATTTTTGGGTTTTTAGGTTAGCAGATTGGGTATTTAGGGTTTTAGGCTTGTAAATGGACTTTTTGTTAGTGGACTTTTATTATTTTTATTTATTTGTTTTTGTCTGTTTTTTTCTGGGCTGGATTGATTTGGGTCATTACGGCTGCCCCTCTTTTCTCGTTGTCGTGTAACGGGAATGGAGCAAAGACTTGAAGAAGGGCAAATTTTTGCAGTCATGTCGAATCTTGACTTCTTTGGTGCTCCTCTTTTTCAAGTAGCTCATTCTTTCAATCCATTGGTTACTCTACTTCACTGCATCTGCTTCACTATAACTTTAGGAAGACAGGATTTAGCGTTATAGTTTCATCTTGCTCCATTGCAACTTCAAGGAGATAAGATTTGTTGTTGCAGTTTCAATCCAATCCATTGCAACTTTAGGGGTATAAGATTTGTATGTTCAATCTTCTTGACTGCAACTTCAGAGAGATAAGATTCACTATAGTAGAATTAATATAACCCACTACAACTTCAGGGGTATAAGATTTGTAGTTTTTGTAACTCCCCTAACCCTTAACCGTCACCTGTCTAGGGTTAAGAGGCATTACTAGACAATCGAAAACTTTAACGGATATTTCATTGAATAAATCGACAATTCACATCAAAGCGTCCCTTAAATAGGTCTTCGAGACCTTAAACATGCTTTAGAATAGGGCCGGGACTAATCGAACACATGGAAATTCTCAAAAATTTAAAATTTTTTCAAAGTTACAGACGTCACACGCCCGTGTGGGCAGACCGTGTGGCTCACACGGCCTCAGACACGCCTGTGTGTCTAAGTCGTGTCAAAACAGGGTATACATACTGACTTGTCCACACGGCCTGAGACACGCCCGTGTACCTCACCCGTGGTCGACACTGACTTGCACCACACTGCCAGTCACACGCTCGTGTGTCCAGCCCGTATGTCCAACCCGTGGTCGCTACTGACTTGATCCACACGGCCAATCACATGCCCGTGTGTCTTGCCCTTGGTCGATTCTGACTTGTTTTGAATTGCAACCTCGAAGGACACAGTCGATCCACACGCCCGTGTGCTCAACCGTGTGGGAAATTATAGGCCATTTTCAAGGCCAAAATGCCACCCACACTTTGGGTCATCCCTACAAGCACAATTAAGCATCAATCCAAGCTTCTTAGGCAACCAAAACATACCAAAATGTTCATCATTTTTAACCACTTATGAGCTCAACAATCACACCTGCTTATAAGCCATTTAGCTCAACTTATTCACAAATATTTCTAAACATAACTCATTCCCAACATACCATTAATAATATGCTAACTATGCATCCATAAGCTTACCATTCATATGACCATTTCATTTGCTATCAAGCTATACCAGAACTAGCATCATAGGACATAACTAGTCATTCATATCACAATCATATATCTAGCCATGTCACATGACCATGTACATATATCAAACATATTCAAAAACAACTAGCCTATACATGCCATACTAAGCTATATACACAATCAAAAGTACCAAAATAGAGATTGATAGTGTGGTGATGACTCTCGACGATTCCTGAGCCTTTCGTAGCTTTGACGATCTGTAAAACAAAGTAAACACACACAATGTAAGCTTTCTAAAAGCTTAGTAAGCCATATACAAATGAACTTAACATGTAATTCACATTATCATATCAATACATGAATCATTAACATATCTCAATAGCAAATTCATAATTCTTCATTGGCTCATTATTTAGCCATTTGTTATCAACCATCTATCTCATTTGCTCTTATCACATTCATTCATATATTCATTTTAGCTCGTTGCATCTATGTACATATTTACTCACCTTTCATGCCTATTTAAAGCCTATATATCAACGTACTTGAAACGGATATACAAATCATATAATCATTCTTTTCTCGGACTTGCCTGTTGAACCTTCGGAATTAAATAGGATACTCAGACTACTCGGAATAATCGTACAATGCAAACGTCCCAGACGTGGTCTTACAAATACTCAGATATCGATGCCACTGTCTCAGACAGGGTCTTACACGAATCAAATACGATGCCAATGTCCCAGACATGGTCTTACACGTAAATCTCATATCGATGCCAACGTCCCAGACGTGGTCTTACACGAAATCTCGAATCAACGCCAACGTCACAGACGTGGTCTTACATGATCTCACATATTGGAAACCTATGTCATGACATATGTAATCCTATCTATTCCTAGGTTCGTACGGGGCTTCTCTGACATTGATACATTGTCGATACTTCCTCGGAATTCATATACTATCATTCTTATACACATTCATCACAATAAGGTTTTATATGAATATACATAAATCAATACAAATACATTTATTTGTATGTAAACTTACCTCGGATTTGAGTCAACGAACGGATTCGACTATTCAATTACTTTCGACTTTCCGTGATCTAAGTCTGTTTTCTTCGGTTCTTGACCTATACATATTCAAATTTAACTCATTTATTAACTAATTCATTCAATTCAATCCAAAAACACATATTTAGGGAAATTTACAAATTAGCCCTCATATTTTCACATTTTGACATTTTAGTCCCCATTTCACAAAATCACAAAATACATAAAATATCAATACACCCATGCTTAGCCGAATTCTCTATAGGTCCCTAGCAACCCATATTTTTCATTTATTTCACAATTTAGTCCCTCAAAATATTATTTTCTCAATTAAATACAAATTACTCAAATTCATCAAAAATTCAAAGACAAACTATGTTAATCTATCACATATCCTTCACATTTCATCCTCAAACATCACAAAACTCATGTGTTCATCAATGGCATATTTCAAAATATTCATCAATTCACAAAATTGAAGCATGGGTTTTGAAGAACATGAAGCAACGATTACAAAAACATAGAAATTATAAAAAATCGAAGCAAAACATACCTTGAATTAAGCTCAAAAATGGTCGAATGCCCTAGCTTAGTTTTCTTTCTTTTCTTCTCTTCAAATTCGACAATATGGATGATGATAATGGCTTACTTTATGCCTTTGTTTTACTATAACATTACTTATTAATTCATTTACCTTGTTAACCTTATAATTAAACGTATAAAACATATAATTACAAGGCCATTAATGTCCATTAACAATGTTAATGGTTTAATTACAACATAAGGCCACCAACTTTATAAAGACATGACACTTAGGTGCTTTTAACATATGGCATGCTAATTTAGCATCTTTCACAATTAAATCCTTTTATCAAATTAAGCATCCAAATAGATAAATTAAAACACAGAAATTTCACACAAACAAATTCATATACTATAGGCACAGAATATAATATTAAAATATTTTTCTGAATCGGATTTGTGGTCCCGAAACCACTGTTCCGACTAGGGTCTGAACCAGAATGTTACTGTTTCAATTTGCTCCACTACAATTTCAGGGAGATAAAATTTGCTATGGTAGATTCAATCCGACCCATTGCAACTTCAGGGGTATAGGATTTGTTGCTTCAATCTGCTCCACTGCAACTTTAGGGAGATAAGATTCGCTATGGTAGATTCAATCAGACTTACTGCAACTTTAGGGGTATAGGATTTTTAGCTTCATCTTGCTCCACTACAACTTCAGAGAGATAAGATTTGCTACATTCTAACCCACTACAACTTTAGGGGTATAAGATTTGTAGCTTCATCTTACTCCATTGCAACTTCTTGGAGATAAGATTCACCCTCGTAGTTTCATTCCGACCCACTGCAACTTTAGGGGTATATGAATTGTAGCTTCAATCCAATCCACTGCAATTTCAGGGATATAAGATTCGTAGCTTCATCTTGCTCTACTGCAACTTCAATGAGATAAGTTTCGCCATCGTAGGTTCAATCCGACCCACTGCAACTTCAAGGGTATAGGATTTGTTTCACTTATCTGTTACACTACTCTCTGAGGAACAAGACCTGTAGAATCCATTTCACAGGCCTATATTTTATGCCAAGCGATTAGGATGTTATGATCAGAATGAATCAAATGCTCCCAACTAGATGCATATGAATGATATTTGTATGAACGCAGAATGTTATTTTCGAGAATGATCCCCTTTTTAGTGCTTAATTTGACATTGCTCGTTGTTCGTCAAGGTTCTATCACTGATGTGTTACCATGCCTTCTTGTTCAGATATGGTATTTTGATAGGGAACTCGAAGAGGTAATCACAATCTGGAATATTCGTTCTAAGATCTTTCCAACCTTCAAATTTGGTTAGTTCTAATTAGTGGTCTTGTTTCAGGTCCTTGTATTATTCAGAAGTTTATGAGAGTGATGTACAAAAATCCTTTTACTTGAATATTGTTAGTCCATTAATTGTTATTTCAATGCAAAAATGCTTAAAAAAGGTCGTAATAATGGATAATACTGAAATTTATTAGGAGTAAAGCTTTAAATGAAAAGATTAATAAAAATAGTAGACATTGCTAAAACACAAAGCTAGTAAAATAAAATTAGGTGCCTTAAATATCGCAGCATGAGCTTCTTCGCACAAACTTCTTAAGGACTATTTTGAGCCTGATATGTGTCTAGGGGATCTAGAGTACTTTGTTGATGCTTCAAGATGCAAAGTTTCTCCTCCTTGTTACTTCTGAGGGGACAAGACTACCACATGCCCCATTTTTTATCAAAATTTGAGCAGCCCTTTTTCGGGTTTTCAACTCAAAACCCCTTTGGTCTCAAAGCGCCCTTTGTGAGTTTTTGCCTTGGCCTCTTTTTTTTAGGTGAAGTATTTCTCGACTAAATCTGAATTCACAGATTGGGCAGGTTTTTGCCATCCATCTCAGTGAGAATCAATGCTCCTCCAGAAAAAGCTTTCTTTACCACATAAGGTCCTTCCTAATTCAGCATCCATTTTCCTCTGAAGTATTTTTTGTATGGGAAGGATCTTTTTTGACACCAAGTCTCTCTCATGGAACTCTCTAGGGAGGACATTTTTATCATAAGGTTGCATCATTCATTTTTGGTACATCTGACCATGACGAATAGCTTTTAGCCTCTTCTCTTTGGTCAAGTTCAACTAATCATATCGAGATTGGATCCATTCCGCATTATCTAACTTCTACTCTGATAAAAGTCGGAGAGAAGGAATCTTGACTTCAATGATAGGTTTTGACAGACGTTCGATAAGTATAAAGGGAAAATGGTAACTTCTCAAGCCAATCTTTATAAGTCTCTGTCATTTTCCCCACGATCTTCTTAATATTCTTATTGGCTGCCTCCACTGCACCATTCATTTTTGGGTGATATGGTGACAAATTGTGGTGTTTCATCTTCAATTGACTACAGATCTCCGCTATCGTGCTGTTTTTCAAATTTAATGCATTGTCAGATATGATCTTTTTTGGCATTCCATATCAACATATGATCTCTTTCTTTAAGAATTTGCTAAATACCGATTTTGTGACATTGGCATAAGAGGCGACTTCTATCCACTTAGTGAAGTGGTCGATGACCACAAAGATGAACCGATACCCATTGAAAGCTTTTGGCGAGATCGGTCCAATGACATTCAAGCCCCACATAGAGAAAGGGCATGGAGAAGTCATAACATGAGGAGGTGATGAAGGCACATGAATTTTGTCCCCATAGATTTGCCATTTATGATATCTCTTGGCATAATTTATACAATCCCCTTCTATGGTGGACCAATAATATTCAAATCTTATGATTTGCTTGGCCATTGTAAAACAATTAGTATGTGTTCCGCAAACACTTTCATGGACTTCTTCTAGGATTTTCTTGGCCTCGACTACATCTACACATCTTAGTAACACCTGGTTCTTTCTTCTTTTGTATAGGATCTCCTCATCTAAGACATAGTCATTGGCCAGCCTTCTTAGCGTCCTTTTATCATTCTCGGTTGTCTGCTCAGGGTATTCACGGTTTTTTACATATTGCAGTATGTCATGGTACCAGGGGTGATAATCCTTTTCTTCTTCCTTGATGTTGTAACAATGTGTCGGAGCCTCATAAATACTCATCTGGATAGGTTTTACATCCTCTTGTTTGTTTACTTTAACCATGGAAGCTAAGGTGCCAAGGCGTCAGCCATCAAATTTTCATCTCATGGGAGGTAGCAGAAGGTGATGTTATCAAACTCTTTAATTAACTCAAGGACCAGCCTTCCGATAATCGATCAATTTGGGATCTCTCATCTCCCATTCACCTTTGAGTTGATAGATCACTAGTGCAAAATCCCCATATACCTCTAGTACCTTGATCTTGTGTTCTATGGCTACACGGATACCCATGATGCATGCTTTGTATTCTGCCATGTTGTTTGTGCAATCAAAATCAAGTTTATTGGTAAAAGGATAATGATCTCCGTTTAGGGATATTAGGATTGCCTCAATTCTGTTACATATGGCGTTTAAGGCCCTGTCAAAATTTAGTTTCTAGGGATTTTCTTCTAAAGCACCTTCGTCAGTGATCGCAACAGACATCAAATCCTTGTTTGGGAAATCAAAATTTAAATGCTCATAATCCTTTAAAGCTCTACTAGTTAGGAAGTCCGCTATTGCACACCCCTTTTGGTTTACATAGATTATATCAAATTCGGAGAGCAAAATTTGTCATCGAACCATTCTTCCATTCAACGCGGTTGACTCAATCATGTACTTTAAAGGATCCATTTTTGAAATGAGCCAAGTTGTATGGTACAGCATGTATTCTCTTAGTCTCTGGGTTGTCCAGATTAAAGAGCAACACAACTTCTCAATTGGCGAATATCTTATCTCACATTCAGTAAATTTCTCACTGAGGTAATTTACCGCTCTTTCTTTCCTCCCTAACTTATCATGTTGGCCAAGCACACATCCTATAGAATTCCCAAATACTACCACGTACAGTATTAGTGGCTTATTTGGGCTAGGCGGCATCAGCACCGGGGCATTGAACAAGTAATGTTTAAACTTGTCGAATGTCTTCTGGCATTTTTCATCCCATACACCTGGATTATGTTTCTTAAGGAGACAGAATATGGGGTCACATTTCTCAGTTAGTTGTGAGATGAACCAATCAATGTAATTCAATCAGACTAAGAAACCCTGGACCTCTTTTTGGGTACGCGACGGAGGTAACTCCTGTATAGCTTTGACTTTATTTAGGTCTATCTCGATCCCTTTCTCGCTGACTACAAACCCCAGCAATTTACCTAACGTGGCCTCGAAAGTGCTTTTTGCTGGATTCAGCTTTAGCTGAAATTTTCTCAACCTTAAAAATAGTTTCCTCAAGACTTTTACATGCTCCTCTTCTGTTTAAGATTTTGCGATCATATCATTTACATAGACCTCGATTTCTTTGTGTATCATATTATGAAACAAAGTTACCATGGCTCTTTAATATGTTGCTCCTACATTTTTCAGTTCGAATGGCATCACTTTATAACAAAATGCTCCTCACATTGTTACGAATGTGGTCTTTTCCATATTTTTAGGATGCATCTTTATCTGGTTGTATTTAGAGAAACCATCCATGGAGGAGAACAGTAAATAACCTGTTGTGTTGTCCACTAAGGTATTGATGTAAGGCAACGGGAAATTGTCCTTTGGGCTGGCTTTGTTTAAATCCCTATAGTCTATACACATTTGTACTTTCCCATATTTCTTAGGGACGTGGACTATATTGGCTATCCACTCCGAGTATTTAACCACTTGTAGGAAACTAGTGTCGAATTGTTTTTTGACCTCTTCTTTTATTTTCAACATGACGTCTGGCCTCATCCTTTGAAGTTTCTGTTGAATTGGCTTGCATTCTTCTTTTATAGGAAGTCGATGTACCATGATATCAGTACTTAAACTAGGCATGTCTTGATACGACCATGCGAAGACATCTTTGAATTCTTAGAGTAACTCAATAAGGTCTCGTTTTGTCTTTATAGTGATGCAAGCTCCGATCTTCACCTCTTTTTTTTCTTGTTTGTCTCCTAAGCTCACAATTTCCACTGAGTCTTTGTGAGGTAAGATCTGTTTTTCATCTTATTCTACCATTCTTAACAAATCAGGAGATAAGTTGTAATCTCGATCATCTTCAAAGTCCTGAGGTTCCTTTAGACACATATCCTGCTCAAAAGGAGACTCTGAGTCAGTAGCAGCGTCGCTTGTATCATTGATATCCGGAGACCTATTATAGGAATAAAAGAAGACCCAAAGAACAAATAAATCTAAGAATAGTTATCTGTATGGTATGAGTATGAATGAAATGAAAAAATAGAAGAATATTGGCCAAATGGGACACAAGGATGCATTATTTTATTGAAATAAAAATAGTAGACGTGTCTTTTTCATAAAAGGATTCCCATTGCTCCCAAACTTAGAGTAATAAGTGTGTTTTGAACATTACTCTGAAATAGTTCTAAAAATTATAGGGATCTCTTCCGCAGTCCAATTGTTCAGAGCACTACCAGGGATGTAAGGACAAATTCTTGATATGTTTTCTTCCCCAATTCCTTATTCGGATATGGCATTGATGCTCAAGTTTCCCAACATTCCTCCCATAGTTTTGATTAGCAGACTTTTCCTTTTTCATCATGTCAGGATAAATTATTTCTCTTAACACAAATATTTTAGTTATATGGGAAAAGATCATCAGTTCCCATTTGACCTCTCCCCCACTTAGTAGTGCTTTTTTTCTTTCATGCTTATTTTTAATTCCTTCTTCTTCTGTCTCACATCTGGCTTGTATCCTATGCCAAAACAGTCTTGTTTGTCCATCAACATTGGTGTATTCACCCTTTATTGTAGATTTTTTGAGCTCTCTTCTAGGCAAGGCTTTTTTCCTTACCGTTAGCTATAGACCCATCCTCGTGGTCTTGGATATATTTGGCATTAGGATCTTGTTTCCTTCAACAATGAAAGTTGCATTAACAAATTCCAGTGATCGAAATGAACATTCTATTGCCTCTTCGTCCGTTCCTATGTGTGGTGCGTCACTAAGTACGGATGCAATGATATCCTTTTCAGCGTTTATCATTACCAGTCGACCCTCTGTTACCAACTTCAATTTTTGGTGCAGTAACGACAGCACTGCCCCAGCTGAATGAACCCAAGGCCTATCCAACAAGAAATTATAGGCCTATCCATTACCAAAAAGTCTACCTCATATGTGTTCGGACCAATTAATAGTGGTATTTCAATCCTCACCATCACCTTCCTTTCTGTACCATCGAATGCTCTCACTATATTATGGCACGTCTTCATGTGAGAGCTATCGACTAGTAGGCTATTCAGTGTGGATAGAGGTAAGACGCTCAGCTTGGATCCATTACCGATTAACACTCTTAACAATGCATATCCTTTGCAGCGGATAGTGATGTGTAGAGCCTTCGTGAATTCTATGCCCTCTGAAGGTATTTTATCATCATTGAAGAAGATGAAATTTTCGGCACTTAGATTGTTAACCAAACAATCTAGTTTGTTTACAGAGATATTATTAGCGACATAAGTCTCATTTAACACCTTCATCAATGCGTTACGATGTGTCTCTGAGCTCAGGAGCAAGGCTAATATTGATATGCGAGCTGGTTGTTTGTGTAGTGCTCTACTACACTGTACTCGCTATGTTTCAAGAACTTCAAGAATTTCTTAGCCTCGTTCTCATTTACTGGCTCATTGACAGGTGATTCAAGTCTAGCCGTTTTTTCTTTCTTATGTTCAACTGCCAGGGTTTTTTCTTTAAGGGGTTCGGTTCTTGCATTTGCAAGGTTATAGCGCTTCCCACTGCGTGTGAAGAAACCAATGTCCTGACCCCCTTTTGAAGTGCCAACCGAGTTCTCCTCTCCCGGGATCATTACGTTACAATCATAATTCCATAGAACCCCTTTGCTATCCTTGTAGGGAAAAGCCACGGGTTTTTGAATTATGATTCTTGGTGTAACTTGTGCTCCCACTTCATTGCTTGTCGGTTGGGAAATAATCACCACTAGGTGGTTGACCTTGTAAACTTTCACCATTGGCCCTTCCTCTGTGGCGCAAACATCTCCCCCCTCCGAGCCCTTGACATCTTCAAAGAATTCCAATTCATTGTTATCCATCAGACTTTGCACTAGAGCTTTGAATTCAGTACTCTCCTGGATATCATGACCTTCTTTAGCGTGGAGCTCACAGTAGCTTCTCACTCCTTTGGGTATCTCCTTTGAATCTTGCATGATTAATCCCACATCTATCATTTTTTGCTAAACCCATTTTAGTGGGGATTTCACTTCTGCAACATCGGTTTTGGTCCTCTTGCCCCCACTCTTGATTATCGTGTTTACCCCTTGGTCAGAATGAATGGGTAACAAATTTCCTGCCACATTAGGTCCCGAGGGATTATCGAACCTTACAACCCCCATCTTAATGAACCTCTTGATCAACTTTTTAAATACAGTGCAATTCTCAATCGAGTGTCTCGTTATTCCTGTGTGGTACTCTCATTGAGTATTCGCATCCTACCACTTTGGGAATAGAGGTTGAATATGCTTTAAGTAAAACGGGCTACATGCGTGTTGAACAAATTCTGATATAACTTTCCCTATGTCATCGGGATAGGTGTAAGTTAGAGTTTTTCTGTGTTTGGCCTTGAGTTAGATTCTTACCTCGAAGGGCCTTGATGGCTAGTTGTCATGGTCCTTGGTTGGCCTACAGTGATCGATTTTGAATAGCTCTTATTATACACACTTGCGGTGTTTACTTCATTTTCTTTCTTTCTCGGGGCAGACCTTTTAGCATTTTCTTCTGCGTTTGTTTTCCAACTCCTTATTGCATTCTTAATCATTTCTCCAGACATTACTATATCTGAGAAGCTCTTAGTAGCACTACCTAGCATATGGTTAATGAACGGGGCTTTCAAAGTGTTTATGAAAAGCATTGTTGTCTCCTTTTTTAGAAGAGGTAGTTGAACGTGCGTTGCCACCTTTCTCCATCTTTGAGCATATTGACAAAAGCTTTCATTTTGCTTCTTCTCCATGTTTTGCAGCGTAATTCTATCGGGTGTCATGTCAGTCACATGGCTGTATTGTTTCATGAAAGCGTGTGCCAAGTTTTTTCATGAATTGATCTTGACACGGCTTAGCTAATTGTACCATTTGGCAGCAGACCCAATCAAACTATCCTGGAAACAATGGATTAACAATTGGTCGTTATTGACGTATCTCATCATTCTTCGGAAGAACATTGTGATATGGGCTTCAAGACAACTAGTCCCATTGTATTTTTCGAATTCTAGAGTTTTGAATTTTCGTAGGAACTCTAGATCCAGGATTAAATTCAATTCCTTGGCATCGACCCCGCAAAAGTAGTCATTACTATCCATATCTTTGAATTTCTCCTCCAACCACTTGCACCGATATTTTAGCTGTTTTGGCAATTTTACTCTTATCGTATCCATTTCCGCCATGTCACTAAAATTTGGTACAACGGGGTTGATCGGGTTATCCCCAGGGTTGGAACCTAAACCCATTGGATAAGTCACTGGTCTTGTTGTACCGGCTTGGTATTGCTGTGACCTTATGGTAACGGGTACTCTTCGTGGATATGTCTGGTTGGGCTTGGATATTCTCTAGGGTAAAGCCCGGGGGTATGTAGGGTCTTCATTATAATCCTCAGAGTTAATCACAGTACTCTTCCCTTTTTCAATCCCTCCGGCCAGTAACTAGGTCAACTAGCTTATTTTGCTTCATTGGGACTTTTGTATTTGGTCCTTCATGTCTTGCCGTACCTTAGCTAATTGGTCCTACAGTTGCGGGTACCGTAACAATATTCGGTTGGCTGATTCTTATTGGTTTTCAGGGTAACTGTCATAATTTCGATTAATTAGGGTCTTTTTATGAAATTTAATGCATGTAATAAAATATAAGCTGATGAATGAAAAAGAATGCAAAAAGAGGCATTGATTCTGATTCAATTCTATTAGAACAACTTTACTAGAAAACAAATTTCTTTCTATAAAACGGATACATTTTACATGTACGGCATTGCCCTAATACTTAAAGCCTTGACTTTCCTAAGAAGCCAAGCTAATTCTCGGCTCCAATCTAATTCTGATTCGAATCTCAAGCTTAGCATGTCAACTTGAACCGCTAGGGTTTGCAAATGGTCTGCTACTTCCCGTACTTGAGTAAAAGCTTCACCATGATGTGATCTCTATCCTTGATCTAACCTTGAGAGCGTTGGAGTTGCTCTTTCCAATGTTCATTGTTCGTTTCAAGAAGTTCAACTCAGAGTTCACAATTTTGCAATGTGGCCTCGAGCTCTTCTATCTTTCTTTTCAATTCTTCAATCTTAGTCAGGCTTGCTTTCAACTCAATCACAGAGTTGCAACTACGATATTGATGTAGAGACCTTTCTAATTCCGCTACTCGGGCTCTTAATCCAACTTTTTCATCTCGGCTTTCTAACAAATCCCTTTCTAGAGCATGTTCTCGGACTCAAGCATCTTGGAATTTCTTTTCCCATTGGTTAGCTCTAATATTTTATTCTTGGATTTCTTGTCGCCATTGTTTTGATGTTTTACCCAACCCGACAATCCTTATTGACAAATGCAGTTTCTTATAATTTATTTTTAGACTGTCCAAGTCTTCCTCAACTTTGTTATTTCCTTTTCACATTTTCTCAGCTTCTAACTTCTGGACGTCGACGTCTACTCCTAGTTGAACCTTTTCCTCTTCCAACTTCTTCATCCTTTTCCCCAGTTCTGAAATCTTCTTTTCGAAGTCTTGTTTTACGATCTCTAATTCAAATGGGATCACTTGCAAGTGTTCTTCTATTTGCTAAGTATCTTCTTGACTTAACGAAGGGACATTATCATTGATTCGTTTACTCCACCACCAATCATATTCGAGGTTCATCATGGGATTTGCGACAAATCTTTTCATTTTGTGAGTTTGGTTCTAGGCGTTCGATATTCACGAACCTTCTTTTTGTAATTATCACATTTGAATGCAAACTCACATTGAGCCAACCTTTGTGTTGTTAGTATAAACTGCCTCAACCTATATTGTCTCAATACAAGTAGAAGGGCATATCCAACAGCTCCCCATATCCCGAATAGAGGGACTCAGTCAAAGTCTCCACATCGATACAAAATTTCATCAGAGATCATCCAATGGGCCTTCCATTCAACATCTTTGTCTTGGAGATTCTGGAGAACTGCCATCCACTTTTCTTCAGAAATGTTGCATTGTCTTGGGATAGCCAGGAATTCTTTCAACGGAGAATAGTCCTAGGAGAACACTTGATAAGAGACTTTTTCTACCTTCTAGAAGTCGCTATGGAATCAGACTAGTAAGTGCTATGCACATTCTATAAATCTTCCTTCACCCGCTCTCCGACATGCACTTAAAGATTTGAAAGTTTTAGCCAAAATTGCCGGGACGGGAGTAACTCTTTTGTCAAGTGGGTCAAATAGATTTGAAACTACATCATCTACATGCCCTAGTATTTTGGGGAATATAACCAACCCATAAATACTCAAACCAAAGATGTCGACCTTTTTCCTCGCATCTGGAAGTACCAAGATCAAATCCCGTAGACTTTTCTAAGGGATGTATTTACTATCCTCTTTTTGTTTAATCCGGGTCGCGACCCATTGCTCGCTCATCCCAGTTATGTTCATTAGCCATTTTAAGAAAGTTGGGACGTTAGTAGCTTTAGAGTAGGCTTTGTCAACTTGAACTTTCGGGTAACGGAACAAAGTGGTGTACTTTTTTACGGTGGGCACCAAGTCTACTTTCTCAAAAGTGATGCAGCTATAGGCAGGATTCCAATATTGGGCAAGAGCTCGGAATAGGTATTTATCCATTCTGACATCGAGTAGATAAGGCAAATAACCATATTCACGGTAGAATAACTGTTTGATTTCATCATTCCATTGATCCCTTATTTCTTTTAGCTCTTGGAGATTATTCTGAGTCACACTAATGCTGGTGAAATCCCATAATTCTGACATGTACCCCTCCGATAGGCTGTCGCTTTTCTCTTGTTGTCTTTTCTCGGACCATATCCGTACGGCCACATTGTCTTCCACTTTATCAAGAAATCCATTTCCCATGACAAGCTCTCTATTTAGCAACTGAACACGAATCAACACCCTTTTCTATGATGAAAATGTAATGCAATCACAGCCAAAACACACAAACCTACCTCGATTTCAAACTAGGCCAATTTGCCGATCTAGTCCGATACCTTGCCCTTTCCTCGGTCAAGGTTAATCCCTCGTTCTTCTTGATCTATAATAGCAATTTAGCTAATTCAATTATCACATTAATCAATGCATTTCAAAAATATACTTTGGCAAAATTACCATTTTGCCCTTAGACTTTCACAAAATGACTATTTTACCCCTAGGCTCGTAAATCAATTCTAATCAAATTTTTTCCTTTAACGAGCCTAGTTGAACATTTATTTCTCTTATAGCAACTCCTAATACTCATTATTTCTCACATTTAACACCTATTTTATAACATTTGCAAAATGGTCCTTTTAGGTGTTTTCATGGAAACACCCTTCACAAAAGTTGTTTGTTTAACAACTAAGATTCATTTTCTTCCATAAAAATGCAGCAAACAACATAAATGCTCACATGGAAAAACCCTAAACTTTTATCTATTTTGCAAAATAGTCCCATCTTTAGCTAGCTTAAGCTTTAGAGGTTCCAAAAATACAAAAATTATCAAAGAATGGCCATTAAAGCACTTACTTTCAAAGGTGACAAGTTGCTGAAATTTTTGAGCTCTCAAACCCGTATTTTGCTTGTATTTTTTGGTGCAAAAGATGGAGAGAAAAGATATCATCTTTTCTTTCTTTATTTTATTACAACAAGTCAACTAAGTCACCTAATTTCCACCAACTTTGACCAATTTCTAATTTTTCGTCCCTATGGTCGGCCACCACCCTAAACAATACCTAATTGCACATTAGGCACCTCCAATTAATATTCTATGACCTTCAGATAAATTTAGCTTGTAAAATAGAACTTTCGCACCTTATGCGATTTAGTCCTTTTTCGCAATTGAGTATGCAATCGCTAAAATTAAAGCACCAAAATTTTCATGCACTCTTGTAATCATGCTAAAACACATAAAATAATATAAAAATGATTTTATTCAACCTCGGATTAGTTGTTTCGAAACCACTGTTCTGACTAGCCCCTAAATCAGGCTATTACAATTCTCCCCCTTAAATATTTGCATCCCCAAAAATCTTACCGGTGAAAAGGTTGGGGTATTGGTTTCTCATAGTATCTTCAGGCTCCCATGTAGCCTCTTCTACCCCGTGCCTTTGGCATAGTACTTTCACAAGAGATATACTTTTGTTTCTCAACTATTTGACTACTCGTGCCAAAATCTTAACAGGCTCTTCGCCATAAATCATGTCCGGTTGAATCTCTACCTCTGATGGTACAATCACATGCGAAGGGCCTGATCGGTAGCGGCGCAACATAGACACGTGGAAGACATCATGAATCTTTTCCAACCCAGGTGGCAAAGCCAAACGATAAGCTATCGGCCCTATCCTCTCGGTAATCTCATATGGTCCGATATAGCGCGGACTCAATTTTCCTTTCCTGCCAAATCTAGGAACTTTCTTCCATGGTGATACTTTCAGAAACACTCTATCACCAACTTGAAACTCGATCTTTTTTCATTTCAAGTCAGCGTAAGACTTTTGTCTATCTGAGGCAACTTTTAAATAATCGCGTATCACCTTTACTTTCTAGTCTGTTTCTCTGACTAAATCGACCCCGTGAATCTAGTTTTCTCTGAGTTCTGTCCAATACAAAGGAGTCCGGCAGTTATGCCCATATAATGCCTCATAAAGCGCTATCTTCAAACTCTACTGAAAGATGTTATTGTAGGCGAATTCCACCAATGGCAAATATTTCTCCTAATTACCACAAAATTTCAAAACAAAACATCTAAGCATGTCTTCAAGTATCTGTATTACTCTCTCCGACTGCCCGTCGGTTTGCGGATGGAAAGCTGTACTAAAGCTCAATTTTGTGCCTAAGGCCTCTTGTAAATTTTCCAAAATCGTGACATATATCTCGAATCTCTATCCGAAATCGATAACGGTACTCCGTGAAGCCTTACTATCTCTGTCACATACAACTCTGCCAACGTATCAAGCGAGTAGTCGACTCGTACTAGTATGCAATGGGCTGACGTCATGAGTCTATCAACCACAACCCATACAGTATCTTTCTTTTTCAGCGCCAACGGCAAACCCATCACGAAATCCATAGTAATACAGTCCCATTTCCACTCGGGAACCATAATAGGCTGGAGCAGACCCGAAGGTACATGGTGTTCAGCCTTCACTTGCTGACAAATCAAACATCTCGATACAAACTCGAAAATATCTTTCTTCATGCTCAGCCACCAATACCATTTCTTCAAGTCATTATACATCTTCGTGCTGCCTGGATGTACAGACAAACATCCACTATGTGCCTCGTGCAAAATCCTCCGAATAAGTTCATCTCTGGGTACACATAACCTATCTCGGAACATCAAACATCCATCAGGATTCATTCAAAAGTCTGACTCAACATTTGACTCACATTGAACTCTTTTAACTTGCAAATCATTGTCGCTTTTCTGAACTTTACAAATCTCTTGGAGAAACAATGGTCTAGCCCTCAACTAGGCTAGAATAGAACCATCATCTGACAAAGCTATCTATGTATTCATGGCTCTCAGCACAAACAAGGATTTCCTGCTTAAGGCATCGACGACCACGTTTGCCTTTTCCGGATGGTAGTCTATTACTAACTCGTAATCCTTTATCAACTCTAACCATCTCCGTTGCCTGAGGTTCAGCTCTTTTTGAGTCATCAAGTACTTTAAGCTCTTATGATCCGTGAACACCTGGCATTTCTCACCATACAAATGGTGTCTTCAAATCTTTAGTGCAAATACAATTACAGCTAACTCCAAATCGTGTGTCGGGTAATTCTTCTCGTGCGGCTTTAATTGTCTAGAGGCATATGCTATCACCTTGCCCTCTTGCATAAGTACACAACCCAATCCAATCAAGAATGCATCACTGTAGACTACAAATTCCTTTCCCGGCTCAGGTTGCACTAAAACAAGAGCCTCAGTCAACAATGCCTTTAGTTTCTCAAAACTCTGATGGCACTTTTCTATCCATTTAAATTTCACATCTTTTTGCAAAAGTCTCGTCATCGAAGTAGCTATCATGGAAAAACCCTTGACAAATCGTCTATAGTAGCCAGCTAGGCCCAGAAAACTCCTCACCTCAGTTACGTTCCTTGGAGATTTCCATTCAACAATCGCTGAAATCTTACTCGGGTCGACTCTAATTCCATCTCTCGAGACAATGTGCCCCAAAAATCCAACTTCCTTAAGCCAAAATTCACTTTTACTAAACTTGGCATATAATTGTTTATCTCTCAAAAATTTCAGAACTGTTCTCAAATGCTCAGCAGCTCATTCTCATCCAGAGAGTAGATCAATATATCATCGATAAAGACTACAAAAAAATTATCCAAATATGGCCAAAATATATGATTCATCAAATCCATGAAAACTGTAGGGGCATTGGTTAAACCGAAAGGCATGACCAAAAATTCATAGTGACCATACCTTGTTCGAATGCGATTTTCGGCACATCCGAGTCCGTGACTCGCAACTGATAATATCCAGACCTCAAGTCTATCGTGGAAAACACCGTGGCTCCCTTCAATTGATCAAACAAATCATTGATTCTTGCAACGGGTACTTGTTCTTCACAGTTACCTTATTGAGTTGCCGATAATCTATACATAACCTCATGGAACCATCTTTCTTCTTCACAAATAATATAGGAGCACCCCACGGAGAAAAACTCGGTCTTGCGAAACCTTTATTCGTTAATTCTTGTAAATGTGCCTTCAGTTCTTTTAGCTCGGTTGGAGCCATTCTGTATGGAGCAATAGAAATGGAGGCAGTACCAGGAGCTAACTCAATCCCAAATTCAATCTCTCTAACCGGAGGTAACCCTGGCAATTCCACTGGGAAAACATCTTGATACTCACATACTCTGGGCACTGATTCAATTCTTAACTCAGTCTCTCTAGCATTCGTCACAAAGGTAAGGTAGGCTTCGTACCCCTTTTTAATATATTTTTGAGTCAACAAGGAAGATATCACTACTGACAATCTGTCTTGCTCATCTGATTCAACACGAATAAGATCTCCACTTTCACATTTCAACTCAATAAACTTCCTTCCACAATTCACTATCACATCATGAGTAGTTAACCAATCTATCCTAAGGATGACAACGAATTCATCAAATGGCAATAACATGAGACTAGCCGGAAAATAATGACCCCTAATCATCAAAGGGCAACCTTTGCATACTCTATCGACCAATACACATTTGCCTAGGGGATTTGACACTCTTATCACAAATTCAGTAGACTCTACAAGCATGTTCATGCTAGACACTAATTTCATGCAAATATATGAGTGGGTAGATCCCGGATCAATTAAAGCTATAACACATGTATCACAGAGAGAAAATGTACCTGTGATCACGTCGGGAGGGGATACCTCTTCGCGAGCACGAATGGCATATGTTCTCGTTGGTGCTCTACCCTCAGCTCTTGTAGTCTGATCTCGAGATATGTTCTTACTACTCATTTTATTTTTCGAGTTTCTCTATGGCCTTCCTCTAGTAGTACCTCCTGATTTTGCACTTTGAGGTTTCTCTTTCTCACCCACCTCGAGGCAATCGCTGATAAAATGGTCTAGGGATCCACTTTTGAAACAAGCTTTCTTGTTTGCTCGACACTCCCCGGGATGACATCTGCTACACTGCGGGCATTCTGGTCTACTCGGTCGAGCATTGCCAACACTAGCAACCGAGGTGGTTTGAGCTTTAGACCCCGAGTACTGTCTACCCTTACTTTTGTTTGAAAACCCAGCTGAGGTAGTTGATCGAGTAGTAAACTCTCTTGATTTCTTAGATGAAGATTGAAAGAACTTGCCTAACTATTTTTTCCTCGAGTTGCGAGACACGATTTTAGCTCTTCTTTTCTCTTTGACTAGTTCTTTGGCCTTACAATCTTATCCACTAACACAATAAATTCTTTCAGTTCTAGGACACCAACAAATAAACAGACATCCTCATTTAACCCATCCTCGAACCTCTTGGACATAATGGCTTCTGTCGATGCGCACTCTTGAGCGTATTTGTTGAGCCTTACGAACTCACACTCATATTCAGTCACCGTCATTCGACCTTGCTTGAGCTCTAAGAACTCCTTTCTTTTATGATTAATGAACCTTTGACTAATGTACTTCTTCCGGAACTCCTCTTGGAAGAATTCCTAGTTAACTCTCTCCCTTGGTACCACCGACACAAGGGTATTCCGCCACTGATATGCCAAATCTCTCAAGAGAGATATCACACACTTCATGCACTCATCAGGTGTGCATGACAACTCATCGAATACTCTGATGGTATTCTCCAGCCAGAATTCTGGCCTCTCCGAATCATCATCTTTGCTAGCCCAAAATTCCTCAGCTCATTGTTTCCGGATTTTGTCAATCGGAGGCATTTGGGGGTGGAGGGGGTTGAGCATTCGGATTTGCTCATATATACTCAGTGTACCAGTTGCTCATCATAGGGAGAAAGGCTTCTCGAGCCTCTTTTCCCTGACCCAAAGTCTCGGGTCTACTCTCTACTGGTATGGTCCCTTGCGCTGGAGCCGGTGCATTACTTGCAGCATCATCGGCTACAGCTCGATCAGGATCCATTTACTATATAAAAACACAATTCAAATCATCAGGAATCGTCACACTATCGTTATGTAAATACTCATACGTTTGGCACGTATAGCTAGACTCATACTCACGCTACGTTAGTCCGAGAATCGACTAAACCGTACCTCTGATACCACTAAATGTAACACTCCTTACCTGTATTCGACACCTAAACTGGGTACGAGGCATTACCGTACTTAACTTTCTCACTCATACAGTATCAATCCTTAAGAACTTCATTCCAAATTCAAACTCTTCATTCGATACAATGATATCCTTATTATAGGTCTACGAGACCTTAAACTTACACTCGGAATGATTCAAGACCAAACTGGAAACTTTTGAACACTTAGAAAATTTTGACATAAAACAGGGCCACGCACCCGTGTGAAAGGTGGGACACGCCCGTGTGGCATATCACATGCCCGTGTTCCACACCCGTGTGGATTTATTTTTCAATTCAAACCTATAAGGGTTTTCAAATGGCCTGACACACACCCGTGTCCATAGACCGTGTCCCTCACACGGCCATGACACGCTCGTGTCTTCGCCCGTGTGTGAAAACCTTGATATTCTATTTATGACGTCATCATCCCGATAAGGTCACATGGCCAAGGCACACGCCCGTGTCCTTAGACCATGTGTCGAACTAAATTCCTAATTTCAAGTGCAGACTTCACACGGCCTGGGCACATGCCCGTGTCTTAGGCCGTGTCTCCTACACGGTCTAGACATACGACCGTGTCTCTGCCCGTGTTTTTACTACTGAGCGTACTGACTTGCCAACCTAGCTTACATAGGGACACACGGCCTTTCAATATGCCCATGGGACATGAAACACCCCAAACCTGGCCCACGAGCCTCGACCAGATTTGGTATGTTCCTTAAGAAAAACCGGTTCAAATTCGTTTGTTCTTTGGAAACTTTAAGGCCACATTTGGTTGGGTGTAATGGCATAGCCATTACACCCCTATTCCATGGGCCCACCTTAATCCTCCGTTTGGTTCAATGGAATGCCTATTACAGGCTTATTCCATTACGTGTGTATGCAGAAAATACGTTGATTTCTGGGGGATTTCTATTCCCTTCCCAGACCACCGTTTAGCTATTACTTTCCAATTTTTAGCCTCCCAACCCAGAGCTCCAAAAGCAAGAGCAAACAGAAGCTGCCAGCAAAGCCACCCCACAAGGCTCCACCTGCTCCACCCTCTCCCGATTTACTGTTTCAGGCAAGTGTTTTCGGTGGCTGATTTCTCTTTTCTTTAACATAATATTTATGTATAAATATAAAATAATAATAATATATATACTAGTAATCTCCCTCGAAAAATCATTCAGGTCCCCTTTTGATCTCACTTTGATCCTTTTCGATATCTTCCTAGAAAAATTTTTTCCGTTAAATTTTGTGTGTTCTCCTTTCTGGGTTTTTAGAATTTGATTTGGTAATTGAATTGGTTTGGGTTTTAATGAATCAAAAACTTCAGCAAATTATTTTCAGTCTTGTTAGTTTGTTTGCGTGAATTTTCAATCACAAGAAAGAAAGTCGCAGAAGCTGGCCAACCCCATGGGCTGATTCTTTGTGTTGTATTCTAACCACCAAGTCTTTCATCTTTTGAGGAATCAACGTCGTAGATCGCAGCTTCTGGACTTCCTTTGACCTGAATTAAAATCTATAATATATATACTTTTTATCTTTTTTCCCAAAATGCATCATTGTTATGCTGATTGCTGAATATTTGCAGCTGCAGGTTCTTTCAAATGGGAATGTTTGCGTGAATTTTCTAAATGTTTATTGCTTATTTTTCTTCTTCTTAATCTTTGATCTAAACAGGAAACTTAGCGTCTCCTCAGTGTACTAGGTGAATACTCTGCTTTTTTCTTTTTAATTTGAAATTCTTGTTAAATATTGTTTGCTATCGTTTTTCGGTTTAAATGTTATAAGCCGAAAAGAAGTTAAAATTTCTGGGTTTCTTCTCCTGGTAAATAAAAGAGTTCATTGTTTTTTCTTTTTCCCTAAAAGAGTTGATTGTTTGCTCTCATATACACTTCAACTTAATGGTGAATTAATTTTCAGTGCTGCTGGATTCATTTTCCTTTTCTTTGATTGATTTTAATAAACAAATTTTATCAAATTGATTGATTACAAGACCTTGTTTATTTACTTTGTTTTCCCCCTAATTTGGTAGGATCCAAGTAAATCAAACACTCTTTGCTGTACAGAATTTCAGTCACCTCCTTTAAGATAAAATTTTGATTGTCGATGAACCCTATTTTAGCTTTTATGATTGAACCCTATTACGACAGCATCTCTGTTAGCCCTTTGTTAGCCCTATCTGCTACTTGCGTCTGTTTGAATGCAAAAGCAAAATGGAATTCAATTTCTTCCCCTGTTTTAAGATTTCAGGTTGTTTACAAATAAACTTCCAATTAAGTTTTTATAACCCCACGGAAAAAGGTAACACAGTGTAGAGATTATCTGATGTATTAAATTATAGGCTCATATACTAGAAAGTTTTTGTTTATTTCTCTATACAATTCATAATTCTTAGAAATTGTCAAATTAAAATGTTTTTGGCTATTAGTTAGAATAAGCAAGCAACAAGTATCCCTTTCTTTTATGTTGGGTTCCTAGGAGGTCCCCAAAAACAACAACAGTTTATAAGAATAAAAAAAATGAAGAAGGAACAGACATGTTGAGAGAGATGGGAGGCGTTGCAAATGGTAATAAAATAATGATGAAATGCGTAAAAGAAAGAATTGGGAAGGAATGGGGGATGAGTTGGGACTTGTAACTTGCCTGCATCTAGTTCTTTCTCCAAAGTACATATAGGAAAATGACACTTCAACAAAGCCATCTCTCCCTCTTTAGTAGTCAATACGGTATCTTGCTTATTTCTCCATGGTAAAAGTGGTTTTCAATCAAGTGCAAGTATACATAGAATTTTTGAATGCTGTTCCTTATATTTAGATTGTAATCCAAATATATCTGCATTTCAACCCTCACTTTGATTCTGGTTTGGATACTTTTTTTACTTCAACAAATAACATCAAATGTTTGAATCTTATATCTTTATATATATTACTAAATTTTGATTATGCTTGTGTAATGTGTATATATATAATTTACAAAATAAATAGTCATGTTCATATTATAGCTTTTTGACATATGGCACTCTTAAATATATATTCTTCCATTTTTCATTGTTTCTTTTGCACTATTAAATATGTCAAAATATAGAAGTTAGTAATCGGAATACATCTTACAAATATGAGGGAACTGAAGGTGGTTGCAAGGGTTCTTTGAGGATGGGTCTTGGACCTTGATTTCCTTTTTAGACTTTGGTATAAAGTTTCATCATCTATACTTGTAATGTGTGGGTTTGTCTTTTATTTGTGTGTTGGTTTTTCTCTTATTCTTCCTTCACTGTATATTATATTAATTAGATTTTACATTTAATTAATCAGTTAATTGGAGATTTATATTTATTCTCTACTTGTTTTTATACCAGTGGAGCTTTAAAAAATAATTGTAATAAATAATAGAAACATGTTCTTTTTTTCAGGGAGAAGCCTATTTTTTATTGGATCTTCCATTTTTAAAAATGTCATCAAATGTGTTATCAAGAATTAGTCAATCCAATCCTATTTTTTTCCAACATTATCATTATTTTACAGTTTAGATTCTTCGGTGGTTAACATTCGAACCCAACCCAATAATATCCATGATATCCACAACCACCCTCACTACCATGTCATGGCTTTAATTCAGTTAAAACCTTTTTCAAAAAAATTATCAAATTAAATTTATGTTTTGGGTTTTAGATAATTTCCTTGGGTTTCATTGAGTTACTTTTTTATTTTGCCCAATGATGGGAACTCAGATGGAGCATAGCTGTAGTAAAAGTTGTCCAGATACAGTTTGCAGTAGCTACTAAAAAAGTTGTTCAACAGAAGAAAAAAATCCATGTAGCCATTCCAATTGATGCAGGAGCAGTTGTTTACTGTTCTTTCTTTTTCGTTTTTTGGTTGTCTGTGCATGTTATCTTTGTAATAAATAGTTACTTACTAGCATGTGAAAATTTTATTGATGTTTATTTGAGCTTTGAAAGCTTGGGGTAAGTTCAATAATATGCTACTGAACCTAGTATAGATGTTTATTTTATTGATGTTTATTTTGGTTGTTTTATTGATGTTTTTTTTTCTTAAGATAATTATGTCAGGTTTTTCAGAATAAAAAATTTCTTCCCAAAGTTCTCGAGGAACCAAAAGGAAATGGGTTCCAGAAGAAGATGCTGCGTTGGTTTCTTGTATGCTCGACTTGCACAATGTTGGAACCTTTAATGCTGATACGGGATTTAAAGCTGGTTATTTAAATGAGTTGGAAAGAATGTTAGAAAAAGTCTTACCCAATGCAATGTTGAAGGCTAAACCTAATATTGAATCGAGGATTAGACTACTGAAAAGGGATTGGTCAATCGTTTATGACATGCTTAATGGAAAAAACAATAGCGGTTTTGGTTGGGATGAGCATAGGCAGCTCGTTGTTGCTGAAGATGCGGTGTGGAACTCATATATAAATGTAAGAATTATTTCAAGTCTTTATTATCTTATTTTCACCAAACTTATAACTAATATGAATTCCTCTTTTTTATAGAGCCTTAAAGAAGCAGGTCAATTCAAACATCGTAGTTTCCCTTATTACGACCAACTTACTGCCATCTACGCAAAAGATCGAGCCACTGGGAAAGATGCTCAAACAGCTGCTGATATCATTGAAGAAATAAATCTTGAGGATGTAGCTACTACAAATATTCATGAAGAAAGAAACGATTTCTATGAATGTGAAGTCAATTTCTCTTTGGATGACATGGAAGTTTTAGCTACAGAATCGCAACCAGCTAGAAACCAAGGGGGTTCCACATCTTCAAAGAAGAAAAAAAAGAATTCTGATTCAAGTGATCATGTTTCTTTTTCATTTCATGATGCTGCCACTTTTTTGGGGGAAAAAATGCTGGCCGTTGGCGAACAAATCAGTAGAAGTATTGCCTCCGATGCGGTAATTCAACAAAAGTCAGAAGAATTTCAGACCATCCAAGAAAAAGCTACAAATTTATATCCAACATTATGTGAAATAGAAGGTTTAACTGTGGATGAGCGTTTTCGAGCATTGAGCAAAATTCCAGATCATCCAACGCAAATGCTCATTTTCTTTAGTTTACCTTCTTCTGTACGATTGGATTGGGTCAGAAGATTTCTTGCTGACCATTAAAAATCATAGTTGTATTGATGATATTTTAGTAACTTTTTGTGTTTGTAATATTTGGGACGGTATAATGACATGATATATATTATTATAATGTTGTAACTTTTTTTATGTAACATATGAATTATGACATATAAACTAATGAAATCATGTAACCTTTTATTAATATATTAATATTATGTTTATGCAAAATATAATTCTCAAGTTATTTATTACTTCTAATATTTTTTATTGTAGAATAATTAAATTATTTGTTTCAATTATGATATTTTAGCACATTAAATATGTATTGCAGTTTAAAAATAATAAAATAGATTATATATTTTTATAGTATTATATATTTTAATTTTTAATTCATATAATAATTATATTAAGAATGTTATTAAATTATTTTAATTAAATTATATTTAATAATAATTATGTTAAAATATAATTAAATTATTATTATTTTTATTAAATTTTTCAATAACCTTATTAAATTTAATAACAATAGCAATAATAATCTACCTAACAAAAATTCTGCTAAGGGTATTCTGGTCATTTTAGTTCTTTTCCTTATGCTATTACAACATAATTCCATTCAACCAAACACAAGAATTCTATTACAGCTCTATTCCATTACATTCAACCAAACAGTTGAATTACTTATTATAGCTCTATTCCATTACAACTCTATTCCATTACAGCGAACCAAACGTGCCCTAAGTGATTTTGGGAGAAAACTCGAGTTGGGTTGGGCTCAAGTTGAAAACCAAGTTATTCTTTTGAAGTCAAGGTTTTATTAAAACTTTGCTTTTAATATTAAAAGACATGCCGATTTTTGTTTTAAGGTTTTTACCTTTGAATTGAAAACATTTGAATTTAGATGTCATAATATTGGAAGGTTTATTTTAAGAAATATTACTTGACTTTAGATTTGATAAAATTTGTATCGTACTAAAATAAATAACATGCATGCATAAAATAGTTCATACTATGGCCTTATTACATCAAAACAAACCCAAATAAATTTAAAGTGCTTAAATAAAATAAAATGTCCAAATAAAAATAATTTCCTTGCTGAGCATGGCCACCACTAAACTCCTGTCAACCCGGTCCAACACTGATCATCACCTGAAAAATGTTCCCACAACGGGGTGAGTCAAGCAGACTCAATGTGTACACAAGCACTAAGTCCAAACAGATTCAGGCATATCAACTCATACATATATATATATATATATATATATATATATATATATATATCATAATTCACAATAAATGATGCATTCCCGAACCCAAGCCTAGTTGCCATCCGCTACACATCACTCGTACCAACCTGCACACCGTGGGGACTACTAAGTCAACCCTCCATCCGCTACACACCATCGAAGGCAGTCGCTGCAGTCGACGTGCTCATTGCCCTTATAAAATTCGTGGCATAGCCATCAGATAATTATTTTGTGTCATGAGACACCACATTCAGATAATGTGACCGAAGTCACCATATTCAGATAATGTGACCGAAGTCACCACATTCATATATCGTGACAATAGTCACCACATTCACTTCCCCTTTCATAATCACCCAAATGCCCATGTCATACATATCATGCAATATAATGTCTTATTTCACATTCTTATATTTTCACATATGTGGCATAACAGATCAAACTATAATCCTAGTAGGAGTAGGAAAACGTACCTGAGTACTTTGTACCATAGCATGGTACTTAGCCATATTTTCCACATTCTTATTAACATATAATAAATTAAAGCCGTAATCTACTAAGATTTAGTGTGGGGTACACACCTGGTATACTTAATGAAGTTACTGAAATCCCGAAACCTCGATTTAACGTCCTAGATCCTTAGTTCCTATATTCGGCCAACCCTAAATATGTTAGCAAAGAGCCATTCGGCTAAAGAATCAAATCCCGAAGGATTGACATAACTCGAAAACTTACCTTGTTGCCGATTTGCCTATCACTCAATTCTCGAAACTTTGTAGTGTTTTATTCTTGCAATCGGCTAGCACCAAATCACCTCATAGGTTAGTTTCCGGCTTTTGAACATGTAAGAAATAGATCTAAGTACTAAAATAGAGCTTGGCCGAATACTCATGTACACCTACCTTGCGATTTTAAATCCCGAAAAGTGACCTTGGATTGTGGTATCTGTCGAAATACCCATAAACTTATGTTAGATCAATTCCTAACATTTAATCATAACCAAAGGCCTTTGGCCGAATGTTATACATGCCTTACCTTAGATCAATAATAGGAATTAGTCCCTAAGTTTCGACAAGTCCACAAGAAAAAGGGATGGAAATCGAATAACATATCGTCTTACCTTAATACTACAGTCGACGGCACCCTTGCTTAACCACAGAGATATTCGGCTTTGGCCTAAATGCTGACCACTTGATTTCGGCTTTTGATGAACACTATAGGATTTCGGCTTCAACAAGGGAAAGCAAAGAGAGAGTATGGGCTTCAGGAAGAGTCGGCTATGGTAAGATTTTGAAAGGAGGGTATTGGGCCTTTGATGCAAAAGAGGAAGAAAAAGGTGAAGAATTCGGCTAGACTTTGCTTGAGTTTTCGGCTTTGGCAAACTAAAAGAGAAGAGAGAAATTTTGCTAGAGGATTTTCGGCAGATGAACAAAAGAGAAAGAAAGAATAAAGGTTGGCTTCTCCTCCTTGCCGAAATTACTATACCAAGTATCCCCTATTCGGCCAACTCTATCAACTCCCTTGTTGATCTCCTATTTTATCTCTTATCACCTTTTTAGATTAATAAAATTAATCCATCAATTATCACTTATCTTAATTATTTTATCACTGTTTTATCTCTTAAAAATAAAAGGATTTAAACTTCTAAAATATAGCCTTGGTGCCGTCTATTACCTCCCTTTCTTTGCCGAAAATAAAACCCCAAAATGTTGCTTCCCTTGTGACTCGAACCTAGGCCGATTTGTACATGCTTGTGGCGTCACTTGCATGGGCTTTAAGTGGCGCCTTGCAACCACTTAACCAAGCCTATCTGTGTGTCATATTTCACCTACAATTTCTTTTAAGGCCACCTTGCTTCAGTTCCCTCTTTTAAACTTAAAACTCAATATTTTCTAAGGCATTTCCCCTACATTTCAAGGTTCACAATATTCATAGATCACATTCAGAACATTCATAAACATGCTATTTCACACAATTTAGCAATAATGCATAAGCCATAATCCAGGATATTACAGGACACGCCCGTGTGTCACGCGTGTGTCTACCCGTGTGGATAATTGTAAGGCTATCTACCAAGCCATTTGCCACCCTACAAAGCAACCACATCTATACCAAATCAATTCAACCTATATCATAACCACAAGGCACTTCCAAGAACCCAAAATCAAGACATCCACACAAACATGCACTTCATGAATTTCATCTTCATTTATAAATATGAACTTGTCAAGTATTGGCCAATTTCCAATGACCATTTACAAAATAAATTGAACAAACATTAATAACCAACACATTGGCTAACAAATATGACATAACAAAATGACCAAGTCCTATACATGCCATACTCAAAATAAATCTAACTTTGCTATTCCAAATAGAAGTTGATAGTGTGATTTCCGAACTCCGACATTTCATGAATTCCCGAGCTAGCTTGGCAATAATACAAGGAAAAGCGAAATGAGAGGGTTAAGCATAAAGCTTAGTAAATTTGCTTGGAATAAATAACAACACAAAGGCTCATAATGGCATCCATCCACTACATTGAATAAAAACGCAAAGTCTTATATATCATGTCTCATAGCGTAAACATTTCTCGTGAATTACTCACATGTACCTGTATCACTTCATCACATAGCTTTAGCACTAATCTCATCTCTATTATAAGCTTAGCTATTTACCCATTGAATTACTTGGGGATACTCGAAGATACATAATCATTATCATTCACATAAATACGACGCCAATGCCATATCCCAGATATGGTCTTACATGGGGTCACCTCTAGATGCCGATGTCATATCCTCGATATGGTCTTATACGGGATCTCATATCGATTGTCGATGCCATATCCCGGATATGGTCTTATACGATTCTCATATTCGATGCCGATGCCATATCACAGAGGTGGTCTTATACGGGATCTCAATTCCGTGCCGAGGCCATATCCACATATGGTCTTATACGGGACCTTACCTTTTACAAGTCTTGATGATATTATTCTCTCATTTATTGAAGTCCAACCAGGACTTCCATATCAAAATTCTCAACATTTTCTCATTCAACATCCTTGCTCAAATTCATAGAAATATTATACAACATCACTAATATCAATCATTTAGAAACTTATATAACATAATGTTGAATTTATTGCACACAAACTTACCTCGATTTCAAAATAGGCCAATTTGCCGATCTGGACTGATACCTTGCCCTTTCCTCGGTCAAGGTTAATCCCTCGTTCTTATTTATCTATAATAGCAGTTTAGCTCATTCAATTATCACATTAATCAATGTATTTCAAAAATCATACTTTGGCAAAATTACCATTTTGCTCTTAGACTTTCACAAAATGACTATTTTACCCCTAGGCTCGTAAATCAATTCTAATCAAATTTCTTCCTTTAACGAGCTTAGGTGAAAATTTATTTCTCTTATAGCAACTCCTAATACTCATTATTTCTCACGTTTAACACCTATTTTATAACCTTTGCAAAATGGTCCTTTTAGGTGTTTTCATGGAAACACCTTTCACAAAAGTTGTTTGTTCAACTAAGATTCATTTTCTTCCATAAAAATGGAGCAAACAACATAAATTCTCACATAGAAAAACCCTAAACTTTTAACCATTTTTCAAAATAGTCCCCTCTTTAGCTAGCTTAAGCTTTAGAGGTTCTAAAAATATAAAAATTATCAAAAAATGGCCATTAAATCACTAACTTTCAAAGGTGAGAAGTTGCTGAAAATTTTGAGCTCTAAAACCCCTATTTTTCTTGTATTTTTCAGTGGAGAAGATGGAGAGAAAGGATGATATCTTTTCTTTCTTTATTTTATTACAATAAGTCAATTAAGTCACCTAATTTCCACCAACTTTGATCAATTTCTAATTCTTTGTCCCTATGGCCGGCAACCACCCTAAACAAGCCCTAATTGCACATTAGGGACCTCCAATTAATATTCTATGGCCTTTAGACACCTTTAGCTTGTAAAATAGAACTTTCGCACCTTATGCGATTTAGTCCTTTTTCACAATTGAGCTTGCAATCGCTAAAATTAAAGCACCAAAATTTTCATGCACTGTTGTAATCATGCCAAAACACATAAAATAATATAAAAATGATTTTCTCTGACCTCGTATTAGTGGTTCCAAAACCATTGTTCCTACTAGCCTGTAAATCGGGTCGTTACACATGTCAACAATCCGTCAATTCATTTTCAAAAGTGCTCTTTTGGCATATTTTCATAGAGCACACTCTCGAGCCACTTATGATAAAACATGATTGCCATCCAGGCTAAATCCATTTCATTACTTATGCTCGAGAGGGCTTACCTCAGGATTACCCTTCCGGGCTAAATCCTTTTTGCAACATTTAAAACATTTTATCTGTTTCATAAAATCATTATAATCCATCGAAATACAACGTTCAACCGAAACAATGACATTTTATCTATATTTCTCAACTTATGGTTATTTCATTTTGTACATCATCACTTACATATCATGAACTCTTACTCATACCTTTCCAAATTTCGACTCATCACAAACACATTTTTGAATATCTTAGTATCACTTTCAGCGTTTTCAAAAATAACTAGGTTGGAAAGCATCTCTGTCTCAACAAAACAATTTCATCAGAGTCGGGAGATATCACACTATCACAGGTTATATATGGCATGTATAGCTAGACTCTCACACATGCTAGGTTAGTCCAAGAATCGACTAAACCATAGCTCTGATACCATTAAATGTAACACCCCTTACCCATATTCAACACCAGAATAGGGTACGAGGCATTACCGGACATAAACACAAGCAAACATACATTTCCGAGTCATAAATTTTCCATTCAAATTAAAACTTTTCATACACATTAATATCGTCCCTAACACGAGCCTACGAGGCTCAATTCATCCTTTGGAAGTGGTTCGGGACTAAACCAAGAACTTTAGAAAATTTTACAAAACTTAGAAAAGTTTTCATGTTACAAGGCCCACATGCCCGTGTGACCCTTAGACACACCTGTGCTACAAGTCATGTTAGATTTAGGGTGCTCTTTGACTTGTGCCACACGGCCGTGCTACACGCCCGTGTGCTAGCCGTGTAGCACACACGGCTGAGACACATGCCTGTGTCTCTACCCATGTACTCAATTCTGGACATTTTGTTTTTTCAAAAATTAAAGTGCAGGGGACACAAGGCCGGAACACATGCCCGTGGGGCAGACCGTGTGTCACACATGGTCTAGACACACTCCCATGTGTCTATTCGTGTGGACAAGAATAAGGCTATTTACCAAGCCATTTTGCCACCCTCACTTGCACTCATCTACACAACATCACATGGCACAAATTGAAGCATATAAGAGCAACTAAACCACCACAACCAAGACAATAACATGTCATTCTCATGTCATTATTTATTATGCTTAAAACATCAAACTCTCCATGCCAAATCATGCAAGATTCCACATATACAAACATTTCACATTCTTGACATAAATTATATTTCTATCATTCTCCAGGTATACCATATTCATGTCACCAGAGACATTAGCACATATATATATATATCTATACTTAGGCTGACATCCATGATAACCCAAATAAGCCAATCTACATGGCCAAGTATCAATACAAGCCTTTGACAATCACAATCCAACACATTAGCTACAATCATAATGGCACATTTAACAAAATGACTAATTCCCTATACATGCCATAGACTTAAAATACTTGAATTCATTTATACCCAAAATGATAGCTTGATAGTGTGATAGGATCTCCGACGATCTCCAACCCGAGCTAGATTAATAAACCTAGAAGACATGGGAAAGAAAGTGGGGTAAGCTATATAGCTTAGTAAGTCTGTACAAAAATAATAAGCAACTCTTACCAATCTTTTATCGAGTCCAACAATATACACATAAGATAGTAAAAATTGCTATAAATTTCACAGTTATAAATTTTCATTCAGTCATAATGTTTACTCTATCAACTTATAAGCATAATTTAACATATTTTGGCTTTAGCCTAACAACCATAATTTCTCCTTTGTATCAGATTACAGCAAATAATGAATCATTTCAAACTTCATAGTAACCATGCACATTAATTATGAGTATTTACATTTCAAGCATATACTTTAACATCTTTCAATTGCCTAAACTCTTATCTTCCCTTACTTCCATAACCATTTCAACAAGCAGTTATATCAATCCTCCCTTTTTCTCATATCCAAGAAATCACAATTTGTGTGAATAAAACATGCCACATCATAACTCAATTTGGCCCGAAAGCCAATCACATAATCATCAATTAAATTTACCATGTATTTCATACATCACAATTATAGACCAAAAATCACAAGGTTTTCACAAAAACATTCTCATGGAAGTCATGAACTCACAACTTCATGAAGTCAATGCTCATAAACTTTACGTACATACCTGTACTAATTCGTAATACTTACATACTCTTTCTCTTCTTTGACATACCCGTTGAATTTCCCGTTGAACCATTTGGAATAGTACAAGATACTCGGGGATCTCATACATACAGTACCGTACCAATGCCATATCCCAAATATGATCTTACATGAAATCTCATATCGATGCTAATAGCCCAGCTATGGTCTTACACGAAGTCTCATATCGATGTCATATCCTAGATATGGTCTTACACGAAGTCCCATATCGATGCCTATCCCAAATGTGGTCTTACACGTAATTGTAGTAACCCTAATGTCATGAAATTTGTATCCTATCTATTCCTAATGTTCAACCAGGACTTTTGCTGTATCGAATCTCTGTCAGTCATTTCCGTAATATCTACTCAATAGCATTCACATTTCATTTCAATAATGTAGCATTTACCACAATTATATCAATCAAGCATTTATACACATATAATTTAAAGCTTATTAAACATACAAACTTACCTCGGCATAGAAACGGCAAAAATGACCTAACCGTTAAATACTTGTTTTTCCCCCCGTTCTAGGTCCGAACCTCATTTTTCTTGATCTATAATATCACATTTAAATTATTTAATCATTATACAATTCAAATCAGCCCAAAATCATATTATGGCAAAAATTACATTTTTAGCCCTAAAGTTTAACATTTTTACAATTTAGTCCCTAGGCTCGTAAAATGATTTCCATTCAATTTCATTACACCCAAGCCTAGCCGGACCTATATCATGCTCATAACAGCCCACATTTTTCATTTATTCACACTTTTATTACTCATTTTACAACTTTTACAAACAAGTCCTTTTAGGCATTTTTACCGAAAATCACTTAGCAAAAGTCGTTTATCATACACCAAACATGCATTTTCTACCATTAGACATCAAAATACACAAACATCCATCATGGGTAAAATTTTAGACCTTGACATCTCTTCAAATTGATGGTAGAAATAGAAAGATCGAGTTACAACGACTCCAAAAATGTAAAGAGCATTAAAAACGGGGCTAGAACGGACTTACAATCGAGCTTGGAAGCTTGGAGAGCCCTAACCATGGTTTCCCCTTGTGAATTCCGGCCATGGGAGAAATATGGACAAAAATTGGCTTTTAATTTGCCTTTCTAATTCATTTAATTACTAAATTATCAAAATGCCCTTAATGAAAAACTTTAGAAACATACCAAACCATATCCATTTTTGTCCACCAACTTAACCAATGATCTAATTACCATTTAAGGACATCCAATTTAAAATTTCATATAAATTAGACACCTTTAACCTATATAACTCACATTTTGCACTTATTACATTTTAGTCCTTTTAACTAAATTGAGTGCCCAAAAGTCAAAATTTTCTAACGAAATTTTCACGAAATCATTCCATAAAATTATAGACCTTAAAAACATAATAAAAATGAATTTTACTGCGTCGAATTTGTGGTCCCGAAACCACTGTCCGACTAGACCCAAAATTGGGCTGTTGCCGCAATCTTACACAATATTTAAGCAGAATAAACTCTTCACATAATCATGCATCAACAAATTTATGCTCACAAACTCTTCTTAATGATAAGTTGCTCACATACAAATATTATTTCAAAATTTTATACTAAATAAAAGAAAATGTTAACAGAAGCCATAATTCGCATGCAATTCAATGTCATATATAAAATCCACCATTCAATTAATTTTCCTTATTTAATTAGATAAAACAATCCTAAGGTTTAATTAATGGTCTTCATAGGTTGAATTTAGTAATGTCTCTCCACTAATGTAGTTTGCATAATTATCAAAATCAATAGGTCTTTTATAAGGTTATAATAAGTCTATGATACAGGTAGAGATAAAGAGAAGTGATTTTTAGGATAAATAATCTTAACCTTAATTTTTTCTTAAACCATTTAGGGCATAGTCTTCCTACTAACGGGTTTTAACACCTCTAAACTTAATTTGAAACTCATGCTCAACAATACTTCTCAACACTTGATAAGAATTTTATTTTCTTTTCTTCTTCTTTCTATTTTTTTTTTGAAACATGTACATATTTCTAAATTCTCCCTCAAATTTTAGTCACCAAGACAAGTATAGTTAAGATTGGTGCAAGATAAGGTAAAAATTAAAAAGATGATAATATGACTTATGATGTAGGTAAATCACAATAAAGTAGGCCATATAGCTCAAACTAATGTTCCAAGGGTTAAATTAATATGGTAGGCTTGAAAAGCTCAAACGATCCAAAGAAAATGTGCCTAAATCATGTTTAGATTCTTATGCCTCCTAGGATTTCGTCTCAAGAAAGTTACTAAGACAATTCTAAATACTTAAACCTTGAGACCATGGTAATTGACTTACCGGCTGTGGTGTTATGGAAAATTGAATTGAAATTCCAACTGGTTGTCTTACCATTGGATATGAAACATAATATCCTTGATTAGGATAAAATGGTACTTGAGAAGGTTGTGACGCCCCAAACCCGACCGAGACATTCATATTTGAATTCGGAACATCACATTAGCCACCGAGGTGACTCTCCATTTAAAACTTTACAAACCACACCAACCAACCATACACACCACACAATTGTAGAATATTTTATATAGGAAATTAGACCTAAGTGTCTGCTTTTCTAAATTAATCATTTCATCCACACAATAAAAAAGTATAAGGCATACCTTAATACTTGGCAGTCTCCCTTAGTTGCAAAAGTTTGTTAGTTCATTTAATTATCATCACATTGAACAAGTAATAAAACCATCTAGATAAGCAATTAAGCAAGCAATTATAACGTTAAAAAATCCCAAAGAAAAAAAAACCAGTCTATAATGTTCGTTTACAACCCACTGAAAATTTTATTTAAAAATTTTAAGTCTAATTCTAGCATTAAACCCTTGGAATGACCCAGATTGCCTTCACTTCAGAGCTTAAAAGCTCAACACACATACTCAAAGAAAATGCCTTGTGATGGATTGTAATAGCCCGATTTAGGGGCTAGTCGGAACAGTGGTTTCAGAACCACTAATTCGAGGTTGGAGAAAATTATTTTTATGCTATTTTATGAGTTAGAGCATGATTATATAGGTGCATGAAAATTTTGGTGCTTTAATTCTAGCGATTTCATGCTTAACTGCAAAAAAGGACTAAATCGCATAAAGTGCGAAAGTTCTATTTTACAAGCTAAAGGTGTCTAATAGCTATAGAATATTAATTGGAGGTCTTTAAAGTGAAATTTACCCCTCTAGTAATGGTTGGCAGGCCATAGGGGACAAACAATGTCAAAATTGGTCAAAGTTGTTGACGTTAGGTGGACTAAATTGAGGTTTTATATTAAAATAAAGAAAGAAAATATATCATCTTTTCTCATTCACTCCTCCACCAAAAATTAGCAGCAAATAGGGGTTTGAAAACTCAAAAATTTCAGGAAACTCTTCTCCTTACAAGTAAGTGTTTTAGTGATCATTGCTTGATAATACTTGTACTTTTGGAACCCCTAAAGCTTAAGCTAGCTAAAGAGGGGACTATTTTGCAAAATGGTTGAAATTTTAGAGTTTTTCCATGTGAGCTTTTAATTTGATTTCTTCATTTTTATGGAAGAAAATGAGTCTTAGTTGTTATATAAACAACTTTTGTGAAAGGTGTTACCATGAAAACACCTAAAAGGACTTTTTTGTGAAGGTTGTAAAACATGTGGTAAGTGTGTGAAATAATGAGTATTGAGGATTTCCATAAGAGTAATAAATGTTCATCTAGGCTTGTAAAAAGAAGAAATTCGACTAGAATCGATTTACAAGCCTAAGGGTAAAATAGTCATTTTGTAAAAGCATGAGGGCAAAATGGTAATTTTACCAAAGTATGATTATTGAAATTCATTGATTAATGTGATAATTAAATGAGCTAAATTTCTATTATAGATCAAGAAGAACGAGGGATTAACCTTGACCGAGGAAAGGCCAAGGTATCGGACTAGATCGGCAAATTGGCCTATTTTGAAATCGAGGTAAGTTTGTGTGCAATAAATTCAACATCATGTTATTAAGTTTCTAAATGATTGATATTAGTGATGTTGTATAATATTTCTATGAATTTGAATAATGATGTTGAATGAGAAAATGATGAGAATTGTGATATGGAAGTCCCGGTTGGACTTTAATAAATGAGAGAATAATATCATCAAGACTTGAGAAGGGTAAGGTCCCGTATAAGACCATATATGGGATATGGCCTCGGCACCGAATTGAGATCCCGTATAAGACCATATCTGGGATATGGCATCGGCATCGAATATTAAAATCGTATAAGACCATATCCGGAATATGGCATCTACAATCGATATGAGATCCGTATAATACCATATCAGGGATATGGCATCGGTATCTAGAGGTGACCCCATGTAAGACCATATCTGGGATATGACATTGGTGTTGTATTTATGTAAATGATGATGATTATGTATCTTCAAGTATCCCAACTGATTAAATGGGATAATAGTTAAGCTTGTAATAGATATGAGCTTGTGCTAAAGTTATGTGATGAAGTGATTACAGGTACACGTGAGTGATTCACGATTTGAGATATGATATGTAATTGGTAAGAGTAAGCATGAGTAAGTTATGGCAATGAGCTTAAGACTTTGTGTTTTATTCAATGCAATGGATGGATGACATTATGAGCTTTTATGTTGTTACTTATTTCATGCAAACTTACTAAGCTTTATGCTTACCCTTCTCATTTCCCTTTTCCTTGTAGTATTGCCAAGTTAGCTCGGGAATTCGTGGAACGTTGGAGTTCAGAAACCGCACTATCAACTTCTTCTTGGTATAGCAAAGTTAGACTTATTTTGAGTATGGCATGTATAGGACTTGGTTATTTTGTTATGTCATATTTGTTAGCCAAAGTGTTGGCTAATAATGATGTTCAATTCATTTTGTAAATGGTCATTAGAAATTGGCCAATACTTGACAAGTTCATATTTATAAATGAAGATGAAATTCATGAAGTGCATGTTTGTGTGGATGTCTTGATTTTGGGTTCTTGGAAGTGCCTTGTGGTCATGATATAGGTTGAATTGATTTAGTATAAGTGTGGTTGCTTGTAGGGTGGCAAATGGCTTGGTAGAGAGCCTTACAATTGTCCACACGGGTAGACACACGAGCGTGTGTCTAGGCCGTGTGTGACACACGGTCAACCCCATAGGCGTGTTGAGAGGCCATGTGTCCTCTTGCATGCTAGGTTTACAAGTCAGTATGCTTAGTAGTAAACACACGGGCAGAGACATGACCTTGTGTCTCAGCCATGTGGGAGGCAAGGCCATGGACATGGGCGTGTGCCTTGGCCATGTGACCTTATTGAGATGATGACATCATAAATAGAATGTCAAGGTTTTCACACACGAGCAAGGACAAGGGCGTGTCATGGTCGTGTGAGGGACACGGGCTTAGGGACACGGGTGTGTGTCCGGCCGTGTGAAAACCCCTGTAGGTTCGAATTGGAAAATAAAATTCACACTGGCTAGGAACATAGGAATGTGTGACCACACGGCCTGCCCACACGGGCGTGTGACCATATTTTAAGCAAAAAAATTCTAAGTGTGTAAAAGTTTCTAGTTTAATCCCAAACCATTCTATATGTATGTTTAGGGTCTTGTAGACCCATAATAGGGATGTTATGAATATGAATGAAAAAGTTTTAATTTGAAACTAAATTCTATGGCTCGATGTTGCGTGGTTAAGCAATATAAGTTCGGTAATGCCTTATATCTGGTTTCGGCGTTGAATGCGAGTAAGGGGTGTTACATGGATCACCGATTTGACACCCTTCTCGCTAACTTGGGAACTATTTATCTGCAAGGTAAAGTAAAGGGGTGAGCTTGGGAAAGCTCAGTGAGTACACATGCATACAACACAAATATATATACACACACCAGACATGTTAGGATTTAAACATATTTTAACAATTCACATATAACACAGTGATATATTGACAATTCGTGAATATGAAACATAGTCAAATTATATACTCATTGGATAAACAGATCTCCAAAACACATCATATGACTCATAAAATCGTACGCTATCTTCATGTAAGTGTAGCATGTATGCTTATATATTTTACATAAGCATATAAATATATTTTACATAAGCATATAATAATAAAGTCCATGCATATAAATATATTTTACATACAATAAAGTCCACGCACATAATTTGTTATATGTATAACCACCCATGCCTATATATACTATATATAATACAACCCTTATACGTAAATATATATTATATGAAACAATACTCCTTAAAACCTATATAATCATAAACATATATATATATAACAACTCGTTTAATTATTTCATATATACATACCTATTTAGAAACTCCTCTGTCACGTCAAATTTGCATATATACATATATTATATAACAAAATTCATAATATGTATGACACAAAATCCACGCGTATATTTATAATGTATATATCAAGACCATGCACGCATATCATAAGTGGATATTTGCAAGCCTCACTTGTACTCTTTCAATCTTACAATTCATGTTAAAACACGACATACAAATATACTCAATTGTGGCTCACCATGGCACATCGAACTAATCAACTTTATGCTTCTCTTTATTCCGATTTGTTGAGGCTCCACTAACTTTTTCAGCTTCACACAAGAATATACATATTACTAAGCATTCAAAAACAATCTAACTTATCTCTTTGTATTCATACAACGACTCTTCACTCACACATACTTATTCGACTTATTTCAAACAATCTATTTCATTTAGTTTCTTCTTTTTAACTTAATTAAATACTTAATGTCTACCTCCTAACCCCCTAACTTGTGCTTAATTATAGATCTAGACTGATAATTCAACTCAATTTTACTAGACACTACTTTTCTCAAAAAACCACCGTTCATCCTCATTCTCAAAAGAAAATCATTTAACTCATGTAATTATTTAAAGATTTTGATAAATTGAATTTGTAAACCTCTTAATCTCGTCAAAATGTACTAAAAATTATTTTAAAAACATCTCTTAGCTCTTTATTATGAGATTCACCATTTTTTATGCAAAAGATAACTTTAAAACCATGGATCTTTAATTTTCTTACTTAAATCTATGAAAATTCAAATTAAAAACACCTAATAAAAGTTTAATACATAAAAAAACAATAAATTTACCTTTAGTTCGAAACCTCCACGAATTTGCACCATTGAGTAAAAACGAGCTAAGTTTAGTGAGAAATTGAAGAAGAAAAAATGATTTTCTTGCAAAATTAAAAGAATAGAGAGTGTTTAGATGCTGAAAATATATACAAAAATGTAGAAAATTTTGAGAAAAAAGTTTTCAATCTAGATTTAACAAATTTTTAAAATGAAAAAGCATGGAGGGAAATTGGGAACGCAAGTGGCTTATTTAGCCAACTAAATTTTTTAAAAAAATTGGGCTATTTACCCTCTAAGTCCTCTCATTTTTTCCCTTGTTCTAATAACTCCCTTTTTAACAACTAATAATAATTTACACATTTAACCTCTACTTTAACCACTATTCCAAATTAGTTTCTATTAATTTTTACTAATGCCCCGACTATTAGTACCATTATTAATTTATTTAATTATTATTATGTTTACTATTATTAACTAATTATTTATTTTATACTATTTCAGCTTCTACGACACAAGATTCGATTTTTCTCTCGAGCCCACAATCTAATAATCATTTCTATTAACCCGGTTTTTGGGATGTGACAAAGTTGTTGACATAAATCCTTGATTAGGATATTTTGATTTTGAGGAGTTCCCTTTTTGGGCTCTTTATTAATGGCAGTCCATTCCCCGACTTTTTCTAGAGGTTGTTTACCTCTACCCATAGGGTTTGCTAAGATAATTTGCGATAATATTGTCATTACCTTTGACATATAAAACTTCAAAATTAAAAGTGAATAATTCATTATATTATCTAATTGTTCTTGGTATAGTTTCCAAACTTTTGTTAGTAAGAAAATGTTTAATTGCCTAATTATCAGTTTTTATGATAATTTTTTTAGGTGCTAAATATATAAGAAACTTTTTTATTCCTTTTTTAATAGCTAGTAATTCTTTCTCAAATATGGCACAATTTATTTCATTTAGTTTAAATTTTTATGTAGGCCCTTAAAATTTTCTAAAAATTTTAAATTAGTAAAGGTCAAATTGCACTTTGGCCCCCCTAAATTATAAAAATTCGATTTAATCCTTTACAAATTAGAAAGATATAAACTATAAAAAATTAAAATTTCATCCGCCCCCTAAAAAGTTGTCCTGGCTTCGCCCCTGGTGCTAAATATATAAGAAAATTTTTTATTCATTTTTTAATAACTAGTAATTCTTTCTCAAATATGACAATTTATTTCATTTGGTTTAAATTTTCCTGAATTATATACACATATTAATTCTTCATTATTTATTGTTCTAGTTTTAGAAAAACATCCTCAATAATTTTGTAAGGCATTGTTTCGAAAATAAATTTATATTTTAAATTTTTTTTTATAATTTCTGAGTTTTTTTTAGACCAAGTAAAAGCCTAGCGGGTTGAAATGCAATGTCAATGCAGCATGTATTGCGGCAGACACTGCAATCACATTTGATGCGGTTCTTCACGAGGCTGAGGGCATTTCGTCGCTGGTTTGATAGGCTTCTTCCCGGTGCTATACGATCCACTTATTGACAAAATGATGCTTATCCGAAAGACTCTCTCTTGGCTTAAATTGCAAGGAAGCTATTACTTCACTAAATGGTCAGTCTTTGGGTATTTTCAAATATTATTTAAAGGAATAAAAGTTTATTTTAAATATTAAAATTTTGTACCAATCGAGTTAGTATTGACAGAAACGGACTGTAACACATCGAAACGAACTGAATTTTTACTACGATAGAACATTGATTATTTAATACTATTTTAGAATGAATGATACATATGAGTAGCGGTATGATACCGACTACTATAAATATCACACATTTTAGAAGAAAAAAAAGCGTTCCTAACAGTTACACTACCAAAAATAAATGAAATTCGGAATTATATTTTACAATATTTCAATAATTTTTGCTAAATTTGTAATTAATAATTTTAAAAAGCAATTAACTTATATTTACAAAAACTTCACTAAAATGGTAATATTCTTTTTTCCTTCGAACTTTTTTCCAATTCCCACAATTTTTATTTATATTTCAAATTCAAACTTCTTGTATTACACTTTAAAATAATTACAATATCCAAAAAATACTTGCAAAATTGGTAATAAATTTCGACGTAAAGAAATTACGAATTTAAATAATTAAATAATTTATATTATAAAAATTTGTAACACTCAACAACTTAACACTTTGACTTCGGATCAACGTTATTACTTTTGATTATTGCTCACATATCGATTGGAAGACTAATTATTAAAGAGATATCTTCTAGTATTATAACTACTCTACCACATGAAAAATAGAATGTATGTTTATCCGGACTCCATCTTTTAAACAAGATGGAAAAGCAAATATGGTATTATTTCAAATTTTATCACTGTAGATGCGCATATAAACTAACACTCCTAAAGTGGTTTTCAATACATTCATCAAGCTTTTGTAATTTTACATTTTTTTTCAAACACAAACAATTTAATTTTCTTGTTGTTAAAAATATCACAAACAAAAAACAATTTTGTAAAATCTTAGAAACATTTCAGCAAAATTAACAAAATTAAAAGAATTTAATCAGAAATTTTACAATTTTGACAACATGGCTTGTTGCATGTTTCTCTTGAAACCTTACATTTTTATTATTGAATAAGTAGAAAATTGACAAGTTTGTTTTTTTCTTTCTTTTTTGGAGAGTTTTGAAGGGATGGATGTCGACTTTATTGTATTAAATGAGTTAGTTGGTTTAATGGGGAAAATGAATTCTTTAATCTAAGTTCAATTCTCTAAACTAACACTTTAAGTTAATGGTATGAGATTTTTCAAAATATAATTTATTTTTATTCTAATTATGTTGCATGCTTCCTTTTCTTAACATTTCTTTGATTATAAAATACTTGTTGTCTTAAGTTTTAATTTCTCAAAAACGAAAAAGAAAATTTGAAGTCATTAAAGAATAAAAATAAAAAAACCGTCCAAAGAAAAGCTTCATTCAATAGGAAAATGAATCTTTATCTACCATTTCTTGCATAGAATGGAAATATCAATAAAATTTTCAATCATTTTTCTATATCATGTTTTTTTCATTGCCTTGATTCTGTTAAATTTAGCTTTGTTTTCTCATATAGTTTAGAATGGACAATGTTACAAATAGTCAAAACAATTTACTGTGGTAAAATTACTCTAAAGAACTAATCATTCTAAATAACAATGGACAGTATTAGTAAATAGTCAAACAATTTACAGTGGTGAATGCGCTTGATTACTTGCTTCTACTAAATGGATCAATTCTCTCCTCCAATCAAATAATTTAAATTTTAATAAAAAGTATATTTTGTAAAATCGTAAAAACTGTTAAACAATATCATAGGGAATAATTTGATAACCCCTTGCAAATTACAAAAAAAAGAGATGCTGTGAACTTTCTTAAAATTTTCTTGATGAATAAAAATCAAATTCGATACAATAAGAGTTTCTGTAGAAGTTACATCAATATAATTACTCCAAAGAATGGAGTCTAGGCTTGAACAACTTACCTTGACCAAATCTTTTTCTTACTATCTCTCTCCATTGCTGCGTGGACTTGACCTCTATTAATGACCCTTTTGTGAGCCACGGGTCCCTGTGCCGCTAAGCTACCTGGTTTTGTTGTTTTCACACCCCTTGCAATCTTAGGTGGATCAGATTTTCTTGCCCTTTTATCAGCCAAAGAAGCAGCCATAACCATATTGTTCTCTGTTTCACCACTTCTAGAGTACCTTTTCTTCCTTGGCTCATGAACTAAATCACTGATTCTTGGCTGTTTGAACCCATGGCTCAAGGGACGGCTACTGGTTGAGTTTGAACTCCTTAGGATATGAGGTTCAGCTTCATTCATGGACTCATCATCTTTTCTCCATTTTCCTTCACTAGGACTGGCTGCAATCGTATCAGCAAAGCTACGAGCTAGTGCACACTGCAATTGTTGTTCTTGCTCCCTCAGTCTATCTTCCAGCTCCTTAATCTGCTACAAAATTATCTAATTAGCAATCCTATTTCTTTATGCAAAGACAAGGATGGTAGAATATACTAAGAGGTACAGTTTCAGATAATAAGAGCAATATATGTAAATGACCTTTTGACGAAGCAAAATGGATTCTGGGTTTTGTTCTTGCTCTTTTAGCTTTCTCTCAAGCTCCTTGATCTGGAAAAGAAACATAACATGTTAAGCTTTCTATACCTCTAATAAAAATATGAATCAACAGTACTAAAATATTTGCAACCTTCAGTTGAAGAGAAAGTGAATGGGACTCGGATTCTTGTACTTGCTCTTTCAGCTTATTCTCGAGCTCTTTAACCTGTTTGAATCAAAATATTGTCTGTCAAATACAACAACAAGAAAACACAGAGACATAAAAACAATAAAAAAATTTGTGTAATGTAACCTTTTGCTGGTAGCTAGCTGAATCCGATTGGTGTCGCTCTTTAATCTTGGTCTCCAGTTCTTTAACCTTTACCAAATAATAGCTTCTAGTTAGTATGACTATGAATAACAAGAAGTTGCAATATGTCAATAATACTTCATTTTGATAGCAACCTTTAGTTGCAAAGCAGTGGAAATCTCTTCTTTCCCTTTCAATCTATCTGAAAGTTGTGAGAGCTGCTTCTCTGACTGGTTATGCATGCTATTTTTCAGCTCCAATTGACCTTCAAGTTCTTTAATCTTTTCTTGTTGTGTTTTGTAAACTTGGTCTCTACCTTTGGCCTTACTCTCTAGATTCTGTAAGCTCTCTTCTAGTTTCTTTAAAGACTCCTCTTTGGATCTAGATTCCTGCCTTGCTTTTTCAAGCTTTATAAGAATTTAGAAATAGTTGCAGTCAAGTTAGTTGATCAATCTTATACTAAAATAATAGTGATGGAAGCAAAAAACTTAATAACTAGACCTACCATTGTTTTCATCTTCTGGAGCTCACTTGTATCAACTTGCCTCTTAGCAGGACCCAACTCTACTCCTCGAACTCGAGTTGCAAAGTTCAAGGAGCTCAAGGTTTCACTTAAGTCCCTCTCTGAAGGACTAATTTGCACAAACATCAAAGTCTTAGAGTCACCCCCTGATAAATACTAGCTACTGTTAGTTGCAACATTGGTAGACTGATTGCTTCGAAAACTAATGTCAGTAAGACTAACAAACAGAGATTGAGTAAACAACAAGATTCCTCCAGATTTACCTAATGAATCTTGAAGTAAATGTGTCAACTTTGAATTCCTGGAATCAAATGAAAGGTGTCATGCACAAGAATGAAAGGGCAAGTGGCTATATAGTCGAGTAAGGTAGACAATCAACGGACCTGTATGGAATATGACTACTTTTTGTTGCTAAAGCGTACACAACATCCCCAAGAGCTGAAAGGGATTTATTGATATTTTGAGCCTCCTTGAGTCGTTCCCCTTGTGCATCAGTTTTTGCAAGCCTCTCACTGCCTGCCAAATCCACAAGCCAAAGCTTGCTCTTGGTGCACTCACCAGTCATCAAGTTCTTTGATTTTACCATTATACAAAGCATGCTGAACAAAAGTAAAAGAGAAAAAGATGAAAAAAAAGATACAGAAAATAAAAGAGACTTCGTTCATTTTAAAGTGTTGAAAAAGAAAAAATGGGGTCTTGATACCAGTGGGATCGGCTGCTATGTTCATTCACATTGTTTGATCCAACAGCTCTAGAATTGCTTCCAATCTGCAATACATTCCAAACTTCCTTTATATTTTCAACCTGAGCTTCTACAATGCCTGGAACATGATGAAACCCTTCAGCAGATTGCTTTATCTCCAACCTATCAACCAAACCAAGTGAATGCATTAAGCTTCAATATCTCAAGGAAATTCATCCTAGACAACATAAATCACACCATTCAGGATACCATATTTTGAAAGTGAGTAGTTAAAAATGTAACAAAAAGTACAGCTGTCTCACCTCTTTGATGTTGGTGATGTAGATAATAAGTCTCTAATTTGTTCATTATAAACTTCAAGAACACTAACAGATATGTTATACATAAAAGTTTCACTCCTTTCCTTAGCAATATGAAACAACTGCTCTAGAGTTCTATAATTGACTCCTCTGTTCTGGTCAGTGCCTTCCATTGTAAATGTCTTCCCTGTTCCTGTTTGCCCGTAAGCGAAAATACAGACATTGTAGCCATCTAAAACTGATGTCACCAATGGTAAGGCATCCGCAAAAACATCAACTGTTATGCCAAAACAAGCACTAGCTCAATCAGCATCTTACAGCATTTTAATTGGTTATATAAGGGCCGTGCATCAAATGATAGGGGTAATTGTTACCTTGATTGTCTTTGGGTGTGTACACTCGATCAAACTTGAAAGTCTTTTTGGTGGAGGCACCTGTCAGAATTCCAATGTCTCCATCTTTTGCTGCATCAAAATCTACAACTTGAGCAGAACCAGCTGATATCTCCTCTTTACTAAGTGGGCGGCAGCGGCAAAAGACTCTGATATTACCTGATATTAAATAAATACTGTAAGAAGTGTTTTCCCCTGTACTCTTCAATGATAAATTTCATAGACTGCATTGATAAACTACTCAGAAGGGAGTAAAATCCTTGCCTTTTGTTTCCTGAATTTGATTATAGAGCTCCTTTCGCTTTGCTTGCTCTTCACTATACTTCACTTTGAGATCCTCACACTGCTCAACTGCAAACTCATTCTGTAAGTCTATGCAGATGTTTAAATGCAAACTCCAACTCACTTAACCAATTTAAATTAGATCTTACCCAGTGCTTGGACACCAGTGACCATTTTGTTCAGTTCGGGTATTGACTCAGCACAGGCATGTGCTTCATGGGAGAGCTGAGCATGTTCATTTTTCATTATCTGCAGAAACATCAATAAAAAAATGCATTAAAATAAATAATCACTCAACAACAGTAGGAAGCGAAATTATTAAGAAATAGGAGATTATTGGAAAGATAGAATCATTACCTTTATTTTCTCTTGTAAATTATTGACTGCTGCTGCCCAATACTTCTTATAATGTTCATAACTGCTAGTAATATTTTTCAAATTTTCAGCTTGTTTCCCCATAGTTTCATCTGACAAGAGAAGATTTCTTGAGTTAAACAGGAGCAAGTATTAATATGCCTCTCATTGTAGAACTTAAGCACCTAACATAATCCAAATAAACCACCATTGCATAGTCTTTTTTGTCAGCATTTGTGATTAAGTCAGAATTTAATAAACAATATACCAACAAATCTTCCTCCACTTGAATACTTCAAACATTCAGAAATATGAGGAACAAGTAATTATTTAGCAAAAACTGTCAACAAGTAAACTGATGATGGTTACCGAGAGTGCGTGTTTGGAAGATCTTGTTGTCAAGTTCCATCCTAACCTTCTCCAACTGCTCATTAGCTGCAGTCAATGACATCCAAGCCTCGTGGCATTCATGTGTCTTGAGCTGGCACTGTGTAGTGAGCTCTTGTATCTTCTTTTCATACTTATCTGTAACTTTTGTTCGCACAAGTTTCACCTGCAAGCACAAAATAAAAGTCTAAATAAGCAGGAAGTTCAGCCTTAACTTCTCTCATAGAAAACATCAAATCATATTAAATAAACTCTAACCTGAGCTGAGGAAACTTCAATTTCGGCATCACAGTTATTGCACTTAAGGTATTCTTGCGATCCCTGAGTAACTGTTTTTAGATCATAAATAAAGGTTGCAAAATAAGCAGTTCTTCTAACATGGTCCAAAGTTAAATCTAGGAGTGAATCAAATAACTAAAACACAAATTCCAGTACCTGGAATATTTTGTGTTTTCCTTACACAAATCCCACAAACCATGGGGCTTCCTATAACTCCTTCAAACCTCAAAGCAATTAGCCCATCCTCCTTCACTGATACCCTCAAACCAACAACTTGTAATGGCATATTGGCTCCAACGACTGAGAAGATATCAAAATCTGACAATACCTGTCATATTGACACCAAAATTTCAACATTTCTAGGCAGTGAAAAACCACAAAACAAATTGAATGATTTTGACAAGTAACTTGCCTTCTCTTCTTGCATATAGACATTGAATACCCTCATTCCTTTAGGTCCATTAGTGTTAATGATCTCTGCAAAATGAAGATCAACAAAATAGTCTCCAGGAGGAAGATTATTGAACCGGTATGAGAAGCTACCAATTCTTGCAGACCAATAAATGAAAGGACAATCTCCAGCCTCATTTATAGGCTCATTGGTCTGCATAACATTTCCTCCTTCAAAGTAATTATCCCCCAGAAATTTCATGCTAGAATCTGTTTCATTTAAGGCCTCTCCTCCAGCGTTTATAAACATCACAATTTCATCTGTAAATTGTATGAAATTTCAGGAAAAAGATTACTACCTTGATTGAATCATATACCATTAAGAACTACAAATATAAGTCAAAATTCATAATTTACTCATAAGTGTTAAATTAATCTGCAATATATATATATATATATATATATAAAATAAAAGCAGCTCAAAAAAGTTTGAATAAACTTCACCTATTTTCTTTTCTTTTCTTTTCTTATCTTTTCTCTTTTTGAAATATTTCAAACTAGTTCTGGAATGCTACTACATGTACTTTAAAAGATTTTAAAAAAAATCCAAATATAATTAAATCACGAGAAACTTTTGCTTTTTTGGCAAGCATATCAAGGAAAAAAAGAATTGTAATTTCTTTCTTTCACAGGACTTTATTATTGATTAAATAATTAGGAGTTTAACAAGATAAAATCATGAAATTTTACTTACCGGTGCAATTAGATTTGGAAAATCCGGATGGGATCAGCCTTGAATTAGAGTCACAAAGCATTAGATCAGCAAAAGATTCTTCTTCACCTTCATCCATGGCGGAGTTAGGGTTATCTAGATTCAAGGCAAGATCGCATTTTTCTGAGTCGAAACCCCTAGTAATAGAGAAATCGGGGAAATGGGTTTCTGGGTTTTGGAGAAAAGCGTTTAACTGAGCATTATCCATTGGGTGTGTTTGGTTGCCGAGAAAATTTTTGAGATTTGCTTGGAAAAGTCTGTAACGAGCAAGAGTGAAAGAAAGAAAGAAAAATAGAATGCGTTTGAAAATGGGATGTATTTGGAAAGGAAAATGTTCGAATTTGAATTCCTCTTTGTCGACCGTTGGGAGACCTTTTTACCGTTAAGGACCTTTTAGGTTTGCCAATAAGTTTTTGCAAAGCCCATTGGGCTTCCCTTTCTATACCCTCTACTTCTCTTAAAAAACAACCCCAAGTCTTAGGCTCTCTTTGGATGCTCGTTTGGCTTCAAGGAGGTGAGTTTTTTTTCTTGGCTTTTGTACGACTTCACCAGTCACCCCTTTGAATAACACACCTCCGATGCAATTAACTTATGTGGACACCAGTGGAAAACTAAATTTTCACTGGTTTAAAAGTGTCCAGTGAAATCCACTTGAGAGCTAATTCCATTTTTATCCCTCTTTCTTTTGTCTTTTGTATTTATAATTTTGTAATTTTATTTTTATTATTTTATCTTTATGGTATTTTAAAATTAAAATTTCATTTATAATTTATTATTTAAAACTTGATATTAATTTTATAATTTAATAAATTATTTGAATAAGATTTATTGAAGGAATTATTAATTTAAATATATTCTTTATTTGTTTTCATAACTATCGTTAATTTATTTTTAAAATATTTAGTTTAATTTTAGTAATTTTTAATTACTATTAGCTTTTTCAGAAAATGTTACAAAGTCCATTTTATATCAATTTAATTTAATATCACTAATTATGTTATTATATAATAATATATAAACTTTTTATTATGATAAATATATTTTTAATTATTCAAAAGATATATAAATATTTAACCTTAACAAAAATATGATTTTAATTTTTTTAAATTAATATTTTATTAAATAATTTTAAAAATTTCTAGTATATATAATTTGTACTCTAATGTCCTTAAAAGTCATTTTCTATTCCACCTCACCACTACACCTCCGTTTGAATCCAAACACACACTCCACCGCTGTTTTTAATCTCACCGCTACAATATTCAATCTCACCGCTACAGTATCCAATCTCACCGCTACAATAACTAATCTCACCACCACCGCTATTTTTAACCTCACTGGAGGTAAACACACTGCCCATCTAAATTAAGCCTTAAAATTTAAGTTACTGAATTAGATATAAAACTAGTCCTACTAAAATGTTAATGGACTGAGTCGAGATAGGTTAGGATCGGATTTAAATATGGTACGAACATATTTTATGTTTCTTTAAGTTTGATTTATCTAAAATTTAGATTTAAAATTTTACTTAAATTTGTCCATATTATCTTTAAAGAAAATGAAGAAATACATTATATTATTTTTAATTTTTAACTTTTAATTTAATAATTATATATTTTTTCATTCATTACAATTTTATATATAGATAGTCGAACGTTTTTTAGTGTTTACATTATAATATTATACATAACATATAAAAATAACATAATACAATATATTAAAAAAATTAGAAAACAGATCAAGTCTAATTTTTCTATTCAAACCCTTCCAAATTCTAAAAAAGTAATCTAACCCTTAAACGGGTTTACTATAACACAATAATGAAAAATCTATGTAAATATTATATTTATAAAAATTTGATATTAAAATCAAAGTAAATTTTGATGGAAGTAGTTAAGATAAAAAATTTAAAATTTAAGTGTCTTAAATTAAAATCCATAAACAATATTATTTTACTAAAAAAATATGAAAATGATAAAAACGCTCTTTTCTTAATATTTATTATTTTATAGAAAACAATTTTTAAATTGAGAAATTTAATATAAATGCAGATATAAAATTTCAAAAATTAGAGAGGGGAGAAAAACGTTGGGTAGGTGAATCAAAATTTTTATATTTTATGAACTTTTAATAAATTTTTAATCGAATCGGTTAAACTAATGAATTAATGGTCTGATTGGTTCAACTATTGATAAGATTCTAAAACCTTGATTCAAATTTGAGTTGAACAACTTAAATTATCAAGTGAGTGAAATTCAAAGTTTTTTAGTGGTTAATTAAATTAGCAAATGATCCTAATAGAATGAACTCAACAATTCTATCTTTATCTTGAAACAAATTCAACTTGGAAAAAAAAAACCTTCCAACCTGGAATATTGAATAAAGTTTGAATTAAACTCAAACTGATTACATTTCTTCAATATTCTCATCGGAGATAAATAGAGTGAAAAACAATAAGATATAACATGAATTTTAAGATAACATATAATGTGAGATTTTATTATAGTGGGATATTGTGAAATCTTTTTTAAATCAATAACTATATTTGAAGATAGAAATAAGGAAACTATAGTGATTTGATCAATTCACATCAAAAACTAAAAAATTGTAGTGATAAACTTGGAACCTGTTAAATTAGTTATCTCCTTTTTTAATATTGAAACCAGTTAAATTAGTTAAAAAATAAATTCATGTTTTTCAATGTAAATCTTACGTGACATGATCAACGGTGGATTAATATTTTTTTTTTCCTTTTTCTTTTATTCCAACAATTAATTTAAAAACATCCTATGAAATCCAATTATAATGGAGCACTTATCCTCCACAATGGTTTATGATAGTGTGACTTTTCATGAAAACCGACCCACATAAGCATTTTCAAATATCTACCCACTAAATTAAATATATGACAAACATATATAAGCTTAAGTAAAATATATAAAAGTTAAAATTCAAAGACGCGTATTTTAATAAATATAAATTCAAGATTTATAAAATAAAATCAAAGTAATACAAAGTATAAATAAATAAAGAATCGAAATAATCTGAATTAAAATTAACTCGTAATACTAAAATACTTTTATAGCAATATACACGTGATAAAAATTAAAAATTCACGCATAACAATTGTATATAATCAAATTTGATCCTAAGTATACAAGGACCCAAAATCTCAACTGTTACCAGCACTATCAAAAGTTTATTTGTTAAATCCAATCTTTTAATTAAATTAAAAAAAAAAAAGACAACTCATACCATTTTCATCTTAATTAAACAAATAATCTTATTAGGTAAAATAAATTCAATTTGGATTAATAGTTTGTCCATTAAATTAATGAAAGTTGAATGAAAATTTATCATTTGAAATATTTTAAATTTTATTAAGCTTATATAGAAATAATAAAATTGGAAAAAACAAACTTTTTTCATTTGCATTACAATATATAAAATATAAAATATTTAACATATATTTCAACACATTTGACATGTCCACCTATATTAATAGAATTTTCACCACACATATTTATATAGTTCAATAAAATTTATATTTGTTGGCTTATTATGTTGTGTTATATAATTTTTTTAAAGTTGTAATAGTATCAATATAATCCATCATTGCAAGTATTTCAAAGTTGTTATGATGTTAATCTTGTCATTCAACCAATGTTTTATTAGTAAAAACTTTATTTTATGTGATTTTCTTATCTCTATTCATTTTTTTATACAAATGATATATATATATATATAAAATTACAATTTAAAAAAATTATGGTAATAGATAAATAATGCCATCAAAAGATGGATCATTCGACGTTCGGGACCTTCTCGTCCCAAAGTTGTGTGGCTTTCTGCTCCCCTTCGGTGTAACACCCTATACCCGGCTCGATTTATTGGATCCGAATATAGGATGCTACCAGATTTAAACACTTGAAAAAAAATTTAAAATGGGCGAATAATTTATTGAATGTTCTTGTTACCTATTTATTTTTATTCTAAGTCAAACATTCTAAAGGTAAACGTTTGTTTGATTACAACTAATTCTCAATGATAGTATAAGATAATATTACTTAAAACTTTATTAAAATAGACTCGATCGTGGTGTATAATACTATTTTCCATTTGAAACATATTCTCAAAAGTGCTTCTTTGTATGCATAATATTGCTTTACAATCATCTACTTTGATGCATTCCTGGCTTGATCCCCTTTGGCGAACTAGTTCAATCCCAATAACATGCATTGCAAATAAACACCCATAAATTCAACGGAACCTAATGAGTTTCAACCAGTATTACCTTTTAATGTTATTGTTGGAATCCTTGACTTTAAGACTCTTGACTTTCATTTAGACCTTGGCAGATACATTTTTGATTCCTAGTTGGTGAATTACCATACGCCAATCTCTACACTTAACCATCTTTTACACATTTCACCCAATTGGTGGATCAAAAACTTCACCCTATATTCCAAATCATATTACACAATTTCTTTGCAGATAGTAGTTGAATGCACTTCATAAAATGATACCCAACGGATACTACTCTTGACGGATTCTTTTATTGGATCTAGTAATTATCAGAACACTAGTTATATTGTATTTTCAAATCAGTCCAGACAACCAAACTTACTTAAAAGAATATAACATTTTAATTCAAGCAACAGAATCCTAGATGACTTCAATACAAAACTTAAGAAATTTCGAGTTTGGCGGACACTTGCACCACCAATATTCCATATACACAAAGTTCCCTGACATGGCAGATCATTATGGTGGAATCATTAAACGGGTACACTGTCGAGAACTCTTTCAGATAATGCCTCACAGACATGCCTAGGTCTTGCACAAGGGTGGAATATCAACTCATCATTTAGAGTTGCAAAATTCACAATACAAACCTTCCAGAAAACTTGCCACAAGTATTCCCTAGATTACTCCGCCACTAAGGCTTTATGAATAATACGCCAAGAGGGTTTTACAAAGAGTCCGCTGTAAAGGCTTTATAGAGAGTTTGCCACAAAGGCTTTACAGAATATTCGCCACAGAGGCAAGGGCGAAGCTAGAACAATTTTTTAAGGGGGGCCGGATAAAATTTTAATTTTTTATAGTTTATATATTTATAATTTGTAAAGGATTGAATTGAATTTTTATAATTTTAGGGGGGGCAAAGTGCAATTTTACCTTTACTAATTTAAAATTTTTAAAAAATTCAAAGGGCCTAAATAGTAATTTTACATTTTAGGGGGATCAGGGCCCATGCCAGCCCCCTTACCTTCGCCCCTACACAGAAGCTTGGTTTGGTTTGCCATCAAGGCACCACACCAAATGTTAGTTTGACGATATGGATTTGCCTAAACTCAGCATAACTTAAGGTTTGCCCATCATCGCCCCTAGGACATGCAAAAACCCTAGTAGACAAATGCAACTCATCCGCCATTTCTAGAATATGCCATGGCCATGGTCTTTCCACATAATTGTCTCACTGGCCTTCGTGTTTACTGTCTCGACGGACAACATACTCACCATAATGGGCTTCGTGTTTACTGTCCCAATGGACATCATCCAAGTACCACTACGGGGTCCGTTATTGTATCACATGCTTTCCCGACACTCCGCCTGAACCCCCTTAACGCCAACATACATTATCATGCATCACTCAAATGATATAATGGATGCATCTACATAGATTTCACTCATAATCTTAATAGATTCATGCTTCTTAACATATAACTTCCCATGTATGCTTACCACACATTGTCATATCCATTCAATCATCATACACTTTAGAGCGTACACACGAATGCTTCACAGAGAATATATAACCATACATACACACAATAACTTCTAAAGAAGATCTACGCATCGACCATACAAGGAATCATTATAATATAGTGTACAGAAGTCAAGTTTAAAGACTCACCAGAGACCAACCTTAACCTCGACTTGGAGCTTCCATTTCAAATGTTCAACCCAAACCAGCAGTAACAACTGCTTAAAATATTAAAAGATTTTCATTATAATTGTAACACCTCACACCCGTATTCACCGTCAAAATAGGGTTACAGAGCATTACCGGACTATCAACACCTTTAAACATACATTTCATTTACAGTTTATCAATTCAAATACAATTCAATCACAATCAATCATAGTGTCCCTTAAACAAGCCTACGAGGCCTTAATCATGCATTAGTAGTAATTTGAGACTAAACCAATAATTCAGAACAAATTTACTTAGAAAAATTTTCTTAAAATGGGGGACACACACCTGTGTGGCCAGACCGTGTGTCTCACACAGCCACTAGATGTAACAGTCCGGTTTAAACTATAGTCAGAACAGTGGTTTCTGAACCACAAATCTGAGTTAGAATAATATTTTTATATTATTTTTCGTGCTTCTGATATGTGAATTAGTATGTGTGAAATTTCTATGAGTTAATTTGTCCGTTTGTATGCTCAATTTGAGGAAATGATTAAATTGCATTGAATGCACAAATTACATGTTTTATGAAAAGACATCTATTTGAGATGGCTTTTAAATGGGGAGGCCTTATGAGGCAATTAAACCATTTTCAAGATAGTGGATGACTAATGGACGGTTTTGGACATAAAACATATGGTTTTCTAATTATTTCTACTAAGGTCATTTTAGTAAAATGGATATTAATATGTTTATAATAAAACAAACAAATTAAAAGATGAATATTATCATCTTATTTTGGACAGAAATACCAAAGAAGAAGGAAAGAAAAAGAAGATAGGTTTCGGCTAGCTTTTAATTCAAATTCAAGGTATGTTTTTAATCGGTTTTTGATAATTTCTACGTTTTTGCAATTGTTGCTTCGAGAACTACAAAACCCATGTCTTAATTTTGAGAATTGATGATGTTTTTGAAATGAGTCATTGATGAAATCATGAGTTTTATGATGTTTGAGGATGAATTATGAAAGATATATGTTTGATTAACATAGTTCGTCTTTGAGTTTTTGATGAATTTGAGTATTTTGGATGTAATTGAGAAAATGATTATTTGAGGGACTAAATTGTGAAATAAATGAAATGTATGGATTGATATGATCATAGTGTATATTCGGCCAAGCATGGATATAAGCAAATTTGGTGTATTTTGTGATTTTGTGAAATAGGGACTAAAATGTCAAAATGTGAAAATGTGAGGGCTAATTTGTAAATTGCCGTAAAAATGTGTTTTTGGATTGAATTGGATGAATTAGTGAATACAAGGGTTAAATTTGAATATGTATAGATCAAGAACTAAAGAAAACGAACTTAGATCGCGAGAAATCGAAAGTAATCGAGTAGCCGTATCTGTTTCCGTTAAACCGAACTTGAGGTAAGTCGATATACAAATAAATGTATTTGAATTGAACTATTTATGTATATATGAAATTTGAATTGCTATGAATATCCATTGAGATGAAATGCATGTGAAACTCGAGTTTACAAATAAGTCGACAAGTTGTTAAAGTCCGAGAAGTCTCGTATGAACCTAAGAATAGATAGGACTGCATATGTCATGGCATAGGTGTCCGATATGTGATATCATGTAAGACCACGTCTAAGACGTTGGCATTAATTCGAGGTTTCATGTAAGACCACGTCTGGGACGTTGGCTTTGATACTAGATTTACGTGTAAGACCATGTCTGGGACATTGGCATCGTATTGATTCATGTAAGACCCTGTCTAGGACAGTGGCATCGATATTTAGTTACATGTAAGACCACGTCTGGGACGTTGGCATTGTACGACTATTCCGAGTATCCTATTAGATTTTCGATGGTTCAACGGGCAAATCTGAGAAATGAATGATTATATGTGAAATCCATCCGTTTCAGGTATGTCCGAAGTATATGCTTTGAATAAGCATAAGAGGTAAGTTAACATGTACATTGACGCTATGAACAAAGTGTTATATGTGTATGTTTGATAGTTGAGCAAAAGAGATGCTTGAGATAAAGATGTGTTGTTAAGCCATGGCAAACCAATTGAACCAAGAGAAGCTTATGTGTGTGGAATGATGATATACTTATGAACTTGAATTTCCATGTTTATAATTGAATATATGTTAAGTTATTTGTGTATGGCTTACTAAGCTTTTGGAAAGATTACTTTGTGTGTATTTGTTCTGTTTTATAGATCGTCAAAGCTACTAAAGGCTCGGGACCGTCGAGGATCATCGTCACACTACCTAAGCTCATTTTGGTACCTTTTGGACATGTATATATTAAGTATGGCATGTATAGGCTAGTCATTTTAGAACATGTTTGTGATGTGCAAATAGCCATGTGATATGGCTAGATAAATGTTGGTAATATGCATGAGTGATTATAGTATATGATGCATGTTTTGGTATGGCTTGATGGTAATGAAATGGCCTTATGAATAGTGAGCTTTATGATGCAAAGTTAGTATATTATTGATGATAAGATGTGGATGTATCATGTTTAGTTGTATATGTATTTTAGTTGTGCAAATTGGTAGACACGTTGGCATGATTAGAGATGAGATTGAATGGGATGATATTTTGATCTTTTGACATGATTTTGGTTGCCAATTGTGTATGGAATAATGCTTGTATGAGTTTTTAGGAATGACCCAAGTGTGGGTGGCATTTTGGCCTTGAAAATGGCTTATATTTGCCCACACGATTGAGCACACGGGCGTATGGCTCGACCGTGTCCCTCGTGGTTGTAATTCAAAACAAGTCAGGATCGACCACCAGCTGGACACATGGGCGTGTGACTGGCCGTGTGGTGCAATTCAGGATCGACCACGAGATTGTCCACAGCTGTGTGGACAAGTCAGTATGTATGCCCTGTTTTGACACGGCTTGGACACGGGCGTGTCTGAGGCCGTGGGAGGCACACGGCCTGCCCACACGGGCGTGTGACCTCTGTAACTTAGAAAAAATTTAAATTTTCGAGAATTTTTGTATGTGTTTGGTTTAGTCCCGACCCTATTCTAAAGCATGATTAAGGTCATGTTGACCTATTAAAGGGACTCTTTGATTGCATTTGATGAATTATATCATGAAATGTCTGTAAAAGATTCCGTTTGTCCGGTAATGCCTCTTAACCTTAATCTGGCGACAGATACGGGTTAGGAGTGTTACACTAGACACGCTCGTGTCACCGGCCGTGTGAAAACAAAGGGTACATACTGACTTGGGTCACACAGCTAATCACACACTAGTGTGTCCAGGCCGTGTGCCCTTCGAAGTGGCCACACACACCCGTGTGCCAAGCCGTGTGTTAGGCCGTGCCAAACCTATAGGGTATACTGACTTATGCAACACGGCCAAGTTACATGCCCGTGTGCTAGGCCGTGTGCCAATTAGGGGGGTATACTGACTTGTGCCACACGGTCGATCACACGTTCGTGTGTGAGGCCGTGTGGAGCATACTGACTCGCTTCCAATTGCAACACCAAGGAACACATGGCCGTGTACTATGACAGTGTGTCACACACGGTTGAGTCACACGCCCGTGTACTCTGCCCGTTTGGACGAAAATAGGCTAGTTACAAGCCACCTTTCTCACCCAAAGAAAACACACCTATACAAGTGTAAAAGATGCCATTTCCATATAGAATTAAACAGCCAAATCAATCTCAAATCATCACATTATAGACCATTTCAATACCAATTTGTTCAAAGCTTATACCACAATCATTTACTTAACTAAATGACATATCAAACAACAAGATTCATAAGCCAAAATTCACATATATATCATATGCTAAATCAACATACTTTATTAACCAATTTGGCATTCAAATACCAAACCAAAACCAAGCACATTTCAAGCTATTACACAACACATACCAAATGGCCATTTGAATATCTTAGAACATCATTAAGTTTACCAAAATAACCATAGCCTGTACTTATCAAACCTTACATCATTATCAAGCCAAATCTCATGACTAAATACACATCAAGCACATATGCATCAATCACCAAAATTACTTATACTCAACAAATAACAACAAAACCTATACATGCCATATAACCAATATCACGAAGCTTATATGTACCAAACCATAGCTGGATAGTGTGATATGATCTCCGATAACTTCCAACCCGAGCGAGCCTTCGAATCACTATAAACATAGAAAAGATAACAAAGTAAGCTATAAAGCTTAGTAAGCTCGTATGATAATAGCTCATCACATCAAATAAACACATTTTAAGCCATTATAAATACTATAATATAATTTGTACAATTCCACCTTTATGTCATGTGTCCGTTCACATAGTTAACCAAGAATTTCATAGGTTTAATCATTTCAATGCTTACATGGTTTGAATACATCTTGTCAAGTCATTCACATTTACATAAGCATAAGCAAATAGAAATAGACTATATTCAATTCGATAGCCATCACATTTATATATATATATATATATATATATTCAATTGAACCATATGAATTCTCATAATTTTCCACTTACTCATCATATGAAATTCACTCTTAACACTTACTTGTCAATTTCTATTACGAGTACCTTGACTGAGTCATACCATTACTTGTAACCACATTTCGTCAACATTTCCCGTTGAATGATTTAGAATACTAAAGGATACTTTGAAATCTCGTACACACAGTACCATACCAATGCCATATCCCAGATATGGTCTTACATGTAATCTCGTGTCGATGCCAATAGCCCAACTATGGTCTTACACGAAGTCTCATTTTGATATCATATCCCAGATATGGTCTTACACGTAATCTCAGTAACCCTAATGTCATGACATTTGTATCCTATCTATTCTTAAGGTCCAACTGGAACATTCACTGTATCAAATATCTGTCAGTCATTCCGTAGTATCGTACTCAATAGCATTCACATTCCATTTCAATAATATAGCATTTGCCAAAATTCTATCAATTAAGCATTTATACATGTATAATTTAATGCTTATTAAACATACGAACTTACCTCGTTCGCTGTAACGACGAACTAGGTTGACTAATCCGATACTTTGTTTTCCCCTGTTCTAGCTCCAAATCTCGTTTATCTCAATCTATATAATATCAAATTTTACTTATTTAATCATCATTTCATTCAATTTAGCACAATTTACACATTTTGGCAAAATTACATTTTTGCCCCTATTATTTCACATTTTTGCAATTTAGTCCTTATCACATAAAATCACAAATTTATGAAATTCCCAATAGACCCATGCTAGCCGGATTACCATAATGCCCCTAACAGCCCAAAATTTTCATTTATTTCACATTTTAACCACTAACTTTACACTTTTCTCAATTTAATCCTATTTTGCATTTTTACTAAAAATCACTTTATAAAACTTGTATAATTCACAACAAACTTTCATAATCTATCATCAAACATCAAAACACGTATGTATTCATCAATGGCATCGTTCAAAATCTTTAACAATTTTTCAAATTAGTCCCTGGGCTAGCTAGTACTAGCTACAACGATCTCAAAAACTTAGAAATAATTAAAAACGGGACAAAAATGGACTTACATGGCACACAAATTTGTTTGGCCGAATATTCAAGCTCCCATGGCTATTTTTCTTTAGCAAATTTTGGCTAGAAGATGAATGAATAGAAAAATGGCCTTTTGTTTTATTAATTATAACATTATTAACTAATTTACTATATTAACCTTATAATAAAACCATTAAAACATACATAATAATGCCCATAAATGTCCACTCACATTTATAATGGTCTAATTACCACTTAAGGACCTTAACTTTAAGGTTCTATATCTATTTAATACCTTTAGCTAATAGAACAACACTTTTGCATTTTACGCGATTTAGTCCTTTTTACCTAATTGAGCATTTAAACGGTAAAATTTCTTTACGAAACTTTCACGTAATTAATATATCATACTGTAAACCTTATTAAAATAACAAAATAAATATTTTGACTTCGGATTTGTGATCCCGAAATCACTGTTTCGATTTGACCCAAAAACGGGTTGTTACAATAATCCCTATTACAAACATTTTTACTAACGTTTCAATTACATGCGACCCCCAAGCAAGGCCTTCCTGTAACACCTTTACTTCTATAATTGTAACGTGCAAAGCTGTAAAACTTACCAGAAGGCTGAATCATCTACTCATTAAACAAGATCTTAATTTGATCTTAACAAAAAAGAAGAAGAAGAAGAAGAAGAAGAAGAAGAAGAAGAAGAAGAAGAGATTGTTGAGATTAGAAAGGATATCCTGAACATTAAGTAGATAGAAAACCATCTAAAATGTCCCATTCCCATAGATATACTATTGGCCCCCCTAATTTCCCTACCAAATCCAAGGTAGGTAAAAGAAAATCTGGCGAAGGTTTACCTTACTGTTAACTTTTCATGGGGAGGGTCAAATCAATCCAATTGACTCTTGTTGGGGAATGGTCAACCATATTTTTGTGATGATTTATTTAGTTGGCTTTCTAAACACTACTTAAGTTTACCTTTCAAAATTAATTATTAGAAATCAAAACCTTGGAAAATTGTTGAAAGATTTGGAGAGAAATTTTGATCCTATGAAAATAAATCCCATAATTGTCGCCCTCTTCAAAACCAGCCAATGGTGCATTTGCTAATGACCATTGGGAAAATCACAACTTAAAACTTCCTAATGTACAAAATCTATGTTTTACATATTCTCACCTTAACCTCGAAAATTTTATAAATCTTACAATTTAATCTTTAAATCACTACTCATTAATTAAAACATAATAATTACCCCAATCAATCACTTATTAATAACCCGCAACTTAACCAAAAGCCATTCATATAAATCTCTCAATTTAACTTCTTAAAATAATTCAATTCATAATTCTGACTCAAAAATTAAATTTCAATTCTCAATAAAAAAACCCCGAAACATTACACTAAAAGACCCAACACACCAACTAATAACAACTGACAATAGCTTCAAGCTCATAGGTTTCAACATACAAATATACAGGTCGTACACAGAGGCCCCCCTTAAAATGAAAAATTGCTATTTAGGTCTTTAATTTAAAAAAAAAAAGTTTAAATAGTAAAGGTAAAATTTCACTTTGGCCCCCTAAAATTATAAAAATTCAATTTAATCATTTAAAAATTATAAAGATATAGACTACAAAAAATTAAAATTACATTCATTCCCTAAAAAATTATTCTGACTTCACCCCTGATCATCCATAAAGTAAGGTCTAACACTATCATTGCCTTTTCCAACTTACACTCTACCGCAGCTAAGGCTGGTAGGCAAGAACAAGGAGAATGGGCCAATCTCTATGCACTTTTTGGCTCCAAGCCAACTCCTTAATAAGATATAAGTCTAGATAATTCTACTATTTGATCATTCTACCCAATTCCCCTTTCTAATATATATTTTTTTTTCACTTCCTTTAATTTTTCATTGATTTGAGTACTGAAAATCATCTGGAATCCAAACTCCATAATTAACTTTCTCGTCATAGAAGCGAATTTTAAAACCCAACTATTTTAGAATTAGTCCAGCCCCATTTGCAAAGGAGTAATAGTATGCATGAATTATCAAATCTAATTATTTCTAGAATCTTGAATGGGAGAATACATATGTTGCTAGAATCTTAGTTATGTTAACTTAAAAGATACCTTATCATTGTGCGGATGGAATAGATTTTTTAAAAAATCCCAAATTAATTAATAAAAAATTCAATATTGAGGAATATTTAGAAAGCAGCTTGATAAACAAATCCAAAGGAGCAATTCTTTTTTTCTTTAAGATTGAAGTTGATATGATTAGAGTGTGGTTTATTTGTCTCATTTAGATTACCCCAAAAAGCATATGAAACCCAATGGTGAAGTTTGAAGAAAAGACAGAATCTTAATAACCGAACTTTCATTTATGCTCAACTTAACTTTTTCTACCTTGTTTATTGTGATTTAAAATAATAGAGAACAAACACATCCCTTTATAACCCCCAACTAATTTATTAATACATATTCCAAAAAATGTTAGTCCATCGGCCTTCTATTTTTTATTAATTTAAAACCAAATAATTTATTATAATATAAAGAAAGAGGTGTGGGATGGCCACCACATTTTGGTGCATATCCTCGACAAAAGTAACACTACATTTGTGTCCATTCAAGCATTCATCACTATGACTTTGAATATTGATTTTCCCATACACGTTGACGTCAATTGGTCCAGATTTTACAATAACATTTTATTTATAATTGGAAATTACTCTTCTTTTTTTTTTTTTTTTGTTTTTCCCTTCTTTAACCCCAATATCAACCTCGTTTCATTCACTTTAAACTTACTACATGGCAACAATATATTAAGTAACAACAAAACCACACCAAAAACATGACTTAACATAACGATTAAAAAATAATATAAATACAAATGAACTTATATTTATTTAAAATTTATATTCAACTTATGATGCAAAAATAAAATAAATGTGACACAAAATATATTAATAACCAAATTTAGACACTAATCTCAAAAATTTGTTAATATGGTAATATACATATTTAAGTTTTTGCAAGTTGGAGACATCAATCTCCAATATATATATATATATATATATTTACATTTTTGGCATTTTTTATGATTAATATTTTCACAGTTGATTCATATAGATCATATATGTTAAGTTTAATGTAAATTAAAAAAATTATATTATTTATTTTATGTAATATACTTTTAACCGTTTAATAAATATTAATATCGTACTATAAGTTAATATGATAGTAACAAGGATGAAACCAGAAACTTCGTTAAAAGATGATGAGATAAAATCTTAGAATTTTGAATGACAAAAAAGATTTAAAATAAAAATTCAATACTTGAGGGAGATTGGAGATTGTTTACTAATATTTTCATTCTGTCTCTGGAAAACTTATTTGTATGAAAGATATAATTATATCGATAAATTTAACAATTAGATCGTAAAAATATTGATATAAGTGGATAAATTCCTATCAATAGAAAAAATAATAAAAAGAATTGAAAGCATCTCAAGTTCTGGATTCCACTTTGGAATAGTGGAGGGCAAGGAAAAGGTAGGAAGGCATCAGCCGGCTTGTTATCATTGATACCATGTTTGTATTGTAGGACAAGTTCAAAGTTTCCATTGCATTTATCTAATTATTAATTTGGGAGTCTATAACTGCCATTTTCATTGCAATTTCATGAAAAGATAAATACCCAAAAAACAGGCTTCTTTGTTTTTTTTCACTTTATGGTTGATTAAATATTTTGTTATTTATTTATTTATTTATGAAAAGGACTTTTATAAGTTCGGTTTTTGTAATTGCTGAGTTTTGCTTCTATGTTTTGGTCTGTTTCTATCATCTCTTTTAACTCTTCTTATCCACAAAAGAATATTTTGATGACTTTTTTGTTTTTTCATGCTTAAAATAATTAAAATTAACATGTTTAAAAATTGAACTCATGTTTAATAGATTTATGAATAAATTCTTTATCATTATACCAATAATAATTCTTATGTAAATAAAAAAAAACTTTTAACACCAAATTTTTACTCTCACTAAATTAGTGTATATAGATAATGTCACTAATTACGTTAATATCACAAGTCAACTCGAGATTTAATTTTTTAAAAGTTAAACTTTAATATTAAATTTTCCTTTCACTAACTTGATAACTTTTTGACAAATTATAAAAATTAGTAAAACCTTAATAAATAACTGAAGTGCATTTAATTTTATTAATATAATTATTTACCTATTTCAACTTTTATTTACTCACAAGTTAAACTATTTTTTATTTTTATTTCTATTGGAGTGCATGTTCTTTTTTTAATCTCTAGTGTTGAAAAAAGTAAATAATAAAAAAAATTCAAATTGTCATTCATTGTGGCAATTTGGTGTCAAACTCTGATAGGTTATGGTTCAAAATAAGCTTTTTTGGTAAATATTTTTTTAGACTCAACTATATAATTATAATTAGTCACTAAATTATGAACAAATCTTTATTTTGGTTACTTAATTAAAAAAAGTTACAATTTGATTATTAATGTTTTCGAAATTATTTTTTATTACTCGACTAACACTTTTTTAGTTGGTATAATCACAATTTTAGTCCTTAATTTTTTTATATTTTCTTTCAATTCAACATTGATTATAAATCAAATGAAAAAAAATTGAAATCCTTTCTAAAATTTTAGAAAATTCTAAAAAATTAAAAATTAAATAAAAGTAGATAAAAAATTTAAATAGATAAAGTTAGAGAAAATAAGAAAAAATTGTTTTTAAACCCTCTAAATTTTCTCTTTGTATTATCTATATAGTAATATTCAATACTCATTCTTTAAAAAAAATAAAAAAAATTAAAGGTCTATTTTGAAATAAAAGGAAAAAATACATGTAATGTAAGAAAAAAAAATCATAGTTAATACAAAATTAGAAGCGTGATAATTAATACAATTTAAAATTAATAAGTTTAATCTATCAAAAAAAAAGTTTAAATAAAAATTGAAGTAATTTATATATTTTCATGAAACACCTATTTTCACCTTGGATTTATTTTAAAAAAATAACATTACCTCTATTTACTCAAAAAAAAAAAAGTTTGTTTTATATTATATATTAAATATTTTAATAGTGATAACTCAGACCTATAATAATTAAAAATCATTTTCATAAAAAATTATAATTAGAAATTCTTGTAGTAATTCAAAGTTAAAATTTATATATATTGTTGGAGATTTTGAGTGGAGAAGATAGATCTGGAGACGATATTGAATTAAATAGTAGATTTTGAGACGCGGGTGATGTTTTTCAAAGAGAACTATTTGCCCCCGCACAAAGTTACTGGAGGGTTAAGACAAAGGTCCTCCCAGGATACAACAAAACTTTTGAATTTCTTTTGATTAGCAAAATCGATGAATTCCTTAACTATTGCTCTAATTTCTGAAATTGAATTGATTGTAATATATTTGTGAGCACCATAAACATTCTATTTATATACACTCAACGGACACTATTTTGAAGAGTCATAACCCTTTACATTTGATTTCCATTGGACATACATACTAGAAAAACATGTTCCATGAAATGAAATGTATCCTTTGAATAAATCATCATTTTCTAATAAGTGTTCATGAATAATTATGAATTTACAACCTACAATTTCCAACAATCCCCCACTAGATTGTTAATTCCAGAAAATAAGTACACAACAATTATGCATAAAGAAGGGTGTCGCAGATTGAACTTTCCTTTAGTGCAAACTCCTCAAAGTATCAACAAAGTGAATGGTGACTAGTCACTTGAACCATCACTCTTAAAGTCAATACCGGGAAAATTTCACACATAACAGTAAAATATTAGAGTAAGAGTTTATTTGCTTTAGCATCGTTATGGTCATCTGCTAATCCCGTTTTATGAACATGTATGAGAGAAAACCATAAAGAAACTCTTGTTGAAACGACACCACTTCATGTCCATATATGTGGATTTCATGACAATTAATGTATATCCATTAATAGTAAAACTCATCCTCCTAAAACATAAACACTAAATCCTGATTCTTAGTGCACGTTGTCATTCGATAACTCGTTATTACCCTTTGAACCTCAAAACTAACTTTTGTCTAGAACAAGGTAGGGTTTCCATTGTCAATGACGCGATTAAAATGGTTTTAATCCCATCTTAGTGGTGGTACTCTTAATCAAATCCATTGACAAACCTTTTGTCAATGGATCTGCTAAATTGTCAATTAACTTAACATAGGTAACAGTTATTACACCTTCCCTAATCAATTGTCTCACATATTCATGTATCAAACTTATATGCCTAAACTTTCCATTGTACAGCTTATTGTACGCTCAAGACATGGTGGATTCACTATCACAATATACAGAAATGTCGAACCTACGCTGTGGACACAACTTTATATCTAGCAAGAGATCTCTTAGCCATTCCGCTTCTTTGCCAGTAGCCGTGTGACACCCCTTACCCGTGTTTAACGCCGGAACAGGGTAAGAGGCGTTACCTAACTCAAACACATACTAACATACATTTCCGAGTCATAAAAGTTCGTTCAAATTTAAAACTTTTCAAACTTCCTTACAAAGTCCTTAATATGGGCCTCATATGGTTTGGTACTAAACCAGACACTTTAGAAAAATTTTGGAAAATTTCACTAAAAACAGGGGCACACACCAGTGTGGCAAGGGACACGCCCGTGTGGGTAGACCGTATGGTCACACACGCCTATGTCCCTAGCCGTGTGGATTTATTTTTCAATTCGAACCTACAGGGGTTTTCACACGGCCTGGCACACCCCATGCCTATGGCCCATGTCCCTCACCCGGCCATGACACGCCCTTGTCTCTCTGCCCGTGTGTAAAACCCTTGACATTCTGTTTCTGATGTCATCAAACCAATAAGGTCACGTGGCCAAGGCACACGCCCGTGTCCTTAGGCCCTGTGGCGAATTAAATTCCTAAATTCAAGTGCAAACCTCACACGGCCTGGGCACATGCCCATGTCCTATGGCCTTTTCTTCCACATGGTTGAGACACACGGCCGTGCCTCAACCCCTGTGGTTTCTACTAGGCATTCTGTTTTGCCAACTTAGGGTGCAAGGGGACACACGGCCCCATGGGGCAGACCGTGCGTCACGTACGGCCTAGACACACGCCCATGTGTCTACCCGTGTGGACAATAACAAGGCTATTTACCAAGCCCTTTTTGCCACCCTTACTTGCACCAAAATGAGCTACAGAAAATCATTATTTTCATATATCAATAATGAGTATTAGCCATCAACTATGGCCTTATACAAAAAGGATTCATCTTCAAAACAAGCCAACACATTTGGCCAAAACAATATGACACTTGATAAAAGACTAAGTCCTTATACATGCCGTACTCAAAATGCTAAATCTAACTATACCAAATGTTTAGATTGATAGTGTGTTTGATGCCTCTGACGTCCGTTGATCCCCGAGCTAATTTGGCGGCACTATAAGAAAATGAAAAGAAAAGGGAGTAAGCATAAAGCTTAGCAAGTCGTATATAAATAATTAAAAACAATTACCATGTATTATCATACTCATAGCATATCATAAACTTACTCTAAATTCTCAAATAATTAAAGGCATAACTTACTCATTTTCATCCCTACTAATCATACAATATAAACTGAGCTCATTTCTCATGAATTTCATATAGGTACCTATATCACTTACAACATAATCGTAACTTTTCTCACTTTTAACACAACTTTAAATTTCTCATTGAACCTGTTGGAATACCAAAAGATACCCGACAAGCCTCACACAAGAGGGTAAAATGCCGATGCCATGTCCCAGACATGGTTTTACACTGGCTCATGTGTCGAGGGCGATGCCATGTCCCAGACATGGTCTTACACTAGTACACATATCATCGCTGCTGCCATGTTCCGGACATGATCGTACGGTCACACACGCCCATGTCCCTAGCCGTGTGGATTTATTTTTCAATTCGAACCTACAGGGGTTTTCACACTGCCTGGCACACGCCCGTGCCCATGGCCCATGTCCCTCACACGGCCATGACACGCCCGTGTCTCCCCTCGTGTGTAAAAACCTTGACATTCTGTTTCTAACGTCATCAACCCAATAAGGTTACACGGCCAAGGCACACGCCCGTGTCCTTAGGCCGTGTGGCGAATTAAATTCCTAAATTCAAGTGCATACTTCACACGGCCTGGGCACATGCTGAAACACCCCACACCCGGCCCACGAGCCTGAACCGGATCTGGTATGTTCATTAAGAAAATCGGTTTCAAAGTTCTTTGTTACTTAGAGAAAATTTGTGTAATTTTTTGAAAAATATTGTTTTGGGTTGGGCTTAGATCGAAACCCACTTATTTACTTAGAAATCATTTAATTACGATGACAAAACAGTTTAGGGTTTATTTTTAAATAAATAATTCTTAAGTTGAACTTTAATCAAAAATAGTTCGTAACATAGTAAATTAAAAGTTTAAATAGAAATAAAGAAATCCTACTTGGGCCTCATGGCCTTATTACATCAATCAAAACCCAAAATAAAATTTAAGTACTGAGTAAAATAAAAGCCCAAGTTTTTAAATTTCTCCTTGCGATGCATGGCCACCTTTAGCTCCTGCCGACCCGGTCCATTACTGCTCATCACCTGAAAAAAATATTTCCCCAACGGGGTGAGTCAACCAGACTCAATGTGTACGTGGCACTAAATCGTAATAGAATCAGGCATACAATACATTCAATCATAAAATACAAGTTATGATGCATTCCCAAACCCAAACCTAATTGTCCATCCGCTACACACCCCCGTACCTGCCAAACACACCGTGGGGACTACTAAGTCGACCCTCCTTCCGCTACACACCAATTTGCGGGCTTAAGGCTCCGCATCTGTGGTTTTAGGAAACCACTTTTCAGATTACTGTGGTCGTAAGTCACCACTTTTCAGATTACTGTGGTCTTAAATCACCACTTTTCACTTCCCCCTTCAATATACAACCATATGCCCCATAAACATTAATATGCATAATATACCATAGTTCACATTCTTATCATATTCTCATGTTATGAATAACATATTTCATATTCCTAGTAGAAGTAGGAAACGTACCTGAGTACTTAGTACCTTAACATGGTACCTTAGCCATGCTCATATTTTCATTAACATATATTTTAATACATGCAACCATAATTCATATTACAAAGTAGTGTGGAGTACACACCTGATTCGCTTAATGAAGTCCTCGAAAATCCCGAAGAGAACCGATTACAGATTTACATCTCAAATCCTACATAAGTTAATCACTTACTATTTAAAAGACCATTCGGCCATTTTTCCAAATACAACTAGGATTTGTATTACTTACCTTGTAACTGAATTGATTTTAAGAATCAAGGGCCGGATTTTTGTATTCCTCCCTTGTGAATTCGGCTAAACACTATATTACTCCACAGGTTAGTTTTCGGCTTCTGATAATAAATCTAAATATTTAAAATAGCCTTGGCCGAATATCTTAAACACATACCTTCTGATTTCAAATCCCGAAAAGTAACCCTTGGCTATGGAGATGTTGAAATCCCTACACACATATGTTAGATCTGATTTCTATATCACTTAATAATCTTAAATCAATTGGCCTCTGGCCTAAGCCATGCTTTTCTTACCTTAAATCCTTAGATCTGAAATCCCAGAATTCCTCCTTTAATATTCGGCCAAAAGACAACCAAAAGAATCAGTTCCCAAATCTTGGTTGAAAGAGAATAAACAACAAGAATCCATTATTCTTACCTTATCACCACAGTCGACGGCACCCTTGATTGAAGCCATAGAGATTCGGCTATGAAGACTTAAACAGTAATCAAAGAGGTTTCAGCTTGACAGTAGAAGAGAAAAGAAGAAGAAAAGAGGAGAAGAAAATTCGGCAGAGAGAGTTTGCCAGGAAATTTTCGGCAGAGCAGAGAAAGAAACAAACTGATGAGTAGCCCTCCTTCCTTCCTTTTATAGGCAAAATTATCAGCTAAGGAGTCCCTTACTTGGCCACCACTCCTCTATCTGATAACTTTATCTTTTTAATATGATAAATAAAAGGATTTAATCCAGTATTTATCTCTTCTAAATAATCCAATTTAAAAATCTAAAAAAAATCCCTTATTTATCACTTAATAGCCGAATTTTAAAGAGGATAAACCTCTTTTTTTCTAGATGCCTTGCCGTCCACTCCTTGTGCTTCTGGAAACAAAAATAAAACTTTCTTTATTTGCTTCCCAAGTGACTCGAACTCAGGCCCAACACCCTTGCATGTGGCGCCATTTCCAGAGGCCCTAAGTGGCATCTTCAGGCCACTTTTCCAAGCCTGTTTGTGTGTCAAATTTCTCCAACCTTTTCTTTTAAGGCCTCATTGCCCTAATTTCCTATTTTAAACTTTAAAATTTGACATTTCTAGGTCATTTCCAAGTTTCCTAAAATTTTCGATCGGCTCTGTAAACTTGCCATTTTCTTACATTTCCAAGTTTCCAGAAATGTTCACTTTCCATTTTTGAATCATTTCCTTACATTTCCTAGTTTCCAAAAATGTTCATGTCTATGCATTTCTAGGTTTCCAAAAATGTTCATGTCCATGCATTTCCAGGTTTCCAAAAATGTTCATTTCCAATTCATTTTCATACATTTCTGAGTTTCTAAAAATATCAAAAATTTATTCATAGTGCTTAAGACTTGTCATTTCGTACAGTTAGACTGAAAATGCATAGGCCCTTTCCAGGATGTTACACATGCCCATGTCCTATGGCTGTTTCTTCCACGCAGTTGAGACACACGGCCGTGCCTCAGCCCATGTGGTTTCTACTAGGTATTTTTTTTTCCAACTTAGGGTGCAGGGGACACACGGCTGAACTACACGCCCATGGGGCAGACCGTGTGTCACACACGGCCTAGACACACACCCGTGTGTCTACCCGTGTGGACAATAACAAGGCTATTTACCAAGCCCTTTTTGCCACCCTTACTTGCACCAAAATGAACTACATTAGATAACCTACTCAATCATGCATTTACACATCTATGAAAAAACATCATCATTTTTATATATCAATAATGAGTATTAGTCATCAACTATAGCCTTATACAAAAAGGATTCATCTTCAAAACAAGCCAACACATTTGGCCAAAACAATATGACACTTGATAAAAGGCTAAGTCCCTATACATGCCATACTCAAAATGTTAAATCTAACTATACCAAATGTTCAGATTGATAGTGTGTTCGATGCCTCCAATGTCCATTGATCCCCGAGCTAATTTGGCGGCACTATAAGAAAGTGGAAAGAAAAGGGAGTAAGTATAAAACTTAGTAAGTCGCATATAAATAATTAACAACAATTACCATGCATTATCATACTAATAGCATATCAAAAAACTTACTCCAAATTCTCAGAGAATTGAAGGCATAACTTACTCATGTTCATCCCTACTAATCATACAATATAAATCGAGCTCATTTCTCATGAATTTCAAGTAGGTACTTGTATCACTTACAACATAATCGTAACTTTTCTCTTTTAACACAACTTTAAATTTCCCATTGAACCAGTTGGAATACCAAAGGATACCCGACAAGCCTCACACAAGAGGGTAAAATGCCGATGCCATGTCCCAGATGTGGTCTTACAGTGGCTCATATATCGAGGTCGATGCCATGTCCCAGACATGGTCTTACACTGGCTCTTGTATTGTGGCCGGCGCCATGTCCCAAACATGGTCTTACATTAGTACACAAATCATCACTGATGCCATGTCCCAGACATGGCCTTACACTAGCACACATATCATCGTTGATGCCATGTCCCAGACATGGTCTTACACTAGCACACATATCATTGCCGATGCCATGTCCCAGACATGGTCTTACACTAGCACACATATCATAGCCCAAATGTCATGGCTTGGGTATTCAATCTATTCTTAAGGTTCAATCGGGAGTATATCACATCAACTTTCATCATGCATAATCATAGCAATAATCAACCATTTTATGCAATATCAATTGTTTAATGCATAAATACAATAACGTTGTATTATTTACATACAACTTACCTCGGTGTACAAAATATGAGCGGCTAGTGCGATTTAGTCCACTATTTTGGTTTTCCCCCGGTCTAAGACCGGACTCCGTTTTTCTTGATCTATAATAATAAAATTCACTCATTTCATCACATAAATCAAGACATTCCAAAATTCCTACTTTGGTAAAATTACTATTTTGCCCTCTAAACTTTCACAAATTATGATTTTGCCCCTAGGCTCGTAAAACGATTTTCATCAAATTTCCTCATTAACCAAGCCTATTCAAATCAATTTTAAGCTTATAGCAACTCACAAATCCATTTATTTCACACATTTACTACCTATCTTACAACCTTTACAAAAAGGTCCATTTTAGGTGTTTTCATGGGAATCCCTTAACAAATGTTGTTTATTTAACAACCAAGGTTCATTTTATTCCATAAAAATTCAGCAAACAACACTAATGCTCTCATGAAAAAATTGTAAAATTTCAACCATAGTGCAAAATAGTCCCCTCATTAGATAGATTAAGCTACAAGGGTTCCAAAAACACAAAAATCATCAAAAAATGACTATCAAGATGACTTACTTGCAAGGATTAAAAGTTGCTGAAATTTTCAAGCGTCCATGGCCCTTTCTTTAGTGAAAAATCGGTGGAGAAGAGAAAATGAAAAAGATGATATCTCTTTTCTCTTTATTTTATGTTTATTTATCAATTAAGTCACCAAATACTTCACCTAACCTTTGACAATGTCATTTCTTTGTCCCTATGGCCGGCCAACACTCTCCTAAGGGCCTAATTGCACATTAAGGACCTCCAATTTAAGGTCCTATAGCTATTTGACACCTTTAGCTTGTAGATCAAAACTTTCGCACTTTATGCGATTTAGTCCTTATTCAAAATTAAGCATGCAATCACTAAAATTAATTCACCAAATTTTTCATGCACTCATATAATTATGTTATAACACATAAACTAATATTAAAATAAATTTCTCCAACCTCGAATTAGTGGTTCTGAAACCATTGTTCCGGCTAGCCTCTAAATCGGGTTGTTACAAGCTGCCAAAGCTATAAATTCAGCCTCAATAGTTGAATGTGATATGCAAGTTTGTTTCTTAGAGGCCTAACTAATGGCACCACCTCCGATCATAAAAATCCATCTCGATGTGGAGTTATTGTCACTTAAACTTGTAATCCAACTTGCATCTGAGTAACCTTCTAGTACTACGAGATAATCACTATAGAATAATCCCAAATTTTTTGTTTTCTTAAGATAGCCAAACACCTACAAATTCCTTTCCAATGATTGGTACTTGGACAATTTGTAAATCTCACCAATTTGCACATAGAAAATGTGATATCGGGTCTAGTGCAATGCATTATATGCATTAGACTTCCAATTGTGCTGGCGTACTCAAGTTGCGTTATAGCTCTGCCATTATTTTCACTTAACTTGAACTTCGAATCGTATGGAGTGTTCAAATCCTTGATATTTAAGTATTTGAACTTTTCCAATACTTTTTCGATGTAGTGAGATTGGCTTAGTGCAAAGCCACTTTCATGCTTTTTCACATTTATACCTAGAATCGTATCCACCTCGTTAAGATCCTTCATCTTAAAATTCAAGGATAGATACTTTTTTGGTCTCACGAACACCTTCCATGTTCGTCCCAAAAATCAACAAATCGTCTACATAGAGACAAATAATTACACCTTACCTATCGGTGAATTTAGTGTAAATACATTTATCCGCACCATTATGTAAAAAATCATATGACAAGATAACCGAGTCAAATTTCTCATGCCATTGTTTAGACGATTGTTTTAAACCATATAATGACTTGATCAACTTACATGCCTTATGTTCATTCCCAAGAAGCACAAAGCCTTCTGGTTGCTTTATGTAGACTTCCTCTTCGAGATCACCGTTCAAAAAAGTCATCTTAACATCCATTTGATGTACATGTAACTTATGGATATATCCAAGTGCTATAATAATTCGAATAGAGGTCATCCTAGCCACTGGTGCATAGGTGTCAAAATAATCTAGGCCTTCATTTTGCCTAAATCTTTTTGGCACCAACCTAGTCTTAAAGGTTGGAGAACCTCTATTGGAGTATTCTTCCTTTTAAACACCCATTAACACCAGATAGGCTTCGATCCTTAAGGAAGATAAACCAGAATCCAAGTATTGTTAGACAATATTGAATCCATTTCATCATTGATCGCCTCTTTCCAAAAATTCGCATCTCTATAAGTCATGGCTTCACCATAAGATTGTGGATCACCATCCACATTAAACAATATGGGGATCTTCCTAATTATAGATTTTCTATTTCCCTCAATAAGGAATGCTAGAAATTGCGAGGAAATGAAATCGAGACCAAAGTCCTTTACTTTTCTCTCTTTGACTTTTCCTTGACTCCTTATCCTTATTATCACAAAGACTTCTCTTGGTTTGATCACTTGAGATCATTGGTTGATATTCTTTTTCCAAATTCGTTGAATCATTGGAAACTTTATTTTTAATGAATAAAACATCTCTTGTTTCAATTATCATATTTAACATTAAGTCAAGAGCATAATAACCCTTTGAGTGTTAGGCATATCCAACGAATTCAACCTTGACGGCTCTTGGTCCTAACTTTGTTCTCTATTGGTAGGAAATTCTATAGTAGGCCAAACACCCCCACACTTTGAAATAATCTAAGTTTGGCATCCAACCCTTCCATAACTCATATGGAGATGATTTAAACTTTCTCGATGGTATTCTGTTAAGGATATAACACGCAGTCAATAATGCTTCACCCTATAGATTATATGGAAGATTAGCATTTAACAACATCGATTAAACATATCCATTAAAGTACTATTCTTTATTTCCGCCAAACCATTTTGTTGCGGAGTATAAGGCGTGGAACACTCATGTACCACATATTGTTCATCACAAAATACATTAAATTCATTTGAAAAATATTCACCACCTCTATCACTACGAAACACTTTGATATTCTTACTAAACAAATTCTCAACCTCATTTTTAAAGTGTTTAAATATATCAAAAGCCTCGTCTTTACTTCTCATGAGATATACATAAGTAAATCTAGAGAAGTTGTCTATAAAAGTGATAAAATATCATTTTCCACCTCTTGTTAGAATTCGATTTAATTCAAAAACATTTGAATGGATCAAATCTAGCACTTGTGAAGTCCTTTCACACTTATTGGGAAACAGTTTCTTGGTAATTTTTGATTGAATACAAACTTCACCTTTATCCACAAACTTGTCATTACTTAGACTGATATAACCATTGTTTTTCATATATTGTAAAGTTTTAAAATTAATATGTGCTAAATGCACATGCCACAAAGGATAAGATTCAACAACATAAGTAGAAGAACTAACTTTATTCATATCAATGCTCAACTTGAACATGCCCTTATTACAATATCCTTTTCCTACATATATATCACCCTTAAGCAAGACTAACTTATTGGATTCCAAGATAACCTTGAACCCCTTGTTACATAGAAGACTCGTGGACACTAAATTCTTTCTCACATTGGGAACGTGCAACACATTGGTCAAAGTCAAATTCTTCCCAAATGTAAAGTTGAGTTTCACCATCCCTTGACCGAGCACCTTAACCGATTGATAGTTGCCCATAAGCACTTCATGCTTTGCCACTAGTTCATAACTCTGGAATTGTTGTTGGTCATTACACACGTGGACAGTAGCTCTAGAGTCAAACCACCAATTATAGGACTTATTGGTCATGTCTATGTTGAGTTCAGTAATCATACCAATCTTGAAACTCTCAATCCTTTCGTAACCATGGCCACTAAGTCCATGTCTTCCACCATATTAGCTTTGGAAGTTGTGGCATCTTCCTTCTTTTTGAGAAGTTTGCAATCCTTAATGTAGTGTGATAGTACTAGAAAGAACATATGTTTTCTCCCTACTTATTGGTTAATTTATCCCAATTTAGTTATCTTTACCATATATTTTAGCATTTTCATTTTAATAAATTGCATTTTATAACTCAGCAGATCTTAGCCTAATTACCCTTAATTTTGTCATGTTTTGGTATTGATGTCGCTACATGAGTATTTCAAGATTGCGCCCAGAATTATCGCTACATTTGACAGCTGTTCCGATAAGAACAAAAATGTATGAGCTGTCTAGTTTGGTACAACTAACTTGTACGTGCAGAGGTAGCATGATTCTGTTGAAAAGACACCTGTGCTATTTGGATAAATATTAATATTCACATAAAAAGAAAAAAGAAGAGAGAGGCTTTTTTGGGGGGTATCATCTTCTTCAACCTATCTTTTAAAGCTATTTGGCTACGATGACTTAAGCTTCCTAAGGGTGAACCAACGTGAAAGGGATGCAGATTAGCTCTTGACGAGGAGCCCTGAGTGCGCCACAAGAGGGGGTTGAGAGATCAAGTCGAGATTTTCTAACAATAGTACTCTCCACTTGTTTCTTTTATATTTTTTTCTAAACGCTGGTGATTAATTTCTATTTCATGTTTGTATGGAAGTATACATGATTTTTGGGTTAAATGTTATTTTATTCAATCCTGCTTCTACTGTTTAATTTTTGGGTTTGAATGTTTTTAGCATGGAAGTGTTATTCCAGTCACTAACACTGGAAAATGTAGCGACAGTTCAAGCTAGCAAGCATGACACTGAAAGTTGCTTGAGGATTAGAGGAGTTTAATCCACTTGTTCTTAATAGTGTTCCATTGCCATCATCGGAGGGTGTGGTTAAGGTGCATGTTTATGTCTTAGATTAAATATAGAAGTTAAGCTTGGTAAGATATTCATTACAATTTAATGCATCGACAATCACCTATCCTTTTATACCTTGTGAACACTGAGTATTCTGTTGAATATTCATGTTGGGGATCCCAGTTTATCATTATCATATTTTATCTTATTTTATTCAAGTTATTGCTTCGACAACTACTCTCACAATTTATCTTGTTTCTATCTATTTATTGCACTGACATTGATAGACAAAAGACAACCATCCTCGTGGGATCAATATTCGACAGACTCATATCTTTCTACGATACTTACATCGAAGTTTACGCTTGCACATTATTGCTTTGATGTTAAACAACCGATCAAGTTTTGGCGCTTGATAGACCTCAATTTATACATATTTTAACCCCATGCTTGGCTTATTTTTGGATGAATTTTCATTAGATTTGATGAATTCGATGCTCCTAATCCTTTAATTTCATGTTTTACACTCAAGAGAGCTTAGGGAGCTAAAAAGAACGAGAAATGGGCCAAAAAAGGACAAAATGAGCCTACCTTAGAAATCAACACGGCCTGGACTTGTGCACACGGGCAGACCACACGGCCGTGGATGACGAGTAGAATTGAGCACGGCCCAAGCCATCACGCACGGGCGTGTCACACGGGCGTGTCCTTGCCTAACCCAAGACTAATTCTATTCGGAAAAGGCTACTTGTGGGCCAAGAAAGGCGTTCCAAAGCCTATATAAACACCCTAGGGGGCAACCTAAAAGGGGACACAAAGTAGAAGGCAGAAAATGCTCGAAGACAGCCATCGAGAGCAGCTCGGAAGAAGGGTCTTCATCAAGACTGAAGATCTCCCATCAAGTTCTTTAGAAGTTTTTGGGTTTTCTTATGTTTTGTTGTTTTCCTTATTTTAAGATGTTTCCCTTTATCATTATGAACTAAATCCCTTAAATACTTAAGGGGATGAAACCTAAGACAGATCTTATTATTATTTGATTTATAAGATAAATACTTGTTCTTATTCTTAATTGTGAGTTCTTATTCTTGTTTTGATAATTCAGGTTATTGATTCAAGTTGAATGTGCTTATTCAGTGGAGCAAAAGTCCTTGTTTAAGAGTAGATCAACACAATTAAGCGGAGTTGATTGCAACCCTATATATAGGGCGATGAAAATCTGTCAGATTAGAGTCAAATCTAATAAGGGAATCCATAGATCGAGTTAATGCGACAATAGGGGTTTTAATTAGAAAGAGATTTCAATTAATCAACCTAGAGTCAGTTGTTTTTAGTCTTGAAAGAGATATTAACATAAATCAAGGATTTCTACGGATTAAATCAAGTGAATAAATCATATGAATCAAAAGTAATAAGAGGAGTCTAGGTGGATTCTTCCTTAGGTATTGCCTATCTCATAAAGTTGTCTTAAAGTATTTTCTCAATTCTTTCTCTGTCGTATTCTTAATTAGTTTTAGTTTAAAAGAAATCACTCCAATTCTTAGGCTAAATAATAAGAAGATAGTAATTACTAGTACTCTTGATCCTTGTGGATTCAATATTACCGGTCTTACCATAACTATACTGTTGAATGATAGGTGTGTTTGCCTTTATTGTGATCATAGTTAGTTTAAGACACATCAAGTTTTTGGCGCCGTTGCCAGGGACTAAGATATTAGGAACACTAAATTTTTATTACTTTAGCCATTCTTATTTTTTATTTGCAATTTATTTTTTATTTTACTAACTTTTCTTTTCTTTGCTTCTGGCAGGAACTTTTAGTTTATGACTAGAAGGAACCCGTCAGGACCATTACTTTTTGATAGTGAGATTGAAAGTACAGCTCGCAGAAACTGAAGTGAAATAAGACAAAGTCACAATACATATAAGAAGAGCAAGAGGACGAAACCACTAATACCGAGGAGATGGCTGATAACAATCTGCTACCTCCGGTGGTTGTCGAAAACCTTGCTCCTCGTACTATGTATGATTATGCTAAACCTACTTTAACAGGAACTAAATCAATTATTGTTAGACCTGCTGTTGCTGCAAATAAATTTGAACTGAAACCTAACACTATTCAGATGATTCAGCAGTTTGTTCACTTTGATGGTTTGCAGGATGAGGATCCAAACAATCACTTGGCAAATTTTCTGGAATTCTGCGGCACTTTCAAGATTAATGGCATTTCTGATTATGTCATTCGCCTTCGATTGTTTCCCTTTTCGTTGAGGAACAAAGCTAAACAGTGGTTGAACTCGTTACCACGAGGATCAATCACTACATGGGAACAAATGATCGAAAAATTTTTACTTAAATATTTTCCGCCGGCTGAAACGGCTAAGTTGAGGAATGATATTTCTTCTTTTGTGCAGATGTATTTAGAGACACTTTACGATGCCTAGGAGAGATACAAGGATTTACTAAGAAGGTGACCTCACCATGGATTACCTTTGTGGCTACAGATTCAAACCTTTTGCAATGGTGTGAACCCCTCAACTAGGCAGTTGATTGGTGCAGCCGCCGGCAGTACACTAAACAATAAAACACCTGAGGCTGCTTACAAATTTATTGAAGAGATGTCACTAAATAACTACCAGTGGCAAGTTATAAGGACGAAGCCAACAAAGGCAGCCGGTGTTTTCAACCTCGACGCAGTGACCATGCTATCAAACCAGGTAGAGCTGTTAAATAAAAAGATTGATGGTTTGTGTGGTTCTTCGCAGGTACATCCAGTTATGCAGTGCGATACGAATGGAGGATGAATGAATAATACAGAATATCCATCTTACATCCCTGGCATAGAAAGCGAACAAATGAACTATATGGGTAATAATTTTAGACCTCTGAATAATCCCTATAGTAACATTTATAATCCAGGTTGGAGGAACCACCCAAACTTCTCATGGGGTGGTCAAGGAAATCAGAGACAACAACCCCCTCTAGGCTTTCAACAGTAACCCTACCCACAAGAGAGGAAGTTGAACCTTGAGGAGATGCTAACAAAATTCATCGCGGTGTTAGAAACTCGTTTCCAAAACATCGAAACAGCACTCAAAAATTAGCAAGCATCGGTTCAAGGGCTCGAGAACCAAATAGGACAACCTGCTAAGCTCATATCTGAACGGCCACAAGGTAGCCTGCCAAGTAACGTTGAAACTAACCCAAAGGAGCAACTTCATGCCATAACTGAAGGGTTAGACGCACCGAAACCGAGGCAAGAAAATGTGGTAGATAAAGGTAAGGTTGAGGTAAGCCACAATAAACCAAAACTGGTAAGTACAGAGTACCAACCTTGTGTGCCATATCCTAATGTGACGAAGAAAGACCTCACAGATGAACAATTCGATAAATTTCTTAAACTTTTTAAAAAATTACATATTAACTTGCCATTTATTGAAGCTTTTTTGCATATGCCCGATTCAAAAAAAAATTTTGAAAGAGCTTTTGAAAAACAAATGGAAGTTAGACGATGCGTCGCATGTGGAGCTAAATGCAATGTGCTCAGCAATTTTACAAAATAAACTACCTCAAAAGTTAAAAGATCCAGGGAGTTTTACAATTCCTTGCTTAATTGGTGGTTTATCTATTAATAATGCTTTAGCTGATCTAGGGGCAAGTATCAATGTTATGCCTTATAAAATGTTTATACAACTAGGTTTTGGGAACCCAAACAAACTAGGATGAGCATTCAATTCGCTGATAAAACCATTAGAGTTCCTAGGGGTATAATTGAGGATGTACTAGTGAAAATTAACAAATTCATATTCCCAGTAGACTTTGTTGTTTTAGACATGGATGAGGATAGTAACGTTCCTTTAATTTTAGGAAGACCCTTTTTAGCAACTGTTAAAACTAGAATTAATGTTGGTACAGGTGAACTCACACTTCGTGTAGGTGACGAAACGATCACTCTTCAGGCTCGTGACTCGGCTAGGACATCGAGTAATAAAGGTTAGAACATAAATTCTATTAATAACCATTTGGTTCAACCCTCTTTTCAGGAAGCACCTCGAAAATACACAACTGAGCCACATCCTAGATCTCATGCCACCAATGAAATAACTCATGAGGAGCGAAGGCTTCAGATCGATGAACTAGACGAGTGGAGGACACATGCTAAGGAGAAACCAAGAAAACATGATGAACCAAAACAACTCCATGACAAGCTTAGGGATAGGGAAAACCAGTTTAAGATCGGGGATCATGTACTGTTGGATAAGACAGATCCTCAAATCGCCGCTTCGGACCTTAATACAAACGTAGAGATCCCTTTCACGGTACTCAATGTTTTCCCATACGAAACAGTCGAGGTAACTAATCATAAGTTTGACACTTTCAAGGTAAACACTACTTGACTCAAACTGTATATTGATAATAAAACCGATAGCAGGAGAAAGGAGTATCAACTCCTCGAACCACCATGAAGTATGCGAATTAGAGGTAAGTTTAGCTTAAGACTTTAAACGAGCGCTTCTCGGGAGGCAACCCGATCACTAACTTCACTAATGTCATTATTTTCAATTTTTTAGCATCTAACTAAAAACTAACCAAATTAATGAGCGCAGGTTTCCTTACCCACACGGCATTGCACACGGGTGTGATCGTGGCCGTGTGGACACCACAAGTCGGAACACCGGCGTGACGGAGACAGTGCGAGAACAGAATGAATAATTTTCCCCAAAACATGGGCTGTGATAAATTGCCACGGCCATGCGATGCGGCCGTTGAGTAAAAGACACTGGCGTGCGATACACCCGTGCCTCTAAGCCGTGGTCGACACTGATTAAAAAACATGGGTGAGGAAACCCTTACACAGGCGTGGAAGAAACGAACAATGCATCACATAGCCGTCCGGCTCAGCCGTGTGATCTAACACGCCCATGGCACATGAGCATGGGCCACGACCATGTGCCCCAATCTCTATTTAAACCTCTTTTTCTGTTACTTTCTTCCCCAAATCCCTTCCTCCCCAACCCTAGCCACCACAGCTTTCCTCCCTAACTAACTACCATCCACCGCCTCCTCACTCCACTTACTCCACTTTCTCACTTCTTCTTCAGCCCGAAAACCCCTTTTCCCTTTTCTTTTCCTATTGTCTTCCTCCCTTCTTTTCCCTTTTCCCCTTTTCCTTATTCCTTCTTTACACCACCACCACACCAACCACCATCCTTGCCACCATACACAATGACTAATACTAGAGGCAAGACCAAGGCCACCATCCCCATGTCTAAAAAGCGAAAGGATCTTGGCGAGGTATCCCCGTGCGCGACCACTCTACATAAGTTCATGCCGGCCGCTTCATTTACTCGACAGAACAAGGACCTTTAAGTCCATTTATTTTTTCTTCTTTTATCTTCATTTTTAAATTCATTCCCTTTATCTTTCTTGTCTTTAATTTATATTAGTATATTTTGATTTCTTTTTATCTCTAGCTGTTTTTATTAAGGAACGACTACACCACCGTAGTATCCTCCTTCACCTCTGCCCGAATTTATCAAGTTTCTTTTCATTGATTTTATCCAAAATTCAGGAAGTTTCACTTCTCTCCCTATCTTATGATTTTATTGCTATATTATTATTATCTATCTTTGTACATTGAGGACAATGTACATCATAAGTGTAGGGAGGTTAACCATAGTACTATTTGAAAATCCCTGTATTATGTCTTGTTCTTAAGCAACTTTCTCATATTACTATTAGAATGAAACTTCTATTGATTTATGATATTCATTGATATGTTTTGTATTAAGTCATAGATAATTATGCACTGATGGTTTAAACTTTAAGACATTAGAGAATCAAGCATGATAAGTCTATTTTCAGAATTAAAAATTTTTAGGTTGTTTCCCGAAATTTAAATATTACTTTGAAATTTGAAATTTGCAAGGTTGACATCAAAAACCATAATTTTTGTGAGATTATTGAGCCTTTAAGAGCATATCTTTTTCTTGCTCACTTTATTGATGGTTATGAGTATGTCAACATTGATTTGTTATTCTAGAACTTGCCTCGATTATACATGTCGAGACCACACCTTTAATTTGATATACTGAAATGATAAAGGCACCTAGGTTTTAACCCACTTATTCCACTAAAAAGCCTACCTTCATAATTAACCCATAGTAAACCCTTTTCAGCCTAATAAACCGTTTCTTAACTTACCCATTAATATCAACCTAAAACCAAATTTTTACTTCTCTTACTTTGACTCCCCTTATGTCGAGATTTGATTTGATCAGCTACCTAACTATTTTCTTTATTTCAGTTGTTAAAATTCTTTCTTATTATTGTATGTTCTTATTCTTAAAAAAAAAGTTGGAAATTTATTCATTATTAGTTTTATGAGCTTAAACGGTTAATTTCACATCTTTAGAAGAAGCTCGTGTTATTAGTTTTCAATCAATTATTTAGTATTAATTATTTTTCTAGTTAGGTAAATGGTAAATTCAATCTCGATTCTAACCCTCTAATTCAACCTTTATTCACACCTTTAACCTAAGCCCCATTACAACCCTTTCAAGACCTTTTGATTTGTGTATCATCTCATTTTATAATGGTGGAGATTTGACTTTCATGCAAGCCTATGGTAACAGCTTTTCATGCTTGACTTTTGAGTGCTTAATTTGAACCTTAAAACACTTTGAGTGATTTGAGTGAATCTTTAGTGAGGATGTCAATTCTTGTCGGTCTTGGATCAATGGTAATTATTTAGATAAGGGGAAACACCTATATTTTCATGCTATAAAAATTTATGACTTAGATTGTTTGAATCTTTAGGACTCTTTTAGTTAAATTATCAATGTATGAATTATCTATGAATTATGATGAAATATTATTGATGAGGATTATAAATTGATGAAGTTAAATTTTAATTGTGAGTTGAGGATTTTGCTTGAGGACAAGCAAATACTTAAGTGTGGGGATATTTGATAAACCTCAATCTATACATATTTTAACCCTATGCTTGGCTTATTTTTGGATGAATTTTCATTAGATTTGATGAATTCGATGCTCCTAATCCTTTAATTTCATGTTTTACACTCAGGAGAGCTTAGGAAGCTGAAAAGAATGAGAAACGGGCCAAAAAGGGACAAAATGGGCCTACCTCAGAAATCAACACGGCCTGGACTTACACACACGGGCAGACCACACGGCCGTTGATGACGAGTAGAATTGAGCACGACCCAAGCCATCACGCATGGGCGTGTCCCACGGGCATGTCCCTGTCAAACCCAAGATTAATTCTATTCGGAAAAGGCTACTTGTGGGCCAAGAAAGGCGTTCCAAAGCCTATATAAACACTCTAGGGGGCAACCTAAAAGGGGACTCCGAGTAGAAGGCAGAGAATACTCGAAGACATCCATCGGGAGCAGCTCGGAAGAAGGGTCTTCATCAAGACTGAAGATCTCCCATCAAGTTCTTTAGAAGTTTTTGGGTTTTCTTATGTTTTGTTGTTTTCCTTATTTTAAGATGTTTCCCTTTATCAATATGAACTAAATCCCTTAAATATTTAAGGGGAAACCTAAGACAGATCTTATTATTATTTGATTTATAAGATAAATACTTGTTCTTATTTTTATTTGTGAGTTCTTATTCTTTTTTTGATAATTCAGGTTATTGATTCAAGTCGAATGTGCTTATTCAGTGGAGCAAAAGTCCTTGTTTAAGAGTAGATCAACACAATTAAGCAGAGTTGATTGCAACCCTAGATATAGGGCGACGAAAATCTGCCGGATTAGAGTCAAATCTAATAAGGGAATCCATAGATCGAGTTAATGCGACAATAGGGGATTTAATTAGAAAGAGATTTCAATTAATCAACCTACAGTCAGTTTTTTTAAGTCTTGAAAGAGATATTAACATAAATCAGGGATTTCTACGGATTAAGTCAAGTGAATAAATCATATGAATCAAAAGTAATAAGTGGAGTCTAGGTGGATTCTTCCTTAGGTATTGCCTATCTCATAAAGTTGTCTTTAAATATTTTCTCAATTCTTTCTCTGTCGTATTCTTAATTAGTTTTAGTTTAAAAGAAACCACTCCAATTCTTAGGCTAAATAATAAGAAGATAGTAATTACTAGTACTCTTGGTCCTTGTAGATACGATATTACTGGTCTTACCATAACTATACTATTAACGATAGGTGCGCTTGCCTTTATTGTAATCATAGCTAGTTTAAGACACATCAGCGCTGTTGCCGGGGATGGCATTTTTTATGTTTTTATTTCATAATATTTAGTTGTTACTAACTTGTTTTCTTTTTGTCGCTATTTCACATTTTATTTTAGGTGTTGTATGACCCGAAGCAATTCAGAGTTTATTGCCGATTTTGATCCAAAAATTGAAAGAACCGTTCGGAGAAGACATAGAGAACAAAGGAATATATGGTTTACAAGAAACTATGAAGTCATACCCCCGATGCAAAACCAAAATGCTAATGACCCACCGTTGCCATAAGATGCTAAAAAACGAAACAGGACTATACAAGATTTTGTAGTACCTGTCTTGGATGACTTACAACCGGGAGTTGTTAGGCCAACAATCCAAGCTAAAAATTTTGAACTAAAGCTAGTAATGTTTCAAATGCTAAATTCTAATGGGCAGTATGCTGGACTGTCACATAAAGATGCATGAGAACATCTTAAATCATTTTTATTGATTTGTGCTTCCTTTAGTCAACAAGGCATTCCTGATGACTTTTTGAAGATGCAATTATTTCCTTATTCCCTACAGGGAAGAGCTCGTACTTGGTTCCTTGGGCTACCTGCTGGATCAATTACTTATTGGAATGCACCAACAACACAGTTTGTTTTGCGCTTTAACCCGCCGACAATGAATGCTCGTCTCTGAAATGATATTACAGCTTATCATCAACTGGATGATGAAAATCTTCACACCACATGGGAACGTTATAAATCTTCTCTTCAACGTTGTCCCATACACGACATTCAATAGGAAACACAAATTGAGATTTTCTATAATGGGCTGAATTCACACACGAGGAATCTTGTCGACGCATCAGCCAATGGTCATTTACTAGATTGTACTTAAAATGTTGCTATTGGAATTCTTGAGAGAATTGCTCAGGATGATTATCAATATCCTATCTCTAGAGCTGCACAAGCAAAAGCTACACTGGTAGTTATTGAATTGGACGCAATTTTCGCACTTAGTGCTCAAGTTTCTTCTCTTGCAAATATGATAAAAAAATATGCAATGGACTAGTGGCATTCCACCTATACTAGTCGCTCAACAAGTTGATGTTCCTACCTTTTGTTGTGAGATTTACAGTGACAACCACAGGTATGAAGATTGTCCACAACATGAAGGGAATGACTTTCATGTCAGTAACTTCCGCAAGAATTCTTATGGCACCTCTTATAATAATTTTGCATGCAAGCAACAGTCTTAGGGAACTCAGAGTGCTGGACAAAATGCTGCCACATTCCGATATGGGAATATATCTACTCAAGGATATAATAATTCAAGACAAGGGAATTACAATCAACAACAGTAGAACTACGATCCGCACACTCAGATGCATCCACAACAAAGCCAGATGCATCCACACTAGAATCAGATGCATCCACAACACTCTTCAATGCCAAATCAGCATGTTCAAGAACATCGACGAAAACATTACACTCAAGCTTTTCCTTCTGACCCGTTAACGGCTCTTGAGGTACAATACGAGAGCATATGATTCGCACAGAAGCTATTGTGCAAGGGAATTCACCTTCTATTTAGGTGTTGGAGGCACAACTAGGACAACTTGTGTAACACCCATAGCCCGTATCCGTCGCCGGATTTGGGTTACTGGCGTCACTAAATCAATTACCAAGTAAAAACATTCAATAAAATGAAATAATAATAATAATAATTAAAAAAATATTTCATGCTGAGTTCATACTAAACCGCATTATTGAATTTCATGAGCATTTCACTTAGTATTGACTTCCCTTTTCGTAAATATGTTACACTCCACATGATCTATCCAATATTGACCGAATTGGTACATACATAATACATTCAATGTTTAATAATTTCTATTTTCGAACATACCCTTAACCCTATACTTAAGGCCGAATAGATGTACAAAGTCATACACATGCAATAAAACAAACCAATGAACATTTTGAGTAATGGCGTACTTCATCTATAAAGACTCCCAAACCGGGACATAAGGTTCGATATAATCTAAACATATACAAATTTCTATACATGTGACCGAAGATCCCCTTGAATCAATATATAAATGGCATAGGCCACATCTAAGATGTATATGTACATATAATATATCGTTAATAAGCCTCATTATGACTTACCGCTTACAATTACAAATCAACTTATAATCTTACATAATTATACCCATCAATTGTAAAATTTTAATCATGACCGAAAGTATGTATATAATAACTCCTCGATTCTATATGACCACATAAGCAACATGACCAATTTGAATTCATAGTTCAAAGCATCAACTCAACTCATTCATGATATTACCCTTTTCAAACTTGCATAAATCGAACCTATAATACGTATACATATATATATCATATTAAACAACATCAAAACAACCAACCCATAGGAATATAGCCATTTTTGCATGGCATTTATATATACATTCACAAAATGACATTTAAGTCAACTCTAAAATAGCTAGTCTATACATGCCATGGTATAAAAGTTCATTCAAAAAAAGGGTACCAAAATAGTGTAGATAGTGTGATGAACTTTGAACTTGATCTCCGAGCCGAGAAGAACACTCCACGGAAATCTACAAGCTACAACATCAACTAAATCGAGTAAGCTTTCATAGCTTAGCAAGATTTAAGTAATTTAAAAATTTATTACAAAAAAAAAATTTCTTTCATAAAGACCACACTTAAATTTGAATATTCGAGTATAAATTTCTTAGCAATTCGCATGTATATAATATTATACTTATATATATACTCATGTTCTATCATGGATTTAGTTTCACATATCATCATGACATATGAGTAATTATCGTCCAGAACAACCATTTATCAACGTTCGACATTTCACCTCACAGGAAATTACCAATTCATTCCTATACCAAGTACCTACGTATATGATTAATTTGCACATACCTTAAATTCACTTACCTTCCGCAATTTAACCATTCATATGAAAAATATAAAGTTATGTTCAACCTCCTTCCACAAACATAATAGCATTAACAAGTAAAATCGTTTAATGAACCTTGAACCTGCATCATTTATAATAATAATTTGTAACGTCTCGCACACTAAGTGCTGTTACTCATTATTTCCGCACACTTAGTGCTTTAAGACCGGCATCGTACACTTAGTACCCGGTTATGTATATTCGTACACTTAGTACCATTTAGTAGCCCTGTAATTTACTTACTTCCACCTTATATGATTAACCAAAATGAATCATATCCACCACAAAACGTATATCCATACCCGAGGGATTCATACCTCAAATTTAAAGCATTACATTCGGCCAATACCATGACATACAACCGGATTTTAATTGCATATTCCATTGCCATAATATAATAATCCTCAAACCATATATAAAAAAATCAAACCATAGGAAAATATCCATCAATGAATTCCTCTCCCAAGTATCAAGGAAGAACTCAATAACCCATCTATGACTATCATTCTACTTCCTCTTCACATTCGGCAACATAGGATTTTATGCACTTATCCGCATTTACATGGACACACACATAATATAAGAAACATAGCTTAACTAAATTACTTAAATCTTACCTCGGAAGTTGTCGGGTTAAATTTTCTGGCTATTCGTTTAATATCGCTTTCCCCCGATCTGATCTCGTTCCTTTTTGCTCTTAATCAAATTAAATTTCAAAATTGAACTCATTCAATTTCAACCCCCTTCAATTTAATCAACAATTATAACATTATACGATTTACCAAATTCACCCCCCAACATTTACAATGCTTATAATTAAATCCTCAAAACACAAAAATATCAAGAATTTACTCATGCTCATTAAAGGTCGAATGCTTCTAGTCCCTAAATCAATTAATTTCTTCCATTCTTTTTGCCATATAGACCCTTCGAAAATTTCATTGTTATTATTATTATTTTATAACTAGTCTTTTAAGCTAAATATCATCAATACTACCAAAGAGGAGCTTGATAAACTAACATTCATCTATCCTATTCCATCAACAATTATACAACGTCTAGCTTTTCATCCATGGCCACATTCAATTTAAACACTCAATTCAAAATTTCGAAAATGGGCAATATATAATTCATGGTAACAATCTCAAACATGCTTAAAATTCAAGAAATTAAATTCAATTTCTCACCTTAATTTAACATGCAAGTGGCCGAAAATTAAGAGTTCATTCCCTTCCCCTCTTCCTTGTTTTGTTTCGGTCAAAGAGAAAAAAAAAAGATGATGATAATTCCTATGCTCATGTTTTTCTTATTTTAATGTTTTACAAATAGAATATATTATTTCAACCCACTTACTAGAATTTTATAAATAAATTAACACATTCCCCACTAATTTCACAAGCCATTATCGTCCACTATGTCTTCATAGGAAAATTTGCCCCTCCAATCCTTATATTAAAAGTAACTATTAAAATTGACCACTTATTATCATGATAACTACTTTTCTTACTTACTCAGTTTAATCCCTCGACTAAAATTAAGCATCCAGCATCCAAATTAACCTACCATAATTTAGGACATGATCGAACACATAATATAAACCGTTTTGAATTCGTGGTCCTGAAACCACCATTCCGACCAGGGTCGTATTTTGGCTATTACAACTCTCCTCCCCTTAATAAATTTTCGTCCCCGAAAAGTTCTTACCAGAGAATAAATGTGGGTAGCGTTCTTTCATCGATTCTTCGGTTTCCCAAGTTGCCTCTTCAATACCATGCTTATGCCATATTACTTTTACCAACGGTATCTTTTTATTACGCAACTCTTTTACTTCCCGGGCTAAGATGCGTATTGGTTCTTCTTCATAGGTCAAATCGGGTTGAATTTCAACCTCTGATGATTCAATTACATGCGAAGGGTCGGACCGGTATCGTCTAAGCATTGACACATGGAAGACATTAAGAATCTTATCTAATTCAGATGGTAACTTCAACCTGTACGCAACCGGCCCAATACGCTCGATAACTTCATGTGGCCCAATAAATCTCGGACTCAGCTTTCCCTTATGACCAAACCTAAGTATCTTTTTCCATGGTGATACTTTCAAGAACACTCGATCACCCACTTGAAACTCTATATCTTTTCGTTTTAAGTCAGAGTACGACTTCTGTTGATCCGAGGCAGCTTTCAAAGTTTCCTGAATTACTTTAACTTTCTGCTCCGTCTCTCTGATCAAGTCAACCCCGTGTATCTTGCCTTCACTTAGCTCTGTCCAATAAAGAGGTGTACGACATTTACGACCGTACAAAGCTTCATAAGGTGCCATTTTGATACTTGATTGAAAGCTGCTGTTGTAAGCAAATTCAATCAAAGGGAAATATCGTTCCCACGTACCCTCAAACTCAAGGACGCAGCATCTCAACATATCTTTGAGTATCTGAATAGCACGTTCGGATTGACCATCCGACTGAGGGTGAAAGGCCATACTAAAATGTAATTTGGTACCTAAGGCATCTTGTAGTTTCTTCCAAAATCGAGATGTGAATCTCGGGTCTCTATCTGAGATAATAGAGATAGGTACTCCGTGCAACCATACGATCTGTGATATGTACAACTCTGCCAACTTATCAAGTGAAAAATCCGTACGTACTGGAATGAAATGAGCCGATTTCGTCAATCTATCAACAATGACCCAGATTGAATCTTTCTTACTTGGCGTTAAAGGCAAACCCGATACAAAATCCATAGTGACTCGATCCCACTTCCATTTAGAAATCATAATCGGCTGAAGTAGTCCCTACGGCACTTGATGCTCAGCTTTCACTTGTTGACGTACTAAGCACTTTGACACAAAATCGGAAATGTCTCGCTTCATACCATGCCACCAGTAATGCTGTTTTAGGTCATTATACATTTTCGTGCTACCCGGATGGATTGGGTATTTACTACTATGAGCTTTATCACAAATTATTCGAATAAATTTGGGATTCTTCGGTACACAAATCCGATTCTTGAACCGTAGACATCCTTCAGCATCTATCTGAAAGTCTGAATCCGTACACGAGCCACAATAGCCTTTCTTGGCTTTTAAAACATCATCAATCTCCTGGGCTTCTCGAATCTGCTACTCAAACAACGGTCTCACTTTCAACTCAGCAAGAATTGCACCATCCTCGGTCATAGCTAAATTTGTATTCATTGCACGAAGAGCAAATAGGGCTTTCCGGCTAAGTGCATCTGCAACTACATTGGCCCTCCCCGGGTGATAATTGATCACGAGCTCGTAATCTTTCAACAGCTCCAACCATCTTCGCTGCCTCAAATTTAGATCTTTTTGTGTCATCAGGTACTTTCAGCTCTTATGATCCGAATATACGTGGCATTTCTCACCGAAAAGATAATGACGCCATATCTTCAAAGCGAAGACTATAGCGGCTAGTTCGAGGTCGTGTGTCAGATAATTTCTCTCGTGCGGTTTCAACTGTCTCGAAGTGTAGGCTACAACTTTACCCTCCTGCATCAATACACAACCCAACCCATTTAAAGATGCATCACTGAAAATGATAAATTCTTTACCCGACTCAGGCTGAACAAGTACCGGAGCTTTTGTTAACAAGGTTTTTAGCTGATCGAAACTCTTCTGACACTTTTCTGACCATTCGAATTTGACGTCTTTTTGCAATAGTTTTGTCATCGGAGCTACTATCATAGAAAACCCTTTCACAAAACGTCTATAATATCCGGCAAGTCCCAGAAAGCTACGAATTTCTGAAATATTTCGCGGAGGCTTCCAATCAAGTATGGCCGATACTTTACTCGAATCAACCCGAATGCCCGATGCTGAAATGACATGTCCCAGGAAGCTAACTTTATTCAACCAAAACGCACATTTGCTGAATTTCGCGTATAATTGCTTTTCACTCAAAATTTGTAGTACAAGCCTCAAATGTTCAGCATGCTTGATTTCATCCCGGGAGTAGACCAGTATGTCATCTATGAATACAACCCTGAACCAATCCAAATACGGCCTGAACACTCGATTCATCAAGTCCATAAAGATAGCAGGGGCATTAGTGAGCCCAAATGGCATCACCAAGAATTCATAGTGACCATACCTAGTTCGAAATGCAGTCTTTGGTATATCCGATTCTCTAACTCGCAGCTGATAATATCCTGATCTCAGATCGATTTTAGAAAACATCGAGGCTCGCTTAAGCTGATCAAATAAGTCGTCAATGCAAGGCAACAGGTACTTGTTCTTTACGGTGACTTTATTAAGTTGTCGATAATCGATACACATTCTCAGAGTTCTGTCCTTTTTCTTTACAAACAGAACAGGTGCACCCCAGGGGGAGAAACTCAGTCTAGCGAAACCCTTATTTGTCAATTCTTGCAACTGAGTCTTTAATTCTTTCAATTCAGTCGGCGCCATCCTGTACGGGGCTATCGAAATTAGGGTGGTTCCTGGCACTAGCTCGATCCCAAACTCTACTTCTCGAGCAGGTGGTAATCCCGGCAATTCCTCCGGAAACACATCCGAATACTCACAAACAACTGGCACGGATTCTATCTTCTTTTCTGTTACCTGGCTGTCAATCACATACGCAAGATAAGTGTCACAGCCCTTTCTCAAATACTGCCGAGCCAACATTGATGATATCACAGCCGATAACCCATTTAAATCCGCAGATTCAATCTGAAGTATCTCGTTATTCTGACACCTCAAATCAATGGTCTTTCGCCTGCAATTTACTACTGCATCGTGTACAGTTAACCAATCCATATCGAGGATGATATCGAATTCATCGAATGGTAGCAGCATCAAATCAGCCGGAAAACACGAGTCTCGAACCATTAAAGGACAATTTTTGCATATCCTATCAACGAGCACACACCGACCTAGAGGGTTCGAAACCCGAATCATAAATCCAGTAGACTCAACAGGTAGAGTCTTGCTGGATACTAATGTCTCACACACATATGAATGAGTTGAACTGGGGTCAATCAAGGCAGTTACATTAGTATCAAAGAGAGTGAAATTACCGGTAATGATGTCTAGAGATGAGGCCTCCTCCCTAGCACGAATGGCATACGCCCTCGCCGGTACGCGGGCCTTTAATCGAATAGCTACGTCTGTAGCCCCCCTCTGCGTGCCACTCCTACCTCCCCCAACTCGAGATGGTCTGCCTCTAGCTGTAGTGCCACTAGGTTTCGCGCTCTGAACAGTACCTTTCTCAACAGTATCGGGGTAATCCCGAATGAAATGATCCTGAGAAACGCATCTATAGCAGGTGGGATTAATAATTTTACCCCAACATTCTCTGAAATGCTGTCTCCCACACTGCTGGCACTCAGGTTTGCTCGATCGAGCATTACCCACACTAGTTACTATGTAGCCCGAGAACTCACTGGTGGTCGTTCTCGAATAGAAATCCCGGTATTTGGTTTGGAGCGGCTACCTTCATTCTTGCACTTCTTCGTAGCCAGTTGCGAGAATTTACTTGCGGACCTTTTTCGGAAATCCTTAAATTTGGGTTCGGCCTTTCGTTTTTCCTTCCCTAGTTCTTCAGCTTTACTAGCTCGTTCGACCAACACAACAAATTCATTAATCTCCAGAATTCGAACCAAAAGCTTTACATCTTCGTTTAACCCGTCTTCAAACCGCCGACACATAGCGGCCTCTGACGACACACACTCGCGAGCATAGCGACTGAGCCGCACAAACTTACGCTCGTACTTAGATACGGTCATACGGCCCTACTTGAGCTCAAGAAATTCTTTACGTTTAGAATCGATGAAGCGCTGGCTTATGTATTTCTTACGAAATTCCGTCTGAAAGAAGTCCCACGTAACCCTTTCCTTTGGAACAACAGACACAAGTGTATTCCACCAGTAGTAGGCAGAATCCCGCTACAGTGAGATGACACACTTTAAGCACTCATCAGGGGTGCAAGACAACTCATCGAAAACACGAATGGTATTGTCAAGCCAAAATTCAGCCCGCTCCGCATCATCATCATCCTCGGCTCTAAATTCTTGAGCTTCATGTTTTCTGATACGATCAACCGGAAGTTTAATTGTTCTGTCAGGATTGACCGTAGGAGGTACCATCGGTACCACAGGGGGAATATTTAGGTTTACGAGCGGCTGAACCGTTGGATTGGCCCGTATATATTGGCTGAACCAATCATTCATCATGGAATAGAAGGCTTGCCGGGCCCCTTCATCCGGATTGCTCGTAGCCGGTCGAGATTCTTCTGGCCCAGTCCCTTGCACGGGAGCGGGCGCCACACTCTCGATGTCATCAGCTACTACCCGCTCGGGCTCGGGATCCATTACTATACCAAAGGAATAAACACATCTCATGTTAGAATTCATCACACTATCACGATATAACCTATGGCATGTATAGCTAAATTCACACGTACTACATTAATCCTAGAATCGGCTAAACCTAGCTCTGATACCATTAAAATGTAACACCCATAGCCCGTATCCGTCACCGGATTTGGGTTACTGGCGTCACTAAATCAATTACCAAGTAAAAACAAACATTCAATAAAATGAAATAATAATAATAATAATTAAAAAAAATATTTCATGCTGAGTTCATACTAAACCGCATTATTGAATTTCATGAGCATTTCACTTAGTATTGATTTCCCTTTTCGTAAATATGTTACACCCCACATGATCTATCCAATATTGACCGAATTGGTACATACATAATACATTCAACGTTTGATAATTTCTATTTTTGAACGTACCCTCAACCCTATACTTAAGGCCGAATAGATGTACAAAGTCATACACATGCAATAAACCAAACCAATGAACATTTTGAGTAATGGCATACTTCATCTATAAAGACTCCCAAACCGAGACATAAGGTTCGATATAATCTAAACATATACAAATTTCTATACCTGTGACCGAAGATCCCCTTGAATCAATATATAAATGGCATAGGCCACATCTAAGATGTATATGTACATATAATATATCGTTAATAAGCCTCATTATGACTTACCATTTACAATTACAAATCAACTTATAATCTTACATAATTATACCCATCAATTGTAAAATTTTAATCATGACCAAAAGTATGTATATAATAACTCCTCGATTCTATATGACCACATAAGCAACATGACCAATTTGAATTCATAGTTCAAAGCATCAACTCAACTCATTCATGATATTACCCTTTTCAAACTTGCATAAATCGAACCTATAATACACATACATATATATATATATATATATATATATATATCATATTAAGCAACATCAAAACAACCAACCCATAGGAATATAGCCATTTTCACGTGGCATTTATATATACATTCACAAAATGACATTTAAGTCAACTCTAAAATAGCTAGTCTATACATGCCATGGTATAAAAGTTCATTTAAAAAAAAGGGTACCAAAATAGTGTAGATAGTGTGATGAACTTTGAACTTGATCTCTGAGCCGAGAAGAACACTACACAGAAATCTACAAGCTACAACATCAACCACATCAAGTAAGCTTTCATAGCTTAGCAAGATTTAAGTAATTTAAAATTTTATTACAAAAAAAAATTCTTTCATAAAGACCACACTTAAATTCGAATATTCGAGTATAAATTTCTTAGCAATTCACATGTATATAATATTATACCTATATATATACTCATGTTCTATCATGGATTTAGTTTCACATATCATCATGACATATGAGTAATTATCATCTAGAACAGCCATTTATCAACGTTCGACATTTCACCTCACAGGAAATTACCAATTCATTCCTATACCAAGTACCTACGTATATGATTAATTTGCACATACCTTAAATTCACTTACCTTCTGCAATTTAACCATTCATATGAAAAATATAAAGTTATGTTAAACCTCCTTCCACAAACATAATAGCATTAACAAGTAAAATCGTTTAATGAACCTTGAACCTGCATCATTTATAATAATAATTTGTAACGTCTCGCACACTAAGTGCCGTTACCAAACTTTCCCTCACTCTTAGCGCAAGTCTTTCAGTAACGTCTCGCACACTAAGTGCCGTTACTCGTTATTTTCGCACACTTAGTGCTTTAAGACCGGTATCGTACACTTAGTACCCGGTTATGTATATTCGTACACTTAGTACCGTTTCGTAGCCCTGCAATTTACTTACTTCCACCTTATATGAATAACCAAAATGAATCATATCCACCACAAAACGTATATCCATACCCGAGGGATTCATACCTCAAATTTAAAGCATTACATTCGGCCAATACCATGACATACAACCGAATTTTAATTGCATATTCCATTTTCATAATATAATAATCCTCAAACCATATATAACAAAATCAAACCATAGGAAAATATCCATCACTGAGTTCCTCTCCCAAGTATCAAGGAAGAACTCAATAACCCATCTATGACTATCATTCTACTTCCTCTTCACATTCGGCAACATAGGATTTTATACACTTATCCGCATTTACATGGACACACACATAATATAAGAAACATAGCTTAACTAAATTACTTAAATCTTACCTCGGAAGTTGTCGGGTTAAATTTTTCGGCTATTGGTTTAATATCGCTTTCCCCGATCCGATCTCGTTCGCTTTTGCTCTTGATCTAATTAAATTTCAAAATTGAACTCATTCAATTTCAACCCCCTTCAATTTAATCAACAATTATAACATTATATGATTTACCAAATTCACCCCCAACATTTACAATGCTTATAATTAAATCCTCAAAACACAAAAATATCAAGAATTTACTCATGCTCATTAAAGACCGAATGCTTCTAGTCCCTAAATCAATTAATTTCTTCCATTCTTTTTGCCATATAGACCCTTCGAAAATTTCATTGTTATTATTATTATTTTATTACTAGTCCCTTAAGCTAAATATCATCAATACTACCAAAGAGGAGCTTGATAAACTAACATTCATCTATCCTATTCCATCAACAATTATACAACGTCTAACTTTTCATCCATGGCCACATTCAATTTAAACACTCAATTCAAAATTTCGAATATGGGCAATATATAATTCATGGTAACAATCTCAAACATGCTTAAAATTCAAGAAATTAAATTCAATTTCTCACCTTAATTTAACATGCAAGTGGCCGAAAATTAAGAGTTCATTCCCTTCCCCTCTTCCTTGTTTTGTTTCGGTCAAAGAGAAAAAAAAAAGATGATGATAATTCCTATGCTCGTGTTTTTCTTATTTTAATGTTTTACAAATAAAATATATTATTTTAACCTACTTACTATAATTTTATAAATAAATTAACACATTCCCCACTAATTTCACAAGCCATTATCGTCCACTATGTCTTTATAGGAAAATTTGCCCCTCCAATCCTTGTATTAAAAGTAACTATTAAAATTGACCACTTATTATCATGATAACTACTTTTCTTACTTACTCAATTTAATCCCTCGACTAAAATTAAGCATCCAACATCCAAATTAACCTACCATAATTTAGGACATGATCGAACACATAATATAAACCATTTCGGGTTCATGGTCCCGAAACCACCATTCTGACCAGGGTCGTATTTTGGCTGTTACAACTTGCTTTGAATCTAAATACTCAACCATCGGGCACACTACCTAGTGACACGGAAAATCCAAGTCCAGGAGGGAAAGAACACTGTAAGCTATCATTCTCAAGAGTGGTAAACAAACTGGCGAGCCGACTACAGACTCTACTGTAGCACCTCAAGATACTAGTGAAGTAATCCTTGGTGAGAAGGTTGAACCTAAAGAGCTTGTCGATGTATTAGACAAAGAAGTTCCACAAATTGTCACTCATATGCCTAATGTCCAACCCTCGAAACTGTCGACGCAATCAAAAGTGTAGGCACAATCAGATGTATCTCCACCTTTACCTTTTCCATAAAGATTCAGAGAGAATGTGTAGGATAAGCAGTACTAATAGTTCTTGAACACACTGAAGCAACTTCAGGTCAATATTCCTTTAGTAGGCGCTCTTGTGCAAATTTTGAATTATGGGAAATTTATGAATGAGCTTTTGTCTAAGAAGAAGAAGCTCAGTGATATGGAAACTATTGCACTCACAGAAGGCTGTAGTGATGTTTTGACAAATAAGTTGCCCCCCAAAATGAAAGATCATGGGAGCTTTACTATCCCATGTTCAATTGGCAACCATTATTTGGGCAAGACTTTATGCGACTTGGAAGCTAAAATCAATCTAATGCCACTATCTACTTTCAAAAGTTTGGAATTGATCACATGAAACCTACTACAGTTACATTGCGACTAGCTGATCGATCATTGGCTCAAACTGAAAGGCAAATCAAAGATATCTTATTTCGTGTGGATAAATTCATTTTTCCAGCTGATTTTATCATACTTGACTGCGAGGCAGGCAAGAAGGTTCCCATAATCTTGGGATGACCATATTTAGCCACCGGACAAACTCTTATTAATGTTTACAAAGGTGAACTGACCATGCGACTTAATGATGATCACGTTACCTTTAGTGTTTTCGAATCTATTCAATGAAAGGATAAAAAAGAATGCCATATTGTTGATGTGCTAGATGATCTAATTGAGGAAGAATTTAATGACCAAAGCACAATACATTTTGAGGAGTTTTCAGTGACATCTAATAATGAATTTTTAGATAATTGTGATAGCGTGGTTGAAGCTAATAATATTAAACTCAGGCATGGATGGCAGATTGAATCCTTAGACTTAGCCAACAAAATAGCTCCAATTTTCAAGCCATTTATTGACGAAGCTCCTACTCTGGAATTGAAACCACTACCTACTCATCTTAAAAATGTCTTTCTTGGTGATAACAATACACTCCTAATTATTGTCTCCGCAACACTGGATGTAACTCAAGAAGAGAAATTGATCCATATTCTTAAGCAGCATAAACGAGCTATTGCTTAGAATATTGTCGATATTCGATGCATTAGTCCATATTTTTGCATGCACAAGATCAAGTTGGAAGATGAGGGCAAGCAATCAATTGAGCAACAAACAAGATTAAACGAGAAGATGAAAGAAGTTGTTAAGAAAGAAATTAAAAAATTGCTTGATGCTGGAATTATTTACCCTATTTCTGATAGCAATTGGGTAAGTCCAGTGCAATGCATTCCTAAAAAGAGTGGCATCACTATGGTTAGCAATGACAAAGACGAATTAATTCCTACACGCATTCCTATGGGTGGCTAGTTTGTATGGATTATCACAAACTTAATGCTGCCACAAGGAAGGACCACTTCTCATTTTTATTCGTTGACTAAATGTTGGAAAGGCTTACTGGAAGAGCCTATTACTGCTTCTTAGATGACTATTCTAGGTGCAATCAAATTACTATTGCATTGGAGGATCAAGAGAAAACAACTTTCACCTGTCCCTTTGGTACTTTTACTTTTCGACATATGCCTTTTGGTCTTTGCAACGTACCAGACACATTTCAAAGGTGCATGATGGTAATATTCTCGGATATGATTGAAGATTCTTTAGAGGTTTTTATGGATAATTTCTTAGTTTATGGAAATGATTTTGATCATTACGCTGACAATTTGGATAAAGTGTTGCAGCGATGTGAAGACATACATCTTGTTCTAAATTGGGAAAAATGTCATTTCATGGCAACTGAAGGCATTGTGTTAGGCCATCACATCTCTAGTCAAGGCATTGAAGTAGACAAAGATAAAGTGAAAATCATTGAGAAATTACCTTTACCGATAAATGTGAAAGGTATTCACAATTTTCTTGGGCATGCGGGGTTTTACCGAAGATTTATTAGAAATTTATTGAAAATTGCAAACTTCTGATGCTCATTATGGAATAGAATAAAAAATTCCTCTTTGATGATGCATGTTTGGATGCGTTCATTCAATTAAAGACGCAGCTAGTAAATACACCCATTTTCGTTGCACTCGATTGGTCTCAACCTTTTGAAGTTATATGTAATGCAAGCAACTTTGCTGTGGGTGCTGTTCTAGTACAATGCTAGGGAAAAATATTTCTCGCCATCTATTATACTAGCAAAACTCTTACAGAGTGTAACACCCCTTACTCGTATTCGACACCTGAACCAGGTACGCGGCATTAACTTACTTAACTTGCTCAATCATATAACATCGATTCATGAGATTTCATTTCAAAATTAAAACTTTTCATTGAAGACCTTAATGTCCTTATTATAGGTCTACAAGACCGTAAACTTGTACCAGGAATTATTCGAGGCGAAGCCGGAAACTTTTGTACACTTAGGCAAATTTGACATAAAACAGGGCCACATGCCCATGTGAAGGAAAGAACATACCCGTGTGGCATATCACATGCCCGTGTTCCACACCCGTGTGGATTTATTTTCCAATTTGAACCTACATGGGTTTTCACACGGGTGGACACACGAGCGTGTCCCTGGCCCGTGTCCCTCACACCACCACGGCACGCCCGTGTCTCAGACCGTGTACAAAAACCTTGGCATTCTGTTTATGACGTCATCACCTCAATAAGGTCACACAGCCAAGGCACACGTCCATGTCCTTAGACCGTGTGTCGAATTAAATTCCTAATTTCAGGTACAAACTTCACACGGCTTGGCCACATGCCCATGTCTTAGGCCGTGTCTCCCACACGGTCGAGACACATGGCCGTGTCAATGCCTGTGTGTTTACTACTGAGCATACTGACTTACCAACTTAGCATGCATGGGGACACATGACCTATCAACACGCCCATGGGCTAACCGTGTGTCACACATAGCCGAGACATACTCCCCCGTGTGCCTACCCGTGTGGACATTTGTAAGGCTATCTACCAATCTGAATGCACCCTACAAAGCAACAATACTTATACCAATTAAATTCAACATATATCATGACCATAAGACACTTAGAAGAACTCAAAATCAAGACATCCACACAAGCATACACTTCATGAATTTCATCATCATTGAATATATAAACTTGTCAAGTATTGGCCCATTTCCAATGACCACTTACAAAATGAATTTAATAACATTAATAGCCAACACCTTGGCTAACAAATATGACATAAAAAAATGACCAACTCCTATACATGCCATACTCAAAATAAATCTCACTTTGCTATACCAAAGAGAAGCTAATAGTGTGATTCAAAACTCCGACGTTCCATGATTCCCGAGCTAGCTTGGCAATGCTACAAGGAAAAGGGAAATGAGAGGGGTAAGCAGAAAGCTTAGTAAGTTTGCATGAAATAAATAACAACATAAAGGCTCATAATGCCATCCATCCATTGCATTGAATAAGAACACAAAGTCTCAAGCACATTGCTATAACTTACTCATGCTTACTCTTACCAATTACATATCAAGTCTCATATCGTAAACATTTCTCGTGAATTACTCACATGTACCTGTATCACTTCATCACATAGCTTTAGCACTAATTTAATCTTTATTATAAGCTTATCTATTTACCCATTAAATCACTTAGGATACTAAAAAATACATATTATCATCATTCACATAAATGCGACGCCAATGCCACATCCCAAATGTGGTCTTACATAGGGTCACCTCCAGATGCCGATGCCATATCCTAGATATGGTGTAACACCCCAAACCCGGCCTATACGTTAAGGCCAGATCTAGCATGTCACGATAAAAGGTAGTTGAAAAGCTAAGCGTTCGTTAAAAACTTTGTTTATATTTTTGAAACTCCGAGTTTGTTGTTTGTAAAAAAAAAAAAACAAGATTTGCTTAAGAGTATACTTGAAAAGATGTTATTTTCGAAAGCTTTGTTCGTTGCAGAAGTTTAATTAGGAAATTACAGAAATGTGATATTTTGAAAACGGTTATTAACATTTTAAGAAAACCCAGTGTTTAATCATTTAACAGTTTAATGATAGCCGATATGAAAGTTCAAAAGGAAAATAAAATCCAATGGCCTTATTACAAAATATTAATCCCAAAATAAATAATCTTAAAATAAAGTAAAAACTGGATTTACTAAGTTTCGTGAGAAATAACTCCGATGTATGGCCACCTCCGAGTCCTCCGCAGCTCCAAATCCTTTAATGCTGGGAATTACCTGCATGGTTAAAAGAAAGAGGGTGAGTTACGAGAACTCAGTGTGTAATTCCCTATAACGGTGACATCAATCTTGGCCTAAGCCCTTACGACATCAATATGGGCCTAAGCCCTATAATCATGATAGTGCAAACAATAAAATGCAGACCAACCCAATCCAACCAATCACACCCCCGTACCAACCAATCACACTGTGTGGGGATCAAGTCAACCCACCCCGCCAAACGCACCAATATTGCAGTCAAGCCGCTAATCACGGTATTTGTGGCTGAGCCACCAAAATAATATATGTGGCGTAGCCACTAAATCAGTATGTGGCAGAGCCACCAGGCTACACTTCCTCCATCATCAACCAAACCCATGCAATATGATAATTATGCAATGTATCAAAAGTATAAATAAATATCCACATACATGAGATTTATCCATAATCATTGGTATAACTATCAATTTCACCCCTTTGGAGGGTATTTCGGTAATTTACCCTCTAGAGGTATTTCGGTAATTTCATAAACCAAGGTATTCTAAATAGAGATAATAATGCGAATGGGCCTAGGGCCTATTCTCGGCCCAAATGGGCCTACACGCTTGTGTGGCCCATTTAGCTCAAATCTATCCGCAGATATAAGATTCACATAGACCAGTTCACTATCTACTACACGATCATACAATTTATTCATATGGGCGCCCCTTTCGGCCCATCGTGGCCAAAACAGCATCAATCCACAAGAATACTCATGGTGGCCTCAACTATCGCGTTGAAGCCCCCACACGTGTGCTTACATGCTCGTGTGGCTACCATCGCTATGTGACTGGCATTTCGGCATTTGCCGCTCCACAGTTAGAGTAGGGCAAAATACACACCTGATAGGAATCTGGAGTTTATCCGCGCTCCAAACACTCCTATGCCCAAACACCAACCCAAGTATGCTTACTCTCCTCATAGATTGCTCTATTTAAAACCAGCTTCTCACCTTCCCTCTTGCTAGCTTCCCGATGTGGGATCCCTCCTTCAGCAGAGTTTAATTCCAACATAAACTCTGGCCGTCCCAACTTAGCAAAATAAATATCCCTTTTTGCTTGAAATGGGATTCGAACTCAGGTTCCCTTGTAACTTAATCCAAGCCGCTAGCCACTAGGCCACAAGCTCCTCTTGTGTCTAAAATCATGTGCAACTAAATATAAGTATATGGGCCAACGTCTAAGTTCACTTAAAAATAAATCAAAATGAAATGCAAGTGCCAAGAATTGAACCTTGGACCCCTTGCTTCCTTGTGTGACGTCACCTCCTTGTCTCCCATGTGGCACCATTTGCCACTAGACCACAACTCCTTTTGTGTCATTTTTCTCCACATTTTATTCCTAAAGCCTACTTACCGACTCCCAGGGTTTTATTCACCTAAAACCAAAATTTCCCTAAAGCCAAAGTTTGATCCCGGGACTTTATAGAAGCCCCCTAACCTTCCAAAATCACTCACCTAATAGGTCCAACTTGCATTAGTGCCGTTCTCTTGTTCTCAAAAATTTTAAACGTTCCCCTGGTCAAGGCCCAATAAGCCCAATTATACTAGTCCCAAATTTGGGTTGTTACAAATCTTCCCCCTTAAAGAAATTTCTTCCTCGAAATTTCCAATTATATATTAGCCGTACAAAACAGGTTACCCCACTACGCTTCCGCTGTGCACTTTCATCCCAATAACACTACAACACTTCTAACTTAATCTTGAAACCTCTTACACATAATCAACCATCTAACCACAAAAACAAACAAATATTTATCACACATGCATACAATTTCTATATTCAAATATCACATCCAAACAAAACGCACACAAAATAATACAGTCATTTTAGCATATAACAAAGTATAGTGTCAGGAAACTTACGATTAGGTGCCGGAGACTCGGTGTGCCATACTTCCAGTAACACTTATCACTTTTTCTAAACCCCCGTTTAAACAGATTTGGAAAAATTTATAACCCTTTCAACAGGCTAGTTTTGCAACTGGGCTTTGATACGATTAAATGTAATACCCCTAACACGGCCTATACGTTAAGGCCGAGAAAAGGTAGTTGAAAAGCTAAGCATTCGTTAAAAACTTTGTTTATATTTTTGAAACTCCGAGTTTGTTGTTTGTAAAAAAAAAAAAAACAAGATTTGCTTAAGAGTATTCTTGAAAAGATGTTGTTATTTTCGAAAGCTTTGTTCGTTACAGAAGTTTAATTAGGAAATTCCGGAAACGTGATATTTTGAAAACGGTTATTAACGTTTTAAGAAAACCCAGTGTTTAATCATTTAACAATTTAATGATAGCCGATATAAAAGTTCAAAAGGAAAATAAAATCCAGTGGCCTTATTACAAAATATTAATCCCAAAATAAATAATATTAAAATAAAGTAAAAACTGGATTTACTAAGTTTCGTGAGAAATAACTTCAATGTATGGCTACCTACGAGGCCTCCCCAGCTCCAAATCCTCTAACGCTGGGAATTACCTACATGGTTAAAAGAAAGGGGGTGAGTTACGAGAACTCAGTGTGTAATCGCCTCAGCATCAATCTGGGCCTAAGCCCTATAATCATGATAGTGCAAACAATAAAATGCAGCCCAACCCAATCCAACCAATCACGCCCCCGTACCAACCATTCACACCGTGTGGGGATCAAGTCAACCCACCCCGCCAAATGCACCAATATTGCAGTCAAGCTGCTAATCACGGTATTCGTGGCTGAGCCACCAAAATAATATATGTGGCATAGCCACTAAATCAGTATGTGGCAGAGCCACCATGCTACACTTCCTCCATCATCAACCCAATCCATGCAACATGATAATTATGCAATGTATCAAAATTATAAATAAATATCCACATACATGAGATTTATCCACAATCATGGGTATAACTATCATTTTCACCCCTTTGGAGGGAATTTCAGTAATTTAACCTCTAGGGATATTTCGGTAATTTCATAAACCAAGGTATTCTAAATAGAGATAACAATGCGAATGGGCCTAAGGCATATTCTAGGCCCAAATGGGCCCACACACTCGTGTGGCCCATTTAGCCCAAATTTATCCGTAGATATGAGATTCACATAGACCAGTTCACTATCTACTACACGATCATACAATTTATTCATATGGGTCCATGGGCCCATTGGGCCCACTTGGCCCCTTTCGGCCCATCGTGGCCCAAACAACATCAACCCACAAGAATACTCTTGGTGGCCTCAACTATCGCGTTGAAGCCCCCACACGTGCGCTCGCACGCTCGTGTGGCTACCATCGTCGTGTGACTGACATTTCGGCATTTGTCACTCTACAGCTAGAGTAGGGCGAAATACACACCTGATAGGAATATGGAGTTGATCCGCGCTCCGAACACTCCTATGCCCAAATTCTAACCCAGGTATGCTTACTCTCCTCATAGATTGCTCTATTTAAAGCTAGCTTCTCACCTTTCCTCTTGTTAGCTTCTCGATGTGGGATCCCTCCTTCAGCAGAGTTTAATTCCAACACAAACTCTGGCTGTCCCAACTTAGCAAAATAAATATCCCTTTTTGCTTGCGATGGGATTCGAACTCAGGCTCCCTTGTAACTTAATCCACACCGCTAGCCACTAGGCCACAAGCTCTTCTTGTGTCTAAAATCATGCGCAACTAAATATAAGTATATGGGCCAGCATCTAAGTTCACATAAAAATAAATCAAAATGAAATGCAAGCGCCAAGACTTGAACCTTGGACCTCTTGCTTCCTTGTGTGACGTCACCTTCTTGTCTCCCATGTGGCGCCATTTGCCACTAGACCACAACTCCTTTTGTGTCATTTTTCTCCACATTTTATTCTTAAAGCCTACTTACCAACTCCCAGGGTTTTATTCACCTAAAACCAAAATTTTCCTAAAGCCCAAGTTTGATCCCGAGACTTCATAGAAGCCCCCTAACCTTCCAAAATCACTCACCTAACAGGTCCAACTTGTATTAGTGCTGTTCTCTTGTTCTCAAAAATTTTAAACGCTCCCCTAGTCAAGGCCCAATAAGCCCAATTCTATTAGGCCCAAATTCGGGTCGTTATATATGGTCTTATACGGGATCTTATATTGACTCTCGATGCCATATCCCAGATATGGTCTTATACGATTTTCATATTAGATGCCGATGCCATATCCCAGATATGGTCTTATACGGGATCTCAATTCGGTGCCGAGGCCATTTCCCATACATGGTCTTGTACGGGACCTTACCCATCTCAAGTCTTGTTACTGATATTCTCTCACTTCTTAAAGTCCAACCAGGACTTCAACATCATAAATTCTCATCATTTCCTCATTCAACATCATTACTCAATTTCATAGAAACAATATACAACATCTTTAATATCAAACATTTTAAAACATACTAACATGATGTTGAACTTATTCCACACAAACTTATCTCGATTTCAAAATAGGCCAAATTGTCGATCTAGTACGATACCTTGCCTTTTACTCGGTCAAAGTTAATTTCTCGTTCTTCTTGATCTATAATAACAAATTAGCTCATTTAATTGCCACATTAATCAATACATTTCAATAAGCATAATTTGGCAAAATTACCATTTTTCCCTTGAGCTTTCACAAAATGATGATTTTACCCCTAGGCTCGTAAATCAGTTCTAATCAAATTTCTTCCTTTAACAAGCCTAGGTGAACATTTATTTCTCTTATAACAACTCTCAATACTCATTATTTCACACATTTAACACCTATTTTACAACTTTTACAAAGAGGTCCTTTTAGGTGTTTTCATGGAAACACCTTTCACAAAAGTTGTTTATCTAACAACTAAGACTCATTTTCTTCCATAACAATGTAGCAGCAACATAAATGCTCACATGGCAAGACCCTCTTTAGCTAGCTTAAGCTTAAGGGTTCAAAAAGTACAATTATTATCAAGAAAAACCACTAAAATCATTTACCTGAAAGAAGAAAAGCTTGCTGAAAGTTTTGAGCTCTGAAACCCCTATTTTACTGCTAATTTTTAGTGGAGAAGAAGAGAAGAAAAGATGATATTTTTCTTTTCTTTATTTTGTTTTATTTCTTGTAACATCCTAAAAATAGGGGTCTGTATTTTTGTGTTATTGCATGTGCTGTGCTTGTTAAGCTTGTAATTTGAGTGTGATTGGGGGTCTTGGGGAGGCTCGGTTTTGAGCCTAGGCCCTGGTGAAAGTTTGGTTTTTTGGGCACTTTAGTGGGGTGAGCTAGCGAAGACAGGACTTAAGTTTAATTGGTTGTATCTTATTAACACAAGGAGCAAAGTGGCCTAGTTGTGTGGAGTCACAAGGGAAGCATGGAGGGGATGAGTTCGAGTCCCACAGATAGCATTTGGTAACTTTTATTTTGTGCTGAGCAGGTGGAAGAAGTAGAGTTGTGATAGAACTCTACAAGATGGATGGAGACTCAGTTAAATGTTTCAAATGGAAGGTGGAGAGCAATGTGGGGAGGAAATCAAGGGGTGAATCGTGGGATTGAGGTGAGAGGGGGTGGTTGGCCGAATGTGGGAGTGTTAGGGGAGAGGAAAAACGGCTAGGGGAGTGGTGTTTTGGCATTTTCAGCTAGTGTGGTATAGGTGCCGAATTCTTTTAGGCTCTTTAGGCATTTTTGCATTTTTGAGCATTGACTACTCAAGCATTTCGAGTCCTCTTTTTCCCAACTTGTAGTGTGCCGAAATTTCCTTAGATTCTTCTTGGCATCTTTCTTCTTCGATTTTGTGCACTTTTCTTTAAACTTTTGGATTAACTCTTTTTATAAAGCCCTCTGTCGAAATCACAATTCCTTTTGTTCTCTTCAACTCAATTTGTTCAAACACTCTCCTATACTTTTTGATAGTAACATTGCTGGTCGAATTCATCTTCTCACTCTCTTCTTCGAATTTGAAGTTATATTCTATTGCTCTTTGCTAATAGCCAAACCCTCCCCAACTCATCTTTTCTCTCTTTTCATCCATTTCTTCTCTTTTTTCCGTTTTGTTTTCTTCTTCTACACTCTTTTCTCCATAGGCCGAATCTTTCCCCTCCTCTCCAATTGGAATTTATTTCTTTATACCTTGCTAATAGCTGAAATTGAGTAGCCTGAAGCGTGAGGGACTTTTGTTTGCCGAATCTACCTTGGCTATTCGACACTGTTATGAGCACAAGGTAATATCTTTTCCTCTTAGTTCTTTTCCATCGGTTCTTTCTTTTCTCTTCTCTCTAAAGCCGAAACTTCCATTCTTCTTGCAAGGCCGAATCTCTTCTTCTTATACGACTCATCTCTGACCTAAGGCCAAATCTGTTGGAGTGCTAGCATACCTCATAACGCTTTGCTAGTCTTGGTTTTCGGAGGTTGGTTGGTAAATGGGATTAAGGCCGAATATTGGTGGTGAGATTATACCCTTTGGTTGATTCTTATTTAAGCCAAAAGGCTCCCATGTTTTTAAGTTGGATGTGAGTTCTAATGGCTAACACTTCTTCTTGGTTTCAATGTTGCAAGGGACTCGACAAGTGTAAACCAAAGGAGCGTTTATACAATCCTCCCTTGCAGTGGAAGTCTCGGATTTTTGGGTGTTTTGGAAAAAGTACCGAGTACCGCTAATCAAAAACAGATGTGTAATCTCACACCCTTCTGAATGCATGTTTAAATGTTATGAGATTCGGCTGAAAGCCGAAAAGCCAGAAACCGGAATCTGTGACCACTCGAGCATGCGAACGCTCATAGTGGTAAATCGAGATACGAATAATGACGGTAAGTCATTGAGAGTGTTACGAGTACTCTCGTGAAACTGAGGTTGTAACAGGCCTAACCGAGCCGAAACGGGCTTAACGGGCCCAATGGGCTATTCGACCCACATGGGCGAAATGAATGGAAAACTACGAAATCTCAAAATTTGAGACCGAAATCATCCGAAATGGGCCACACGAGCGTGTGGGCCCGTTTGGGCCTAAAATGGATTTCAGGCCCATTAGCTCCGTAGAGACCTAATAAGGGTCCTGTGTCGCATAAGGCGAGAGTAGGCTTTTGGAAGCCATAAATTGATAAAATTATAGAAATACCCTCGGTGGGCAAATTACTGAAATACCCTCGATGGGTAAATTACTGTTATACCCTTAAGGGTAGATTTAGCATAATTGTGTGTATTCTATTTATCTGTTATGTTGGTACATTTTTGCATACATTAAATTGTTATGTCACGTCATTCTACATAGGATTGGGATATTGATGATCGGAGGAATTGTAATCTGGTGGCTCTGCCATATATTCTGGTGGCTCTGCCACATATTCTGGTGGCTCTGCCACATATTCTGGTGGCTTTGCCACAATCTGTATAGTGGCTATGCCACATATATTCTGTTATTCTGGTGGCTTCGCCACAAATTCTGTGATGAGCACCTAGTCTACCATCGAGGTGTGTAGCGGATGGACGAGTCGATTTAGAAATCCCCACAGGTGTGTTGGGCTGGTACGGGTGGTGTGTAGCGGATGGATTATTAGGTTGGGTTGCATGCATTATATGCTTTACCATGCTAATAGGGCTAAGGCCCAGTTTGTTTCTGTATGGGTTCGGGCCCAGTTAATGA